>JADLZK010007210.1:0-128288 GCA_015847255.1 Hyparrhenia diplandra
GAATTGAAAGTAATCCCCTCTGCTCTTACTGCGGCATACAAATTCCGCCCACGGCTGTACACCCTCTTGGTCTCGCGAACAACCCAAAAGCACACCGATGCATCGATACGTATACAACATACAAAGTACTATTGTACGTGCAGTTTTTTGTGCTGCTAACCAGCTCCTACATACGTATAGGCCTTGCTTTTTGTTTAAGTCGGTGGTGTTTTAGGTCTGATTTAGCTGCCCATTGGAGCTCGAGGAGCAGAGAACAGAGATTTAAAACTAGTAGGAAGACTCGACGCGTACAATCAAAACCACTAACACTGATAAAATGTAATCAGCACAAAAAAAAGAGCAGGCTGCAGCAACGGCGCGAAGACTGCACCGTCGATGATTTTTCATTGAAAGAAGGAGGTCAGTGTCTGTCTAGTTGAGACTGTTCTGGAACTGGGGAACGTGGCAGGGAGAGGTACTACGAATGGTTGGATGGGGAGGTTACTGTTGCCAGAACAGTAATATGTGAGAGCGCACGAAAGTTGGAGCATCATGACAAATTATAGGTATGTATAGATAAACCTTCAACAAATTATTCAATTAGATTAGATTTACAAATGTTGTTATCAATTGTTTCTGATTTTCTGTAGTAGCTAAAGATATTGAGCAGGAACGACTCTCCAAAGTGCACAAAAGACATAAAAAGAGCGAGTTAAGCTTTTTGGGATGCGTATCGCCGTTCATTACATAATTTGGGAGATAAAAGTGCTTTCACCCTGTGTTTGTTAATAGAACTTGTAATAACCGTTTAGCTCACACCCTGCAAAGCAAGTCGATCTCCGACAATATATGGCGACTGGATGGATGCGTCACAGTTAGCCCTAACCAATTAACATTGCCAATCCGTTGATCGAAGATTGTATAATCATTGATCCCTAATTATTAACAGAAGAAACAATGCAAGTTGAAAAAACTATGCCAAAACAAAGATTGCATGTATACATATCTATACCAACTAATAAAGAGAGAAAAATTTACGCCCACTTTTTTTCACCGGATATTTTCTTCCGCCAATAATAGCGTGTGGTGACCATGGCAGGCCTCCGTTTCGACCAATGCGTGTGTTGATCACCGTTGGCACGGCGCCACCGACACATGCCGGCGCCACCTTCGACGTACCACTACGCATCAACGCCGGCACCTTCGACATCAACGCATACGTCATGCATGTGGGCAACGACGTCGATGTCATCCTTGGCATGCCTTGGCTGGCAAGCCTGGGACGAGTGACGTGGGACTTCGCCACCAACGAGCTCCAGTACTACCGCGACGGCCATCCGAGCGCATTCACGTCGGCACCACCTCCTCAGAGTGGGGGCGCCCCCGGTCCTAACTCGCCAGGTCCGAATTCGCGCTGGCGTCCGACACTCCCTCCGCATCGGAGAAACGTTCAAGGCATGCGACGCCTTGGACCTCACGACACGCCCACCGGAGTTCGTACAGCCTATGACGGCGACATCGAGGACCGCAGACTCGCCGGATCGCCCTCGACGTCACCACGGGCGACGCCGCCCGCTTGACGGTTGAGGACGGCCTCCTCCTCTTCGACGGCCATTTCTACCTCCCAGCTTCTTCTCCACTACTTCCGGACCTGCTGGAGGCTCCGCTTCAAGGAGGAGTTCGCAGACGAACTTCCTCGCCCGGCGCCCTACACGACCGCACCGACGCCGCATCACGCACCACCATCCCTGTTGGGAGGCATCTGGCCACGACGCCACCACGCCGCCCCGCCCGGTCGTCTTCCCCGACGGCATGGATCGCCTCTTTCTCACCATCGACAACGCCCACATCGCCTACGACAAGAAAGAGGGGCACGCACCGCCTCTCTCCCTCCTTGTTCGACGTCGGCTCCTTCCATGTACCGGTACAATGTTGAATTTGGTTGCTACCCTCCTACTGCCAGCGACATCACCATCCGGTGCCTTCTCCCGCTTCTTCACCACGCCGGGCAAGGGGATATTCCATCTATAAGGAAGACCCTTATTAGGAAAATAAATAGGATATGCTTGTAAAAGGTATTCCAATCTATAAAGGAAACCTTTTACGAGAGATTGCTTCGATACAAGTCCCACTAGCCGGGCTATAAAAGTAAGAGATCTGTAATCTTTTCAGTGGCAACAAGCAATAAAGAAAATTTATCCCAACTTCCCCTCTCTCTCCTCGCGCCGCTCTCCCTTCACGACGCCGCCGCCGCACCTTCGCCCGCCCGCTCCACCGGCCGAGCCGCCCGCCCTCGCCGCCAGCAGCCGGCGCCCCTTCGCCGACGCCATCGCCTCCACCGTCTGAGCCGCCGGCGGCGCCACCCCCAAGGGCGGGCGTCTCTCGCCACGTGTCACGCCGGATCAATTTGGTTTGTGACATTAATTGTCTTTTTGTCCGCTTTGTGGGTAAAATTGTGCTAGCTAAGCTCCTATGACAGATACCACCCATAGATGATAATCCAAAGATCTATCACGTTTAAAGAAATATTGGTTTTTTTTTTTTGAAAGAGATATAACATCTCCCATATTGTTGGGTTCTCAAAACGTGTCGTTGCAAACAAGGAAGTGTGTGTGTGAGAGAGTGTGTCTCAGCCTCAATGTACGCAGCTAGCTAGCGTCCTCAGCTAGCGAGCACCTTTGGACCCCCGCCCCCGGTTGAAACGGGCAGAATCAACCGTAGCGTCCAACAAACATAACGGTCGGCCATGCCCGTGGGCCCCCGTACGCACGTGCAGTAATGGGACGCGACAGCAGCTACTCCTACGTGCCAGTCTACGTACTACTACAGGCCATAGCTTTGCAGGTTGCACTTTGCACGCACGAAGGTGGAAGCGCAAAGTGTGGATGTGGCGCCGTACGTACACTGCACACGCCCGATCTTTTCCCGGCCTGTCTAGAAAGGCGTGCGTACCGTGTGGGCATGTGGCATGCACGGTAGCAGCTACTAGCGCTGGCTGGGTGGGTCGATCTGTGACCACTCATCACACTCCTGGCGGTGTACTACGGCATTGTTGCTGTTGGTTAAAGAGGCGGTAGTACGTAGAGGCGTTGGCATCATCCGGCCGCCGATCGAATCGGCCCATGAACCATCGCATCGACTCGATCCATCCAGATCCATTTCACCATGAATCTGTACATGTACGTCCAGTGTGCGTGCGTGCGTGCGAGCGAGCACGCAGGCTGGCCGACCGGCCAGTGGCGAAGCCACGTTGCCTCTCCCTGGTGCACGTGCACCACGGTAAAACAAGAAATTATCTATTATCTATCTCAATTTTCTATGTATTCCCTTTATAATTGCATATATTCCTTGATATTTGATAGAGAGTGCACCAGGGTTAGTTTTGAGCTGGCTTCGCCACTGCGACCGGCCCCGTGCGTGTTGTCACCTCCGTGGCCGGCGGTGGGCGGGCGCGCGACGCGAGGCGAGGGAGGGGAAGATCGAAGCCTTTTTCCTGCTGCATGCATCTGCATCTGCATCTGGATGGAAGCCGAAAGGCGGGCGGCCAGCTGCTCGCCGAGGCCCCGAAGGAAAGCGTGCAGGCACGCGATGTGTCTTCTTATCTGCTCGAGAAGAAGCATCTCATGCATGCATCTTTTGGCAGCGAGCGGCCAGCCGGCCGGCGCTGAGAATCGAACTGCTGCTGATGGATCGATGGATGGGGCGGGGGATGGCTACTGGAAGGGGTAATCTCAGCTCAGATCATCCATCTGCTCGCTGTATATGGAGTATCGATCGATGAGTAGTGCATGCATGCATGCAGTGTGCAGTGCATGCAGCGCGCGATCGTCAGCTAGTTTAGCTTAGCCCCGCCCCAGCCAAGCCTGGCGCCCAGACCAGACCTAGCAAGCGAGACTACTGAGCAGAGCCTATAGTACTACTGTACTGTGTGTGGGTGTGTGGCACGTATACTAGGCCTGTAGTAGTCCGTAGTATATAATTCCAATAGCACACTGCACGTACTCGTAGCTCCATGCATGCATGCAATGTAGAGTACACTGTGTGCATGCATGCATAGGACGATCCAACGGAGCACGGCAACCCGGTCTGCGTCGTCCTCTCAGATCATGCATGCAGCATTACACTTCGATATCCGGGTGGGAAGTGGAACTACGTGCCTCAGTAGTACCCGGCCGGCGTGCATGCACAAATTAACGCACATGGCGGCCCGGCCCCGGCATAACACCTGTTCTCATCCGTCAGTTTAATTACAACCCTACATTAGTTACCTGATACGGACGGACGTACTATTCCTAATGCCACTGCATCGATCTATTTAGACTCCACAACCATAAGTTGTCGATCTGCCAATCGATGTCTCCACAAGTGGAAGCATCCATTAGGCCAGTCTCAATGGGAGTAAATCTAACAAGACGAATATGAAAGAGCACAGACGGCACAAGAGACATATAGTATATGTTAACGAGATTTAGCCGAATCAAGCCTACATATCACCAAGACATGACTACGGGTACGTGCTCCCTCCTCCTTAATACCAGCAATAAAGCAACACCACCGCTCTATATGGTCTCGGCAAAGTGCCACCAGGCACCACTCGATCTCTCCCGCGAATCTGTCTATGTCGTCATGATTCATCATGAATACAAGTGCAACTCTAATGTTGATATGCATCACACTAACTAGTAGGATGTGATTGTATATCTAATAGGAGTAATATTTCTCCGTCTGTCATTCATAGATTAACTATAATTTTAGCGTCTGATCAAGCTGGAGTACGACGTTCACAGTCCTTCGCATGCATCAAGCTAGAAGAAGACTTGATAGGTCAATGCATGCACGTACTACATGATGAAGCACACACATGGCCCACTACTTTTGCCCAAATAATTGACCCGATCGATCCCTGCATGCCTAGTTAACGCTCCTCTGCACTGACCTAAATATATGGATGATTGACCCATAATAGGGGTAACTGAAATCAAGCCGCCCTTAAGCCAGGTAGCTAGCTAGCTCTGTCCAGAAGAGCCTAGTAAGTAGCATCAGCAGCCGTTCGTACGTACGGTCACACAGTACCGTGACAGTACTGGCAGCTAATAGCCCTGGTACGCATTCATAAACGCCGCGTACGTACGGTTTCCACCGGACGGAAGGGTAGCGATTGATTAGGAACTGATCAGATGAGCAAATGATCAAATGTGCATGCAGTCTCCATGATGTTACTCATGCCAACAACCACTTCTGGCATCAGCTAGCGTTTTGAGCATTCAAATTTAAACTTTCTCATTCAAGATCGATATGCGTACGTGTCCGCGACCGCAAGAAAGGTACCAGCAGGAGGAGGTCAGGTCCCCATGGAAACAATTGGCTGCCTGCATCTGCATGCGAGCTCTGTGCAGTGCATGTGTATGAGTGTGTGTGTGTCTGACTGAGATCGAGAGAGAGGTTTGGCAATGGCGCGGCCGGCCCTGTGTGGCTGTGCGATCGATGAGAGGGATCAGTCATCAGCGCCAGCGGGTGTGTAAATGCAAGGCAGCAGCAGGGGCATGCAGAACAGAGGAGAGGAGCGAGAGGGAGTGAGAGAGGCCGAGGCCGGACGGGGCATGCATTCAAGGAGGGGCTCAGTGCACTGCAAGCTCTCACTCATCATAGCTACCCAATGGTGCCATCCATGCCATCCATGGGCATGCATTTACTCTTGTGCATGCAGGCACCTCCATCGCTGTGTGTGTGTGTACTCCTATGTGCAGCTCTCAGCTTCAGCAGCAGCAGCAGCATGGTAGTGTTTTTGTGTAAGCCTATGGTGCAAACGCCAGAAAGGTGCAAGTCAAAACGCAGGCGATCCACACTCACATCATATCTACCCATCTCCGGCCGGCTCTCCACCAATCTTGGGGACCTCCATTCAATTCAATAGCTAGCTTCGTGCAATCGTGCCGTGCATGGCATGGATCGACCGATCGGTTTCTCTCCCATCCATCCACCTACATGCACTGCAGTCACTGACATGCATGCACGAGACGATCACACATGATCTCTCTCTCTCCTCTGTGACCTGCTCCTCTGGTTGCTGTAGTTTGCGTGAGTTTGTAGCAAATACTCCCTCCGTCCCTAAATAGAAGTCGTTTTGGGGTGTGCCGGCCAAACTTTCTCAACTTTGGTAGGTTTGTAGAAAATACGCTGCAACATTTATATCTCCAGATAAATTTATTAAAAAACTAGACGTAAAGATCTTTTCAATGATACTAATTACTTAGCATAAATATTTATATATTTTAATATATAATCGCTGGCAGTTTGAAAAACGTTGACTTACCGGAAAGCGAGAATGACATCTATTTAGGGACGGAGGAGTAGATGTGATGTGATGCACCAGCTAGTATGTACTACTGCTACTACTCACAGCCAGTAGCCAGTAGCTAGCTGAGAGGTAGAGCTAGCTACTCCTCCGTAGCCAGCTTCCTCACAGGCAGAGAGAGCTAGGCTGATGAGTGGCCGGCCGCAGCAGCACTCCCCCTCCGATCCTGGTGGCCTGATGTGTGACTATGCATACTCCTATGGCATCGACTGCAGACAGTACCGGCCTTTACACAGGGCGCTGTAAACACTTTGTTCAAACCCTGAAGAGTCACGAGTCACAGCACCAGCATCAAACACTTCTCGTCTTCTCGACCATCCGTGCATCGATCGCGATATGAATCTCAGTTCACCTCTCAACTTGCAACGAGTACGTACATACGTACCTACGTGCAACCTTCGTATCATACAGTAATTCAGAATTCGGTCTCGACCAACCAAGCTAGACGGATTGGGTGTGCGTACGTACCTTGTACGAGCTCTACGTACGGCTTGCCGTGGCGGCGAATGAACAAAGAAGCTACTCTCTACCTATGGATATAGACGGGTCCCCGGGCTGAAGCAAGCTACAGTTCCGTGTTGAGCATGGCGGATTTGCCAACCGCCGTTCGCCGGCGGTTTGGATGGCATGCATAGCAACAATTTTTGTGGCCCGGCCGCGTCGTGCGGGCACGCTACTGACCACTTGTTGCCTTGCCTGCATCGATATATCTTGCTCGAAATGGTGCCGGGGTCTCCACTCCCCAGTCGGCACCATCTCATCACGGCAACCTCTCAAAGCAAAATGCATGCATCCGTTGCTCCGTCAGTTGGGGACGTTGTGGATGCAGCGCAGCGAACATTGCCCAGCAGTAATTTCTCTCTCACAAAGATCAGTAGGGGCCCAAGATGCGGCACCAATCCCATTGTGTTTGTGAATGCGCAAATTTGATGCAGAATTCTAGTAGTAGCTCTCTACTTTTAAATTTCGATCAAGGAGGGCACAACAATTCAAGGCCAGAGGTACATATTGGGGGACTCGAAAACAAGCATGAAGCAGATTCGGTCGTTGCGGCATGTATGTAAATGGAGAGCAGGGATGGCCTGCTAGCTGCTGCTGCTGCTGGCCGGGACCTCATGAATGAATTGAAGCTCATCTCCTCTCCTTGCAGCAGCATTGGCATTGCCTCCGATCGACCGGGCCTCACTCTGATGCAGATGCAGAAGCAAATGCAAATCAGCAAATGCAAAGCGAATGGCCGGCCCTCTCTTGATTCGCCATAACTCGAACGCGCAGTGGCGGTACAGTCACGCTAGCGAGCTGCTGGCAACGGGCAATGGCGTATGCGTCCAAACCCGGCTCATCAGCGTCCATGGCGCCGGACGGAGGAAAGGCGTTTGTTGCCGTGTCCATAAAGAGCCACTGCTGCACGCTAGCTAGCTTCACCACCATGCAGATGCGATGCAGGCCTCTCCTGTTCCACCTTTATGCCGTCCACGTGAGGAATCAAGGCCGCTGTCTACCCGGCCGGCCGATCCATTTACATACGTTCTGTTCCTCGCTTGTAGTAGCTGAATATATTGCTGAACAAACAGTACTAGTACTCCTACTAGCAGTATATAGACCGTACGTGCAAGTGTGTCTACTCCTAGCAACTCTTGTTCTCAGCAATCAAGCTGTCGATTATAAGACTCTGTACCTTCAACAGCCCTACCATTATTTCTTCGATCCAATACAGTTAGCTAAGAGAACTTGACGCAACTAGCATGGGCTTGTTGTTTGCAAGACGTACGGTGAAGACTGAAGATCAATCAGATAAAGATTTTGCTGTCCTGAAAATGGGTTGTGGGCCACTGCAATCGTAGCATTGCTCCTTTACTTTCTTTTGTTTCTCTTTGAAAAGAAAAAGAAAAGACAGAGAGAACAAACTGCAGGGCCGGGTTGCATTTTTAAACCGGCCGGACGCCTGCTTCCTCCCTTTGCCTCCCTCCCCGAGTCCCCCGGCCACAATAACTCCACCGGCCGGCACCGAGCTCTTCCTCCCTCTTGCTTGCGCGCTATATAAAAGGAGCTCGGCCTTCTCGTCTTCTCCATCATTCTTGTCATTGCCACACCTCTCCTCTTCTACCCCAAGCCACCACCAAAAAATGCCTAGCCACGACCGCCATTCCTGGTTCTTCCTCCCGGTCTGCTGCCCAAGCTTCTCTGCCGCCGACGACTGGTCGCCGGCAGCCGCCCGAGCCTCACCGGGGCGCCTCTGCTGCATGGCCAGCAGGAAGAAGAAGAGGAAGCGGCTGAAGCCCCGTCGTCGTCGTGGCAGCATCAGCTGCGAGCACTTCCGTGCTGCTGTCCTGTGATGGTGCTATCCTCCCCGAGCTTTTTTTTCTTCCACTCCCACTTCTCGCCGCTCTTCTTGCTCCACGGTTGTTCACCACTCATGTAGGAATTTTTCTTCTAGCAGAAGTTTAAGGAGTGGTCTTCTTGACCTTGCAAGACTTTTGGCTAGAAGATGAATCCCTACGTCCTCCTCAACCCCCTCTCACGCCTATCAATCCTCCCATCCCTCCTGTCCCCGTCTATCCCTCTTGAGCTTGGAACACATGGAGCCAGTGGCAGCTATCTGCTAGCTTCGTTCCTACTTTCATGTGCGAACTGTTGTTCGGTGTGCTAAAAGTAAACTGTGCCTTCGTTCCTTGTCAGCTACTTCATATCGTGCTATGAACTATGTTATTTGCTGTAATAAACCTAAGTTTTCTAGTAGTGTAGAGTAGCTATTGTAGTCGTCCACTGCCTTTCAACTCCAGCTAGTACTTTGGCTTGTAATATAAGGTGGAGTTTGTGGTGCTTTTCAGTGTCAATGCATGTGTGTGTTGCCAGATTTATGTATAACACCTGTGCTGTTATTAGCCAAATAATATGCAGAACTGAGAAGAGCAACAAAACATGTAACAATATATAGTGGCGCACACAGGCACAGCCTGCAGGTGTCCACTGAAAAAAATATGCACCGGTTGAGCGTTCTCCCTCCTCTCTCTCTCACACACACACAAATACGTCCGTGCAGTTCCCTGTGTGGCGCTCTGTGCCCTAGTGCACCGCGTCCAATTGGCCGGGGACTAGCTGACTAGCACGCACGTACGTGTCGTATTCAGATTTTCAGAGTGCAGCAAGGTAGCACTCGAGCGATCTCATTTACCGCCCCCAGCTACCCATCGTCGCTGATTCAGCAGCACGTACAATATGACTCGACCGATCAGTGAGAACTAAGAACTATAGCCGGCTGCCAAGACCCATTTATACGGTCGCAATCCTTATACGGACGCAATCCATTGTATCATCATAATGAAAATTTGTAGGTAAAAGACAATGATAAGAGAAAGGACGTATATGTTCTCTCTCTCTCTCTCAAGACTAGCTATAGCTGTTTGCAGAGATACTGAAGATCGAAGAATCACATTTGACATTTTCCCCTGTCCATTTCTTGTAAAGAAAGGCCAGCGCGCAGTGGAGCATTTCTTGTAGTCCTGATCGATCTCCCGGCCAGGGAACATTTTTAACAGGACCCCTGCATCATTCCTCTCTTTTGCCCTCCGGCCGGCCATTACTCCTCCGGGACCGTACGTCCTCCCTCGATCTCTCTCTCTCTCGTCCTATATAAAGGGAGGCCAGCTCTTCTTCTCCACCGTGCTTGCCACACCAGAGACGTACGACCTGGCCTCCCCTCTCGTATGTCCACCAAAATGCCTAGGTCCAGCCACCATTCCTGCTGCTTCCTCCCGGCCTGCTGCCAGCCAAGCTTCTCGTGTGCCATTGCCAACGATTCGTCGTCTCCACCGGCTGCTGCAGACACCATGACGTGCCTCTGGATGACCTGGAAGAACAGGAAGCGGCTGAAGCAGCCTCGTCGCTGCTGTGCGGCTGTTCTGTGATGGTGCTATCCTTGCCGAGCTTCTTCTTCTTCTACCACAGCCACTTCTTCTTTCCACGCTACATTTCTCCACGCCTGTTCATCCGTCATTGCTCCATCATCTAGTAGAAGCGTCCAACAATGTCTTCTTGACCTTGCAAGACTTGTCTCTAGAGGAGGAGTTCCTACTTCATATCTGATTCATTCTCGCACCCGACTCTCGCCATGTCACGCCTATCAATCCTCCCATCTTTCTCATTGCGAACACATGGTTGATTTAGGTCGCGTGTGTTTAGTTTTGTGATGTAGTGATTGTCAACGGTCAACATTCTCCTTCTATTTTCTTTTATCTTTCTCGCTTCGGGTATGTTTCACCGGCATACGTGGAGTGTGTCGAAGACGTATCTCTTGGTTCGTGTTGTGCAGGTGTGGAGCTCGGAGATGGTAGGCGACGGCGAGGTGAAGGGGCCAAGGAGGACGTGCCGGGGGACGGACCACCGGAGGTGAGGACGGAGGCGTGAGGCTTGGACCGAGGGACCGGATCGCCGGGCGGCTAGCCATGGTGGTGACATCCGGGACATCGACGGATGCAAGAGGGCGTGGCGGGACCGTGTCGATCGGGTCAAGACGGCGTGCGGTGAGCGGTGAGCTCGGATGACTTGGCGACTCGAGGCGATCAAGACGGCGATGACACGTGTCGAGGAGGTTTGGTGGTTTGCCCTCAAAACCATCGGGCGCGGGTTTGGTGGTTTGGGCCTCAAAACCATCGGGGCGGGTTTTGGCGGGTTTTGGGCCTCAAACCCGGGCGGACGTTCCGGTGGACGGAAGGACGGCACGTGGCGGGCATCGGGAGGTTCGCGTGGATGCAAGGCTACCGATGAGGAGGCGCGGTGGCCGTCGGATCGAAAAATATCCGAGTCGACCAAAATAGCCCTAGGGTTAGTGGTTTGGCTCATATGTATGATCGGAGCAAGCAAAATAGGGATGAGAAATAAGGACTACATATAGAGGATGGCAGCCATCCTCCCCTTCTTGCCTCTCTCATTTTCGTTTTTATTTTTCCCAAATTTCTAGGGTTCTTGTTTAGGGTCCAAGAACAAAATTTTGTGTGGATTTTGTTGTGGTTTTTTCGTTCGTAGGAAGAGTGGCCTTAGTCCACTCATGCCTCCTGGGATTTCTCATATGGAGCTGTGATTCGAGCTGCGTTTGTGTGTTCTTGAGCTATTTTCGTTCTTATTTTCGATCTGATTTTCCCAGAGTTTGGAGTGATCTCAGGCTATGATTTTCTGGGGATTTGTTCGTAGCTAGCCCAATTTTACCTGTGCAAATTTTGAGGTCAAGTCGCCTCGATTTGGCCTAGTTCTCGTTGATTTTGCAGCGGTGTTTCTCTGTTCGTCGAGTCGTCGGTTGTTGTTCGAGCGGCTCTGTTCTTCACTCGATTTGGTCTTTCCTACCGTAGCTCTCTGATGGGATAGCAGCAGTGCTACCGGCACCGTGCGCACAGGCGCCGTGTGCGCTCATTTGAGCAGCGCTAGTTCTGCCCTGAAGATCCATCGATGTCAGATTGAAGTGCTGACTTTTCTCGTTCGTCGTGTTCCTCTTTTTCTGTTCTTGAGTCGATCCGTCAAGCAGCAGCAGGAGGGCAGCTCCTCCATCGATTCCCTTCAAGTTTCCTTGCACGTTCTTGATTAGTGACCGGTCTTGTCAAGCAATAGTGATTGCTTTATATCCCTCAAGCAATTTGGTGCTTTGTTTCCGTGTGTAGCTTGGCAAGGTGCAAGTGCTAATTTTTTTCTTCTCTCTGTTCTTGGATACGTCAAGCAAGGATTGGAGAGCAGCCCCTCCATCGTTCGGTAGCAGCTCGTGGGTGATTCAGACTGTTTGCAGGTTCTCGTGTTCAGCTGTTCATGTTTGCTCAGACTGTGTCAATATCTTCCAGTGGTCTTTGTGCGAGAGAGCTGTTTAGTCCGTGATATGCTCTTTTATGATCCAAATTGACTTCCGTTTTTGCGTTGACCTTGTATCGATCCGAGGAATTTTTCTAGTTACTCGCCACGAGTTGACGTTGGTATTCTAGTGTCGAGAACCCGCTTCTTTTCGATAGGAATTGGGAATCTCGTTTATTCGTTTCTCGTTTGAGTTTGTCTCTGAGTTTGGGGGTGAGCCGATGACCCAAAATTGAAAAGGAAAATCGAGGCTCCCATTCACCCCCCCTCTGGTCGCCGTTTCGGTCCTTCACTCATCCCCGTCTATCCCTCTTGAGCTTGTAACAATTACAGCTAACTAGCTTGCTACACCTACTTTCGTGTGAACTCTGTTGTCGATCGTTAGGTGCACTTAGAGTTTTCTAAAGTATTTCCTCGTCGTGTGTGCTGCTGTGCATTGTTGCCCCTTCTTCAGCTACTTCTGCATGTACTCTTGTGTTGTTCGGTATAATGGAAGGTTTATGTTGTAATATTTGCTAGTGTCGTGCCGTGCATTGCCTTTAAGCAGGCAGCACTTATTAGCATGAGCTTTGCTACTTGATCGGTGTAAAAATATAATGGAAGTGAAGTTATTTGTTTCTGATGTATAGTAGTGTATTTCAGCCATGCACTCAGTATCATGCATATTATTGCTTGGTTTCTATATGCCTGTTCTAGTAGCTACTGATGCCTCGTTGACCCAAGTGGGGAGGAAGGGCTAGTATTAGGGGGCTGTTTGGTTGGCGACCAATCTTGCCACACCATGTGTGGCGCCGCCGTGATTTTAGCTGTGGTTGTGGCTCGCCATGCAACTTTGTTGGAAACCAAACACTAGCCGTAGACCTCGTGGCCGCCGCAGTCCATGGCGTGGTGGAGTTGGCACGGAACCAAACACTAGCCATGTCTCGTGGCTGCCGCAGCCGTGGCGTGGCGAACAGCGGCTACCAACCAAACACACTCTTAAGCTGTTGAAACAAAACTCAGCCCAATGACAATGAGCTATTAAAATTACTGAGGGCAGGGGGTATTGGCGCGGTATATATGTGCAACGGGCCGGCCCGGCCCGACATGGCTCGGGCCCGGTCCAGACGGCCGGGCCCGGTCTGCACGGCCCGGGCCCGGTCGAGCACGGCCCGTTAGGGCGCGGGCCCAAATGGCCCGCGGGCCACCGTGCCGGGCCTCAACAAGCACACCGTGCTTCGCCCTTGGCCCGAGCACGGCCCATGGGCCGATTTCGGGCCGTGCCGGCCCGATTAGGCACGAGCCCAATAGCCAACCGAGGGCTGGCCCGAGGCCCAAGCGCCCCGATCTTCACTCGAAGCCGCCGGCCGGATGGCGCTCTTTACTCGGAGCCGCCATGGTGCCGCTTCACCGGAGCTCGGAGTAGGCGGTCGCCGGCCGGGGATGTCGTGGAGGAGGCGCCGCCCGCCATCGCCAGAGCAGATCCAGCGCTGGGTCCGCCGCCGCGGCTCGACGCAGCGCGCTGAGGGAGGTCCGCCGCCGCCGCCGACGCAGCGCGCGGGGGGGCCGCCGCCGCCGCTACCTCTCACACCGGCGAGGCATGGGCGGGAGGAGGAGGTGGCCGCCGGCCGGGCCGTGCGGCGTAAGACGGTTTTGGCGGATAGAGCGCGTGGGGGCGAGCGAGAGGGGGGGGCCGCCGAAAGTGCCGGGCGGTTGAGGAGGTAGTGGTGGTGGGCGGTGACCTTTGGCTTTTTGCCCTACGCATCGCGCCTACACCGGGCCTCGCTTCATTTTTCGGCCGCGCCGTGCCGCCCACGTGCAGGGGTACGCCCAGCCCGGCCTGCATCGTGCTTCGCGCCGCCGGGGACCGAATACAACCGCCGTGCCGTGCTTTCGTGTCGGGCCAAAATTTCGTGCTCCGTGCCGTGCCACCGTGCCTCGTGCTTTCTGCTCATATATAGGCGCAGGCAGGAGCTGAAACGGAGCATGAAAAATTTGCAACCCAGCTGACGCCTCACGCACACATATATAGAGGTGGAAGACTAATCTAATTTGGACATCCATATATTTTAACAAATAAACTAGAAATTTAAATTTTGGTGGGGGACCATCTCTTCCTAATATTCATGTTTTTTAACCGGAGGGTATCCATTTAGACATCCAACCTCCACCTATACACATATACTCGTATCTACCTCGATCGCTACTGTACCTCGATCGCGCGTGCAGTGCCCAGCCTCGTGTGCTGATCGAATTTGACCGCTGATCGAGTCCAACAATGGCTGCACAGACTGGCACGTACGCGCGTCGTCCTCCGAGGTCAGAGACTCAGAGCGCAGCAGGCAGGCATGCAGCAGCGCAGCACTGGAGCTATTGCATCTCATTAACCATCCCAGCTACCGTCGTCGACGCTGATTCGGCGGCACCACCGAATGAATTTTGAATCCCAACACTGAACCGCCACTGAGAAACTGGCTGCGCGCCCGAGTGCCCGAACGGACCTGCTACGATCCTGCCCCGCCGCCACCGTCGCCTGCTGGCCATCGGCCGGACACTCACTCTGGTGTGGTTTCGGGGACAGCTAACGCGATGCGATCATGCGATGTTTGTGGCGCCGCTGCACGACCGAGCGCCGGCCGGCCGTGTGTTCCGAGCTGCACCTGCACGCTCGATCGGTGTTCCTTGGGGTTTCCCAGCTCCCTGCCGAGGCCGAGCTATAGCTCTGAATGGATGGCGCGCATGGGTGGGTGTAGTCAGCGTTTGAAGCCAGCCGTAGCCTGCATCATGTTGAAATGCATGCACCACGCACGAGCACGCGGATGGCCATGGCATGCATGTCCTCGATCAGGCCGCAGCGGTAGCGACGGCCCACGCATGCATGCGCGGCTAGCGATGGATGGTGACAGGCCGGGCGCGGTGCCGGTGCATCGAACCGTGCTTGTCCGGCGACGCATGCCGCGCACCGGCAGCGTGGTCAAGAACAGCAGTCAGGTGTGTAAATGCAGTGCAGTGCAACGACAGTCAGGCAAAACGTTCCTACTACTACCGCTCCTCCGTCCCTTTTAGATGCCACCGTGGGTCCGTCCCTTTTTAGATGTCACTTTATGGGGTTCCGTCCGGCCAAACTTTCTCAACTTTTGGTAGGTTTGTAGAAAATCCGTGCAATATTTATATCTCCCAGATAAATTTATTAAAAAACTAGACTTAAAGATCTTTTCAACGATACTAATTACTTAGCACAAATATTTATATATTTTAATATATAATTGTCGATAGTTTGAAAACGTTGACTACCTAAACGAGAATGACATCTATTTGGGACGAGAGGGAAGACGTGACATGACACCTCCACTGTGCATCTTCAAAGAATTTGAAACAGCTCCACTGTGCGTCTTGATTGAAGATGTCGACAAATTGGCGAACGAATTTGCAGACGGTGTTCTGGACTGTTCTGGGCGAGCAAATAAAGCTGGAAGGAACGAAAAAGACAGCGGATTAAAGACTAGTACTATTCATCAACAGCTCCTCCATTGCTGACCAGACTGGTGAGTGTGTGCGTTTCAGTAGTGTCGGTAATCATCTGTCACGAAATGTACAGCTGACTGCAGGATCGGATTAGATTTCAAACGACGGAGCATCTACGGCCACCGAAAATGCAGCTCGAGTGCGTTCACGACAGCAAGTGGAGGGAGAAGAAACAGGGCGTTCGTCTGCGTTTTCATCGCATTAGGTTAATTTCCTGTGCCGCTGTGCAGTTTGCAGGGCGCAGCAAAAATTTACCATAGGGATAATAGCTTCTCTGAGTACGGCACAGCTGAACAATCACGGCAATCACAAAAACCAGCGTAGCTAATGGCACTGGCTGCCTTAGATCCAAAAGCCTACTTAACTCTGGAGTCCAGTATAGGCATACTAGTTCTCTAACCACATATAGCTAGTAAGCCTAAAAGATTAAATAGCTTTTAAAGAGGTACTTCTACATGCCTTATATATAACTTCTAAATTCAATTAGTTCATGTTTAGTCTTTCTAGTAGCTACTACCTCTGTTACCTCTGTTCTATTTTATAGGTCGTTCTAGCATTACAATTAGATGTCCAGGTTTGATAGTTGTTGCATGCATCTAAAAGCATTTAAGTCCACATCCAAAGAATCTTGCATGCATCTAAGAAAGAGCTAAATCAAACTATAAAAAGGAACAGAGGTAGTAGCATCTAAGCATAGCGCTATTTTTTTTTAGCAGATTGGATTCAAACAGACCCTAACTGGATAACCACCCTTCAATTTCTCATTAGAATTCCAGCACAGTTCCTCACAAAGACCTTGGCCTGCAGTAGGTAAGAAAAGCTTACTCTCAAAATTTTACCAGGGAAAGGTAGTACACCCACATTCATGGGTAGTATGTAATCATTGTCCTACCCTGATTCCCAGCCATTACTACAATTCCAGCATATTGAAGACACAAAAGGTGTAGTACAGGACGGCACAGTCGCAGGCACGAAAGAAATGCAGGTTCATTCAGACGTTTATACGTGAACAAAATCAGGTCCACGTCCACACACAAAACAAGGCTGCATGTGACGCAACTGTAGCCAATTATTAGAACTGCAAAAAGAGAGCATTACTAACAGTTTTGGGGAGGGAGACTGGTTGAAGAGCAAGGGACAAAAGGCATTGACGATTCTGAAAGCAGGAACGCAGAATGGAACAGTAGGACGGGCCAACTTGTTGACTGGTCCAAGGGGAGGCCATCGGGCAGTAGATTCAGAGAGGTCCTGGAAACGTCCCATTATCCCTCTGCTCGTTCCATTTCTCAACCTGTATACCAAACAGTGAGCTTAGGATTATTTCAATGAAAGCAAACACAACAAATTGACAATACATTACGGTCCAAAAAAAAACTAACTGACAATACAAGGAGAAAATGCAATACAGTAATAAGCAAATAATAATCAAACACGAGAGACCATTGTGGCTTACATTACAGGGATACAATGTAGAAGGAACAATTAGAAAAATAATGTTAAACGCTTGACCAGAGCCAATATGGCAAGTTTGAAGCATTCTGATATTCAGTATGTGTCATTTAAACTGGATTCCAGACTTGCACAAAATATAATTTTGCTTCAGTATGGTAGCTTCTGAAAGCCCCCAGCACCGAAAAACAATAGTAGTCTGCGTATGAACAATACTAAAGAAAGCTTCAGTTGCAAGAAGGTAAAGTAAGACTCCTTCCTGAACTAGTTTGGAAGAAAAGTGTGAGTTTAGCTGGAAACAACCCATGTTATGCTATAATGACACTCCACCGATGCACTAACAGCAAATAATTTCAATATTATCATTCCAACGTCCATTGCCTCCATTACGCAAGGAAGAAAAGTTTGTTTTTTTTTAAAACAAAGGCGCATGGAAGCGAAGTTAGAAACCTCAAAACAGAAAAGAACAACATGTTTTTCCAGAACCTAGAACTGTTCATCATCAAGGACAGGGACACTCAGAATATATCATTCAAGAATTGCACATATCACAAGGTTTTGCATGCATCTCTAACTGATGATGATCAGAAGAGCGGTCAAGGTAAATGTGTAAGACCATCTCCAACACATTACTTACATCTCCCCCAATACCAAAAATCTGCAGTATATGGGATTGTGATTGCTAATGTTCCTGCAGATTACTCATCCTATCACCAATACATAAAAGCTTTAAGTAATTACTCAAATTACTCCCCTCCTCCCTCAAATCTAGGAGATCCACCCTCTCTCCTCTATCCACTTTAAAGGTATTGGTAATCCGTTGCTCTAATAACCTCTTAACAAAATGGGGTGGATCATCCATGGAGCGAACGGCATCCGCTCCGCTGATCCATACAGCAGATGGTGGAGCACCAACTAATCCATTATAACAGAATTGCTTTGCTTCTTTGCACCAATGGATATCATGGATCGATCTATGTTTCGATTTGCTTGTGTGCTGACAAGGTATAGTGCGTGTATTGTTAGATGTGGTAAATATGGCCCAGCCCAGGTACAAACTCTCTCGTATCTTTGAGCTGTAGCGCATCCGTTGGGAGCTGTGGTGGACAGTAAACAAAAACGAGCAAGGGCAAGAGGTGGAGGGCGGGTAGGGCGCCAGGTTCACGGTGGCTGGCGCCATGGCTGCCCCCGCAGGCACTCGGCCCCTTCCCCATCGGCAATTTGCCCACGCGCCTGCACGACCTGCGCGATGGGCTGCGGCGACCGGCGACAGCCAGCAACAGGACCTCCCGCTCCGCCTCCTCCGGCGGACCAGCCCCCTGTCCGAACTTCGATCGCTGGCAAGGACCCAATGCAAGGTTGAAGCAGGGTGAGACGGGGTGAGGTGATACGCACACAACGCAGACATAAGTCGCCGCAGCCGCCAGATGAGGTGAGACAGGGTGGATCGACCCGCTCGATCCTTCGGTTCTGGGACTCTCTATTCACTGACCCTAGGCTGCTATTTGGATTGTTCGAGGGCCCGTTCGGGTTCGGTTCATTGAGCCGCTGGGTCGACCCAAACCAACCCCATTTTGAACCTCTTAATGTGCATTTGATGGCAAAACAGGTGAAGGTAAATGTGTTGATATCCCACTCATGATTAATAAAAAAAGTTAAGGAAAATACAAAACTGCCGCCTCCTGACGTACAAATTTGCATGCACATGCCTCTACAACCATATCCATGACTATAAGTATGGCCAACTAAATGACAACTAAAGAATACAGTCACTAAGAAGGGAAATGCTGTTGAAAAGCTAGATCATGAAGAACTGGAGTTGATTAACAAAAATTCATGATCGATAACAAACTATTGGTTGGGTCATGAGTCATGGCACTGAAGAAATAAGACTGCCACAAGCAAAACTTGGTGCTGACATCCAAGTTGAAAAAAGTTTTAAGAAGCAAAATATTATTCAAGGCAAGAGCTTTGACATATTAACTAGATAAATCATACATAGCAACGTAATATGCCCACTGAAATATTCTGATAAATTCATGATTTGCAGAACCAAAATAATAATAAAAAGAAAAACATGGTGCTGACAAATCCAATAAACAAATTTTGATCAACACTGACATACAAGTTCACGTCATAAAACTTGCATCAGTAGATTTGTGTTCAAAATGCCTCTGGGTTGATATTGATTTTATTAGCAAATGACACCAATACTATAAGAGAGATGAAGGGTCATAATCTACTTTGTATGTCAAGTATGCTCATTTCATGACAGAGGGAGAAATTACTTGAAAGGATCAGCTAAAAGAAAAGAAATACTCACCCATTCTCCAGGGCAAAGGGACCTGTAGTACTTGGCAAATTTTTCACAATCTCCAGCATCATCACCTTTGGCACTCACACACCTGAATTCCGTGAGAGTTTCAGTAATTGGTGGGAAAAATAAGAGTGTTGTTTTGACTAGAAAAGATGAAGCACAAAACGCTGAAAACTTATAACACATAAAGGTTACACATAGCATGCGGTCATACCTGTGGTACTCGACGTAACGAGTAAAACAATGCCTTGTTTGGTTTGTTGTAGGGAAGCGGAAGTCAGCAGGTGCTGTTTTTATCTCAATCTGGCGTATAAATGAACTTGTGAGTGAAGAAAAACAACATAAGCAAAGCACTTCTGTCTGTAGTAAAAAAGGGAAAATAAAGCAGTGAAAGAAAATATTTCATAAGATGAGACGATTTGCATAAGGAAACTGAAATGGCAGTACTTCCACAACAAAAAATGGAATTCACAAATCATGGCAGCGTAGGAAAGATTATAGTTTTTCTCATTTTTGAAGAGTTTTGTAGATGTTAGATGATGAAACGGATAATACAGGAAGAGGTCAGGATGAAACCAGACTATTACATAAATAACAATCAGCAATATACATAACCAAAAATTGTAGAGGTTAACATATGGCGGAAGCTAGAAAGACAGTAACAAATGCAGCTTAGTAAAAAACACAATCAGCTTGAATTTGAACAACTTTTGCTTGCATGGCCACCTTTCCAGCCAAAAAAACACACGCACACAAGGAGTAGCTTTCCTGCCAGGAATTTTCCCAAGAGATCAGACGATTCAGACCTCATGCTTCCTTTCCTGTGCAATCAAGCCAAAGGACAACAATCCTATGGAATGGTTGCTACTCTTTCCTATGAACCAAAGGGGTGTGTAGAAAAAATTCCTTAGGAATGTGAATCCTCCAAAAATCCTTTGCCAATTCTCCATGCCAAAGGGGCCTCAGATTCGAGGACACATATGGCAGCACCATAATAGGTGGGCCAATGATGACTCACAAAAAACAAAAGTTCTATGATTATTGAGGAAAAAAAACAGGAATAAGAATAACTTGAGACAACATCATTATTCTGTCATGCGCCAAATTGGTCATGTTTTAGATCTAATGGCAGAAATCTCATGCACACTTAAATTGTCTTCCCTCTACTTTCCCTGTGTGTCTAAAACCGACTGCGTTTGATCACAGCGTTGTATGTTATGGTTCATCAGAATTCATAAAGCCTACGATGTGTTCTCGTCAATCTGATAGGAGACACGGAAGCAAAATTGACGTCCCGAAATGAAACGCCAACCCTAACGCCCCTGAATCTGTAACCGCGGATGAGGAGATTGGAGATACATCCTCGCATTTCTGATCCCAATCAAAACGATACCGTAGCTGATAAAAAAAATCCTCTGCGATTTATCGGTGCCTCGCATCTCCGCCACCTATTCGACCGGAACACGCCGGAGGCATGTACCGGCGGCTCCCTGACGTCGGGTACGCAAGGCCAAACCTATTACCTAGTAATATAAGGACCAGGCGCAACGAGATCCAGCAGACGAAGCGGAAGGGTCTACAAGGTTCGCGATCTCACCTCGGCCATCTTGCCGGAGAGGTGGGGTCGACACAGCGGCGGGTTCGCGGCGGAAGGGCGGAGGCCGGAGGGGTGGTGGTGGTGCTGGCACTTCGGTCTTCGGTTGCCGGTTGGTCGGGTCAACCTCGATTGGCTTCTGCCAGCCGCAACTGAAGGAGACGAGGAAGACCGGAACCGGAGCCCCAGCGTCCGCAAACCGCGGCTGTTCCGGCCCATCTGGCCTGCCAGCAGCACAAGACCAAGCCGCGGCCTGCGTGGCCCAGATCGAAACCAGGCCGGTTAGTGCCGGATTCCTTAAGATGGGCCTCTGAAGGCCTGCTTTGCCGCGCGTCGTCGTTTGGCCTGCCACGTGTATTGGACGTATGAGCACGGAACACCGAACACGCAGGAAATTTGGAGTACTATCTTCTTCTGTTTCTTAAAAACAAAAAATGACTCTGACGAGTCGATCTTAATGAGAGCAGTAGGGATATGCTGGATTTGGTGAACGCTGATTTGTGCTAGCATAGCCGCTGTGAGTCAGCTAGCCTATGTGACCTGTGAGCGAGGGAAGTGATGACCAGAGACCTGAGTCACCTGACTGGATCCGCCCCCGTCCTGATCGCCTCGGAGTCCCAGCTGCCAACGGCACGGCACGGGCACACACAAAAGTCAAAAAACAAAGGCACCTTCAAAGAGAGACGGAAGCCCTTTTGACCTCTGGCCCAGACAAGGATAAGGACATCGTCACCTCAGCTACGAGCAGAATCACGTCGACTCCACCACCGTCCAACGGCGGTGGCGCGTAGTAGTCACTAGTCACACGACTCCACACCTCACAAGTCGCCACGTCGGCACGGGGGCCGCATCCGCCGAGCGCGGAGAGCCGCAAGTTCCAGGACAGGAGGGCAGCACCACCCACCACCAACAACGGATCCAGCGAGACGCGGCGACGCGTGGGCGGTGGCCCACCTGTCACCCTCCCACGCAACGGAAACGGGAGCGGGAAGAAAGAGGACGGACGCTGCGTGAACGCGGTCCACCGCATCCGTGGCCGCTGCCGTGCGGAATCCGCGGACAGAGCGGTCCAGTGGACCTGGACCTGGTGCCGCCGCCTCTACGCGACCCGGATCCGATACGCGGCCCTATAAATACGCGGCCTGGCCCGTCTCTCCTTTCTCATCGCAGCACAGCAGCCAGCATATTCGTTAGGGAAGAGAAGAAAAGGAATCGATCCCATCCCATCTCTTGGGTGCGAGAGAGAAATCTAATCCGCCGCCCTCCTTTTTTGGATTGGGTTGGGGAGATCTCTTGGGTGACGAGCAGCAGAGCAGAGTTTCTCGAGTTCGCTGGTTGCAGCGAGGTCCGGGCCTTCGTGGGATTGTAAGTATCTTTATTCCCCACCTGTTCTTGTTGTGCGATCCGATGATACAGTATGATGTTTGTTTTGGTCTTGTTGTCTTTGATTGTGCTGGGTTTCCTGAGGAACCCTAATCCTCTTGTGCATGTAGATGGTTAGGGAATTACTACTTAATTTCTGACGGATGACTAGATAGGAGATGGGGATTACATATTCCAGGGTTCCTATTGGTTTGCTACGGCGATAAGGATCATCTAAATTATTCTTTGTGATGGAGGATTTGAGGATTAGATAGGAGGTGGGGGATTATATAATATTCGAGGGTACTTATATTCGTTTACTATGGCTCTAAGGATCATATAATCATCTAAATTATTCTTTGTGATGGAGGATTAGTTAGGAGGTGGGGATTATATTAAATTCCAGGGTACCTATATGCCTTTGCTATGGCGTTAAGGATCATATAATCATCTAAATTATTCTTTGGAGGATTAGATAGGAGGTGGGGATTATATATATTCCAGGGTACATGTATTCCTTTGCTACGGCGTTAAGGATCATTTGATCGTCTCAATTATTCGTTTTGTGGGAGAGTATGCTAATTTTGGATAGCCCTCTGTCTGGCGTCTGGGCTATGTACCCCATAACTTTGCTATGGACTCTGCCTGTATATTGTATGCATTCCAATTATGCCTCCATTATAGATTATTCATTTCTCAATTATGCCTATTTTAAGAAATTTTTTTCATCTGTTGCATAATCATTAATTTTCTTTTGTAATATATGTACACTCTTAAATACTGTACCTACAATCTGGAGAAGTCTTGACTGTAATCTAAATTGCTATTAATTGTTCTCTGTTTTTTATGGCTCATGACATCTGTTGGAAATTGGTTCGTCGCTGCAGTGTAAATTGGATGTTCTAATGGAGTCCAAGGGTGGCAAGAAGAAGTCTAGCAGTAGTCGTTCCTCCCTGATGTACGAAGCTCCCCTTGGCTACAGCATTGAGGATCTCCGCCCTGCAGGCGGCATCAAGAAGTTCTCTGCTGCTTACTCCAACGTACGTACCGGGAAATTCCCTTCTTTCTACGTTTAATTGCAGTTCTTATTTATGATTCGGTGCTTACAATGGGTTGTTTCATCTCTTGCAGTGCGCGAGGAAGCCATCCTGATAGCTCTATCATCAGCCCATCCTAGTAGCTTAGAAACCACCTGCATTTTCATTTTGATCTTCCTAAAATCTCTCTGGCTAGCTGCTTTCCAGTGACCAAAAGAGTTCAAGAAATCACTTCCTGTCTTCCACCCCCAGCTATCTGTCATCTTCTCTGAAACAATGGCAGTCCTGCAAGTTGCCGCTGCCCCTCCCCCTGTCTCTGCGATTGGGTTTGAGGGATATGAGAAGCGCCTTGAGATCAGCTTCTCTGAGGCTCCGGTCTTCGCTGACCCCAATGGAAGGGGGCTGCGTGCGCTCTCGCGTGCCCAGATTGACTCTGTTCTTGACCTTGCACGGTGCACCATTGTGTCTGAGCTATCAAATGAGGACTTTGACTCTTATGTCTTATCTGAGTCAAGCCTGTTTGTCTACCCATACAAGATGGTGATCAAGACCTGTGGGACTACAAAGCTTCTGCTCGCTATTCCGAGGATCCTTGAGCTTGCTAAAGAGCTCTCATTGCCACTTGCTGCAGTTAAATACTCCCGTGGGACATTCATATTCCCTGATGCACAGCCTTCCCCACACAAGAATTTTGCTGATGAGGTTACCTTCCTGAATCGCTTCTTTGGTGGCCTCAAGTCCTGTGGTAATGCTTATGTGATTGGTGATTCTGCAAAGCCTGGGCAGAAGTGGCACGTCTACTATGCCACTGAGCACCCTGAGGAGCCTGTTGTTACTCTCGAGATGTGCATGACTGGGCTGGACAAGAAGAAAGCTTCTGTATTCTTCAAGACCTCTGCTGATGGCTACACATCGTGTGCTAAGGAGATGACCAAGCTCTCTGGTATCTCGGACATTATCCCAGAGATGGAGATCTGTGACTTCGACTTTGAGCCTTGTGGCTACTCCATGAATGCTGTCCATGGCCCTGCTTTCTCGACCATTCATGTGACCCCAGAGGATGGCTTCAGCTATGCAAGTTACGAGGTCATGGGCTTCAACCCGGGCTCTCTGTCTTATGATGACCTGGTTAAGAGGGTGCTGAGGTGCTTTAGCCCAGCTGAGTTCTCTGTTGCTGTGACTATCTTCGGCGAGCGGGACAACGCAAAGACCTGGGGAAGAAACTGGATGCTGAGGCCTATGCCTGCAGCAACATGGTTGAGCAAGTGCTGCCGTCTGGTGGCTTGCTCATCTATCAGAGTTTCACTGCTACGGGTGCAACCACCCCTGGGTCGCCGAGGTCAGTCCTGCATGACTTCGCTGGTGACATTGTCAAGAACGGCTCTGAGAGTGGTGACCCTGATTCTCCCTGCTGGGAAGCTGATGCTGCGGATGACAGCGAGGAAAGAGAGGTGAAGAAGATGAAATGCTGATGCCGTGATGCACTATGCTGAAGGTCTATGACATCAGATTTAGAGTTGCTGCCCCTGGTTATCTAGGGAAGCAGCCAAGCCAGATTATTTATGCTACATAACCTGTGCTATTGTGATGTGGCACATGCTTATATATCTTAATAAATAAAGAGCTCTAGGTGGTTAGCTTTGTCTGCCACAGTGAGCAGTATACCCATATTGTGTTTTTCAACTCTATGAATCTAAATAAAGTCTTCTGTTCGATACAATTTTAATAATGTCTTTTCATGTGATCTGTTTGCATCTGCGTTTCATGATTCAATTCATGTGATCTGTTTGCATCTGCGTTTCATGATTCAAATCTGCGTGATGACTTGGGTGGTAAATGGAATTGTATGAGAATAATAATAAAACTCACGATGACTTGGTAAAGGTAAAGTAACGGGCAACCGAAAATGTGTTAGAACATGTGAAACTGTTGTACATCCAACAGATCTCTACAGAGGATGTGTATGTGTATTGTCTAATGGCTAAGTGCTTTGTCTAAAATTATTGAACTCCTGTTTGCACCATACTAAAGTTTAATTTATCGTTGGATATGGACAAACGTGAACTAATTAAAATTCTTTTTTCATAATGAGTTCTGATCATAGTTGCTGGCCCGGATAGCATCTCAGGTAGTACATACCCGGATAGCATCTCAGGTTCTTTTTCATAAAAAAATTATACTGTACTTGGGATGTGGCCATGTGGGCATCTCCTCGGATAGCATCACCCGTATCCACTGGCTATTTGTCTTGCTAGAATCTGATCACAACAGGATCAGATTGAGATGGGCACTTCTCGCGGTCGCTGGAAATGGGGAATTTGGGGGCAACTTGCCCGGCAAAAGTTGATTGCATTATGTGAGACCGCCAAATGCGTCTTCTCTTGGGGACGTACGTGGAGCTCTTGTCTGAACTGAGCCGCGAGGGTGTCTGCCGGGTGGGTAAAGGCGAGTTTTTTCTTTGTGCTCCCTTTGTTCTCGAGATCTCTACTGCCGGCCTCGGGAGTCGGGGGGCGTTTTTTGATTTCATGCCGCGCCTGGCCGAAGCAGCCGGGCTCCACCCATGCAAGTCCCATGTTTGATTTGTTGGCTCTCGTGAAACAGCCTGAGCTGCTATTTGTGTTTGATATGGGCAAAAATGTGTAGGGTAACTTTGTATCAAGGCACATGGTGGCCTTACCACCCCTCCCCTCTTTGGCATTTTATCAAACACATGGAGGGAGCTTTGCCGCGGAGGGCACGAGGCCGCACGGAGGTGGTGCCGCGTCGATGGCGTCGCCGGGCCGGGGAGGGGTGAGGAACAAGACGCGACATGGAGGATGAGTCGCCGGTGAGGATGAGCCACCAGGGGGTCCTCCGCGCGGAGGGACCGGGCCGCCGACGCCGCGCATGGCCGGGGGAAAGCAGCCCCGCCGCCTCTTGTCCGTCGTGGTGGAGCTCGCCCGCCACCGCCGCCCACCGCCGCGAGCGCAGCGTGGACATGGGGAGATCCGCCCCGCCGCCGCCGAAGGCGCGGCGTGGAGCTCACCCACCACCACCACCGCCGTTCTTGCAGCAGCGTGACCGCGAGAAGAGGGTGAGGGAGGTGAGAGGAACCGGCGGGCGCCAGCCACGGCCCGCTCGAGAAACGCAATCCTCCGGCCGCGGCGCCGAGCTAGAGAGAGAACGCTTTTTTCATCCCCGAGACAGGCCAGGAACAGCGAAAACGGAATCAAACACACGCGCTGGCCCCACGGGCTCGAGCACAAGTTTTTGGCCCATATCAAACACGCCATGGAATTCTCTTGGGTCCTGAGTGGAGAAAACTAACGGAGAACGAGCTGACCGTGCGCTGCATTGATCTGCAGCAGCCTCTTGCGTACCTGCCAACCTAAACTTGCCCTTATTGGCGACCGGAGGATGGACTCAATTCAACTATTCAAGTCAACCTTACACAGTACAGTAAACGGTGGCAGGATCACTCCCTCCGTGCAAGGATTACCCTCAGTGTTCAAGCAGTCAGCTACGCTCTCTAGGGCCGCTGGACTTATGCTGTCTCTTGTTATTACGTATTCCCTCCGTCCACATCAAGAGTGCAATTATATAATCCGGGCCAGTCAAGGTAGCTCAAGTTTCTGTCAAAAAAAAAAAAAATAGCTCAACTCTAACCAAACTAATTATAGTAAAAAGTATTACCATTTATGTCTTCAAATAAATTTATTATGAAAATATAGTTTATTATAACCAATCTAATATACCAACATTGTATCAAAAAATACTAGTACTTTTTAAAATCTTTGATCAAAATTTAGACTAGTTGACTACTCGAAAAGCAAAAATTGCATTCTTTTATGGACGAATGTAGCACATACGGAGTATCAATAATAAATGGAGTAGCATTGTCCTAGAAGGGAAGATTTGGGTCATGTTTTAAGCCATGTTATCAGGGACTAATAATTTCTGTAACATCATCTCACATAAAAGGGCAGCAGCAAACATTACACGAAACTCAAACATTTGTTTCATCAGAAAAATTGAGTACATGTTTATGGAAACTACCACCTGTAAACTCACTGAATTCCCTATGAAATCAAACAAAGAATGGTTTCCAACTTACAACAACATATGAGCGATGTGAAAGAATGGTTTCCAATCAATGCATGTAAAGAATGTACCATGAAATTATTATACAGGACAAGCTTGCTCTATCAGCAGAGGCTCTAAAAGAAGGGCAGTCAGGTATCCGCAGCAGGAACTTCACTCATCGATGTTGGCATGCTTGTTGAGGATGCCACGAGGGATGTTCTCTTCTTCTTGCGGGCCCAGCATAGCCGGCTAATGTTCCTTTTACTTCTCAGGTTAAAAGAGACCTCTATACAGTTGGTCCAGGGTAACACATGATTTACTGGCTTAAATCTTGGAGCTTCTTGTTGTGTGGACGAACTTTCTTGCAACTGCCCTTGCGGTGCTGCAGTAGCAAGAATGCTTTGAATTGGGTTCTTTATTTGGCTGCCCAGGTATCCCTGGCAGTTCACTGCCTCGCAATGGCACTTCACTTTCTTTCCAAAATGCACAAACCTATAAAATAAACAAATAATTGTAACTTAAATCAAATCAAACAAGATAAAATGCAGACCCAGTTTCAGAAAATGTTCTGTGGCCTCTGAATATAATCCTGGCCAGTCAAACCCAAGAGCAGCACAGCTGAGAGCCAGGACCAACAAAATTTTTATCTTGGTTTCAGGCGGGTAAATGTGGAAACATTCACAAGTCCACAACAATTTAGGCACATAAAACGGGTAGTGTTCAAAAAAAAAAAAATGGGCTATCTATAGCATCTTTGAGAAGTTCAAAAGCTGTTTGAACTAAAGAGGAGTCTATCTATAGCCTATGCTTGTAAGCTTTATTCAAAATTTCACATGACCAAGTCATTGAAAAAGGGACTTCATGATGCATGCAGGACATAGAGCAAAGGAACCTCTAGAATGTTAAAAAAAGATATTGTAGTCTTTTTGTACTGAAGTTTGCAATTATGATTCACCACACAAAAAGGTAAAGACATAATGCTAAGGCCTGAGGTTTTAGGTGGGGAAACTATTGATCACGTGATAACACTACGAGCAGGTGCAGATGCTAGTATGATCATTTTGATGCCACCTACTCAAACTAGATTCACGAACTTATAGCTTCATGTGTCACCGCAATCAGCTTATTGCTTCATGTGTCACTAGACTCACTACTCTTGGAAAAAGCTACAGTAAAGAGGTGCCGCTAAGTACATTTAGCCTTCTTTAATTAAGAACGCCTCTTAATCGCAAAAAACTAAACAAGAATGCCTCTTTAATCTTCATAAGTGGAACAAAACAAAATAATTGTTTAAACTACCTGTAATCATAAGTTAAGGGCTCTCCAACTTTGATGGAACGAGAGGCAAAGACACCAACTCTTGTCTCACCATCAACCTGCCTGAAAGGCCATAGAAACAATCAGGAACATGCAATAATACGTTTTTTTTTTTTTCAAGAACACATCATTACCATTTTTCAAGTTTACAGTTGGGATCACAACTGTGATTTAGAAAAAACGTGACATGTTTCCTTTAAATGTCGCATCTATTGTAAAATCTTTGCTGATTTCACACATGTAGAAGTTTTTGTCACAATGCTCTCTCATATCCCAAAGCCTTGATTCACATGTCGCGTCATCAATGACTGAAACAATGTTTAAAAAGAGGTGAAACCGTGAAAGAATGTACATAAGAGTTAACTGTCAAATAAAATTAGAACAACTCCAAGAGTTTCTTTATACTCTTCCTAATTGATAGGAATACAGACTTTGGTGAAAATACTCTCCGACAGCTTCTCTAATTAGATCTCTAAATATTGTTATCATCTATTCGGATTTCTCGCTAGCCAAAGAGAGAAAGAGTGGCTCCCTAGAGTGCGCATAAGATATAAAGAAGCTATTGGAGGGTGGAAAGATATAGACAATGGACCTCCAAATGATGATTTAGAGAGTGCGTTTAAGAAAGACTCTTGGAGATGCTCTTATGTACACAAATTAGTCCGTAAATAAGTGGCAAACAAATCAGTAAACTTATGTCTTCATTGAACAAATGATTCCCAATATGATGGTACCATTTAGTGCCAGAGAGAATACGAACCATTTACTAGCCCAAACCTCCCCTTCAGGATCCAACATAAAAAACATGCTAAGTTCCTAGTTGGGCAAAAGCATCAAGCAACATGCCGTTTACGTAAGCCATTTTAGCTTATATGCCACCTTTAGTGGCCTTTTCCAAATAGCATAAAGCACCTTATAAGATTATCTAACAACTAAAAGAACTGAAATTGTGTTACAACATCCTCATGACCATTTACTGGATTCATACTAGCAAGGATGATGCTCCCTCTGTCCATTAATGGGAGCATTTTTTTATTTGAAACCATCAAGTTTGACCAATGATCGACAATTGTACTAACTTACTAGTGGCATGGACCACTGATAATGGAAAGTTTGAGATATTTGGTTGGGACCAGAATGCAAATTTAAAGAGAAGATTGGGTGTGGAGAATCTGTTCGTGGCGACAGCGTCCACGGTAGCAAAAATTTTTTACCGCATTGGATCACAATCCGACGACAGCCAATCTTTGCTGGGCAGCTGTACGGCGTCTCCTGTCGTTGTCGGCCACCCATTGGTCAGTTGAAAAATATCTACCTGCACCTCTCACCTCTCCACAGCCTCTTCCCCTCTCCTTCCCACCCGCACACAATCTGTACTCTCTCCGTCTCCTTCCTCTCTCTACCTCTCTCTCTCCGATGCGGTGGAAAGATCGCCCGGCGCTGGCCACCGGCGAGCGCCACGGCGGAACATCGGCGAGGATGGACCCCGCCCCGTGTTAGGCAAGGGCGCGAGCGCGGTGTTGGGCGCAGGGCGAAGCCGGCCGCCACCGCCGGCGAGGGCCGCTGGTTGGTTGCCGCCCGTCCGCTGCACAAGGTTGAGGTGCTCATCCCCTTCACCTTCCCTCGCCGGCTCAAAGGAGCCTACCGCCGACACCCGTGCCACAAAAACTAACCCTAGCGGGCGGCGCGTGAGCAGCGCCGGTGACGGGCGCAAGGAGCAGCACGCGCAGGCCGCGGTACCGCAGCGAAAGCATAAAGCGGAGCAGCGCAGCCGGTGGCAGCAGCGGGCGGCGCGAGCAGGTGGCGGCGGCAGCAGCAGTCTTCATCTAATTTGAAGCCGCCGGGTCGTGCTCTCACGCTGACCCTTCGCATGTAACAGTTTTGCCTAACCAGCGGGCGGCGGCAGCAGCAGTCTTCATCTAATTTGAAGCCGCCGGTCGTGCTCTCACGCTGACCCCTTCGCATGTAACAGTTTTGCCTAACCAGCGGCGACCGCGGTCCAACAGTTCGAGCGACGGTTCCGAGATAAGTCGTTTATGCGGCTTGCCTGCAAGAACACGCGAGGCATGATCATCCTCTGCAGCTCGGCTGCTCACCTCGCCCGCACCTGCCGAGTCCGCTGTGCTCTCCAGCTGGATCCATCCCAACACTTTTGCAGACCATGGCCACCACGCCAAGCCAGCCAACCAGACTATCAGATATGCATCTCAGGTCCTCAGGTATGCATCTCTTCTATTTTTAATTTCAATATTTCTTCTCATTCATGTCCAATTTAACTATTGGCTTCCAACAAGACTATCAGATAAACAAGGAAACATGTTTATTGCCTACTAGCAAGTAGTATCAACAGAGATATCAGTCGGATTTACCTTTGCCCATCGTCTACCTATCTCTATTTTTTCTGCTTGTTGGTTAATTCCTGCAAGCCCCTGCCTTCCTGGATTTGTGAAATCTGTTGTGTTTCACAGTCTGAACAAAGACTGATCTTGCTATGTCCCAGATAACTTGACTCAAAGACTGATCTTGCTATGTCCCAGATAACTTGACTCAGTAGAGTACAATGTTGTATCCCTATTGTTGATACTTAAAATGTTACCAACTATATGATGATGCATGGTTTTACCACTAATCTACAATTCCAGTTTTGACAACAACAGCTTAGCACTGGCATTGTTCTTATTTTGTCGCCTTATACCATTCGAAGGTATCAATTGCGATAATTGGTCTTGTAACTCAGAGGTGAAGAATTATGTATAAGATATGTTTGATACTCTGATCCCAGCTGTGAGTGGTGAGCCTACATGTTGTGCAGATAGCCATCTCTCCCAAATATAAAGTTCTCAGTGCCAGCAGTTTTGGATCCTCGAGCACCATGGACAAGAGAAAAAAAAAAAAATAACGCCACCTTATCACCAATATGTAAGTCAAGCTCACTCTGGCTCAAGTATGGGTTTATGTTGAAGATGTTCCTAGCCCGTTTACTGTCTAAATGGGATTAGGATATTGCATGCAGCCAAAAAAATGCATTGCAACACATGAGTCAAGTGCTGATGGTGGGTGATAGTATTAAACAGTTTTTCTGATTTGGATGCCATTAAACAGTTTAAGCTAACCCTGTCGCCTCTTCAATTGTGCAGCAAGAGATGAGAGCCATCGGTTTATGTGATTGAGAAAACATGAAACTGAGCCATCTTATACATATTTCTGTCACTATGGTTCACTTCACCATCAATCTATAACACTCCAATATATATGTTTGAACCAAAGTACTAATTGAAACTACTTATAGTTGGTGTCATACTATTAACAAACATAAGAACCAATCAGCCTATATCTAATTCATCATATGACAACTTGCCTTTTTCCTTAACATGATTGGTTTTGTGGAACCTGTTATTTAAACTTTAGGTCCTAAAGAACATCGAGTGGCAAACTAAGAAGAGCAGATCATAGCATACAAAGGCAATGTCACTGCTGCTTACAATTACAATCATAGTTTCCGAGCTTGTTTGTACTTGAACAATTCCATTTATTTTTAAAGAATGTTATACTTCTCTTATTTTCTGATTTTTTTACATTTGGATTTGGTTCTGATTTTTTTACATTTGGATTTGGTGATGACAGGTTTTGTATAGGTTTATAGTGAGTCCCTTTGTTAAATCCCAGTAATATATTTATATGATAATAAATCTGAGACTCATCCTTTGTTATATGTAACTGTTCAGGTCTAGAGTTCAGAGATCCACACACTTGAGAAATTATGCCGCCTTACTCATCAATAAGCTCACCAGGTAGAGCGTTCTTTTTTCTCCCTCTATTCTCTGCTCTATATTTTCACAATTATATTTTCGCTCACTACAATGAAGATGCGTGTATTAGTTGTTCTTTAATAGTTCCGGGTAAGATACATGTCGCCTAATAATTCTGGAAAAAAGTTTCATGTATCTATGCTTGTACGACAGCAAACTAAAACAGTGGTTCTCAGTTGTATGCTGACTTGCTTTATTATAGAGTTGACAATTAACCATGCACTTCTGGAGTTGGCAGCAAGAGCTTTTTAGCTATTTCCTATTGCAAAAAAAAAAAAAAAAACATAAGCATAGTAACTAAACCTCATGTGTATATATATATATATTTTCTTGTAGCTGATTGGCTATCATGCAAATCAATAGGACCGTACCCTTGAGTATAATTTCAGTTTGTGGCTTTCAAGATGCCAATCTTTATATTACTGTAAGTCTGTGGCCACTACATGGATCAATAGAATAGTACTTTGCAGACATGTGTGTGGCTTGACCTATTGTTTAAACAAATGCATGGTTTGCTATTTTAAAATACCAATTCTTTTGATAACATGTTTGTTAAGCAAGAGACTAAAAATGCTCCTTATTTAATGTGTATCTCAGTTCTTCCAGAGCTATTATAGTAATAGCATTAATACTTTGGTTGGATATTGATTAATACTTTGGCTGCTGTAAGACTGCTATTTCTATAGTTATTAGTAGTGTCATGTATAGTTGAAGATTGTTTTGTAGAGAATGTTATGTCCTTACTGATTTGACTTGCGAAGGGACATTAGAGAAAGCTTGGATATGGCTGCAGATGTTGCTTTTTTTTCCGTGTCTGAGGCAACCCAAGGTTTATTTTCTGCTGATGACATTATTGTCAATGCATTCTATGGCATGCCTCTCCGCAATTGCTTTCATGGTTTTCTCTGTTTTAGAGCTCACAGTACGTACACTGAAGCTTGAGCACATTTAGTTCGTCGCAGTCCCTATCAATGTAGTTCCAGTGCCTACAATTTTTGTTTGGTGATGATGTTGATATATTGATCACATTCATAAACCTAGGAATGTGAATCAAGAACTTTATTTCAGAGGTTACATGTTATTATTTTTGCAGACATGGCCCTTAACGACCTAAATAAATGCTTACTGAATCATCATCATCATTATAAGAAGACAAAAAAAGACGAGGGAAGAGAATTAAGAGTATGCAATCAATGGGCAGGTAAAGAACTTGCACAGACACCTCCATTTTGTAGTGATGCAAAAGACTGTAATGTGCTTGACATGGTTATGTTTTACCAACAACTGTGCTTTTGGCTCTTTTGGCCAAGAAGCTAAATGTTGGTTTTTTATGCCTACAACCTGAGAGGATAAGTAGGCTGTTAAAAAAAAGTAGTTTTCTTACTGATAGATATGTTCCAATCGCCTGAGAGGTTGCCCATGGGTTTCCCTAACACAACTGTGGCCACGACTTTTTTCAGTCTTTTTTGCGTGCTTGGCATGGTGCTTTTTCGTTCCTGTGTGTATTTTTCTTGCAGAAATTGTCTACTCATGTGGATCTGTCTCCTCCACTCTCCAACCAAGGACGCGGCAGACACGGAATGGGCGACCGATGGACTGGAAGGTGGCAAGGCAGGACTGTATTTTCTTTGTCGATGCATCTGTCCGGGCTCTCATCTGTGCCCGCTCCTATGTGCTTTCCTTTTCTTTTTCTTCATTCAGCCATGCCCAATCCAAATGGCAGAGACGGATGGAGCATGTTTCCTCTATGCTTCTCTTAGCTTATGTGTTCATGAGGATTTTAAGCTTTTATGTTTCCCTTTGCTGATTGCTGATGCTTACTCCTCTGTGTACTGTGATACAAGGTGGTCAAAGAAGAGAAGGACATTCTTTCAAGAAATCGATTCGTATGGACCAGTAGAATCAGAGCTGAGCTGGTACATCCTTTGCTTTTAGTTGCTTCTTGCATCTCGTTCGTTTTAGATTTGGCATGTGGTGTCTGGTCATGTGTGTTTTCCATCAGATTGCTTACAGCTCGAATCATCTTGATCTGAATGTTCTATGGATGCTTCGTGCCCATGTATATTCATGATCACCTCGTTAGTTCTGATGGCTAAAGAAACTGATTATTTGCACTTTGGAAAAGATGTTCATGTATCTACTTTTTCTCCGTTTTACTCTGCGGGGAAAAGATGTTCGTGTAGAGGCCATGCACTTTGGATTCCTAGCATGTATACGGCTCACTCTTAACATAAATATCCAGAGCTGACTTTGACTTCAACTAAGTGATTATTTGTTCATCTTTGCCCAGTTTATGATTAGTGTTTTTAAAATGTTTCTTTACCACTGAAGTGATCAAGTGAAGCTGTAATTCAAAATATCCTAGCCTGGTTTGGAGTGTTATTCCATCAAGTGCATGTAGGAAGTTGCTTGTCTGATTCATCAGCATTTTCTTGTAGATGCCTGTGGTAATTCAGATTTGGATTTGGTGCGCAGGGTAGGTTGTGGCCATTTTCCTTTTTTTTTCATTTAGATTTGGTTATGACACGTTCCGTACCAAATATTATGACACTAATGAGTGATGACGGCAGTGTAGGATGTATCCTTGTTAAAGAAAATTAGCAGTTTTAGGTGTGTTCATGGTCAGTTACTCAGTTAGCTGTGCTCCTTAGTGTTTGATTAGCAGAGTGTCCTTGGGTAAGTTCTAATTCTACCTGTTCTTTTTTGTTCCCTGTTACAATAGTTAGAGCTTATGACATTGATCACTCAGCACATAAGTTCTACCTCTACCTGTGCTGTTTCTGTAACGGTTGTAAGCACCTGTGATCATTCTTGATGGCATATTTATGGTAGTATAATAGTTATGTCCGATTCTTATTTTCCTAAACCGTATACAAGCTAAGATTATTATTATGGCTGTTTTCTGCTTGATTTTCACAGAAACAAATCTTCTTTCTAGCTAAGATTATTATTATGGCTGTTTTCTGCTTGATTTTCACACAAACAAATCTTCTTTCTAGGCATATTTTGAAATTGGTTTGTATCTCGATGATCTATTTCTATTTGGTGCTTAATTTATAGAATTATAGGTCAGCCATCAACAAAAGAATTGAGTGTTAGTAGCTTGTTGTTTTATATTCTCTCATGTACTAACATATCGTATAGCTGTTGTTCTCTTATACACAGCCACTGAAGCTTTTAACGTGACTGGCCAAGATATTATGGCAGCAGTTTCATTAACAAGCGTTCAAGCACACACCGATACCAAAACTAGAAGTCCGCAGCTCTGAGTCAGATCGAAGTTGGAAACTTCATTAGCGGCGCTTAGAGATAAGAGGCACCTCAGGAACTAATGTCAATTTGCTACTGTGACTTTTACTATATGCAGTATGTTGTGTTGTGCCATCTCATAAACTGCCTCCTTCGTGTTCTATCCTAAGATTGTTTTGTGTAAAATTATGTACTATTTGGATAATTACCGTCCGTATATACACACACATACATACATATATCTCTCGCGAGCTGAACCGTCGTATTCGTTTTTTGTGCACATTATTACATTTCTCGGATTTCATTCTTTGTTAACATTATTACATTTCTCGGATAAAGCTGTGGTTATGACTCGCGCATGGGCGCAGCGCAAATCACTAGTGACTATTACATATTAGAGAACATAAGCAAAATGCAACTCTTGACCCCACCACAATAAATGCTATGCAGAAGGTCATCTGCCAAGACCTTGCTATTTCTGCTGGTATATTTCCAAAAAATAAAATAACATGAAAAACAGTTTTACCTTCACCAACATACTCAATTACAAAATCTCCTCTCTCCAATGGCTCCAACGCAACAGCACCCCATCCACATCGCTTTGTCTGTAAAGGGAAAGTGTTGCTATGGTTATAATAAAATAAACTAAAGCCATCTTTGAGCAAGTAAAATGCACAAGCAAAACCAAACTCTCACAAAAATAACCACTCTCGCTGAAGCAGGTTAGCTCTACTGCCAAGATGGAGGTGCAAACTTGCAGGTATGTGGAGTCTAGTTCTTTTGTTTCATCGAACCAAGGACCTCTACCACACATGATGCCAGGTCAATTTCACAGAGCACACTATCAATGCCACATGTTTCACGTCCAAAAACAAATACAAAAGGAAATTCAGGTTCGAATGGACAAGGTTTACTTTGACAGCAGTAGAAGGTAAGAAACCAAAGGACCAGGATCATCATCATGGTTTGAGTCAAGGTGACTCTTTCCCCATTGCTTGTCATTCTAGTTATGGACATCATCAATCAGCTAGACTGAGCATCAGGATCCATGTGCCCTGAAGGAGCTTGAAGCTATACAGGAAATTATTAAATGATTTGGTGCAATTTCAGGTCTTAAAACTAAGATCAACAAATGTTCGGCTAACTAGCCTGCACCCCTCCTGTGGACAGTGATACAATAAGAAATACTATGCCATGAGTTGCTGAAATTTCATGCACCTACCTAAGCCTGCCACTATCAGTCAAGAAGCTTACCTAGGTTGTTCTCCAATTCCTTGTCAACAGGGAGCAGATTAGCTACCCATTGGAAGGATGCTCCGATCAACCCAACTGGTCATGCTGTTCTCACAGCCATACCTACCTATCATATGATGGCTCGAAATATTTCCACGATGGATGATAAATCCTATAGAGAAACTATGGCGTGTTTTGCTCGCGCAGGCCGAAAAGGAAAAGGAGGTAAATGGTGGGCACTGCCTCCTAACTTGGAGCAAAGTTTTGCGTGCCAATGAGAATTCGTAATTTAGAATTCCTTATAGATGGAATCTACGCATGACATGCCTCTGGATACAGAAAACTGTCCCTCACCCAACATAGGTCACAGTTTTGGCGTGCCAGTTCCATCACCAGTGACCAGTCCTCAGCTCTGGTTTCTATCTAGGTCAGCACCAAATTGGCAATGGTAACTCCACAGATTTGGACGGACCATTGGATTTTGGGAAAATCCCTCGCCGGTCTGGATGTTGGCTATGGAATTGGTCAACACAACAAAACTGAGTTTCCAAATCAATGATATGCTGAATTGGTATTGGACTGCAATTCAGTTTCCACGCAGTCTCTTTCATTTGCCACTCGAGAATCAGAAACTGGATCCATACCTCATATTCTTCTTGGCCGGCGAGGCCCTCCATGCCCTGGCTCAACCCTACCATGTGTCGGCAACCCCTGCCCCTGCGCCCCTCCGCTGCCCCTCTCCGTGGCTATTTGAACTCCACCCCCTCTGTGCCGTGCAAAACCCGTATGAGAGGGGGAAAGCAGTGATGGGAGACTACCCACGGGGGCCCTGTCAGCAGTCACCTTTGAGTGGAGCTCTCTAGTGGCGGCATCGATTCCAGCCAATACTCCATAGGTCTGTATTGGGAGCATGTTGTTCTGTGATGTGAGAATACCGTGTAATTGTAAGTCAAATTCAAAGATACAATTCAAAAACATTTAAGTGTGTGGTATTGAAGATGTACAATTCCAATTCCCCAATTCCAAGCCGAATACCAACATCCAAACAGGGTGTGATTAAGGGAATTGGCACCAGACGTATTCGGTTTGGTGCCTAGGCGTATTGCTGGATGCACTGTGAGCCAAGCGGAGTGGGGGGCCTCAGGGGAACCATCACAATCCGTGTCCTTGAGCAGTACCTGCAGACGTGGGACCTTGTGACCAAGGTGGAGCTGCGCTAGGAGGTGAAGGGGGACATGTCTGGACTACTAGGCTTATTCTCCATGTATGCATAGGATTTGAACAGTTTGAGAGGTTGTGGAAATCTTGGGTGCCCCAATGGGGAAAATTCCTCATATGGCTTTCTTTCTCCTTGGAGTATGTTGCTTTCTTTATAGTGTGTATTATTTGTGTTTTGTTTTGTTGGATTTCTCCAGGCTGTTTTGTACTTTCTTTCTCCTTAATATTGTAACGGGCAGCTCTCATGTCAGTGTAAGGAAAAAAACTTAGCATGTTGGATGAGGGGATTTTGTACTTAATCTTAAGGGTTTTGGATCCAAACTTCCCGGTCCTTGATGCATTGATGTTTAAAAAATATATTGGATCTTGCACTAGCTAAGAGCCTGGTACCTAAGGTGGTGACGCTGCATATGACCTTTTAATACTGCATATGACCTTTTAATACAACACCTAAATAAATCTGTGTTTCAAAAGGGTACGCAACAATGTATAAACTCTTGAGTCTTGAAAAAGAAAGAACTTACAACATGAAAATTTTGGAAACTGTAAGTAACATCAAAACATGCAACACTATTATGCACATAAAAGAAAATAAGTAGGAGAGTGAATACATTGGTGCACATAAGTTCCTAGAAAATCAAGTAAGAACATCATTGACAAGAAAGCTACCTTCACAATTTTAATTTTCTTCTCCTTCTTGAATGGCCTATTTGTACATAGATCTGAGCAGCGACAATTCTTGGAACAACTTGTATAAATACCCTGATAAGTCAGAAAATAAATTTAAACAATCATGTTGGAGGACATTCTATGTACATCATACATAACTTTGTAAAGGATTATGCTAACTCCATCATCAAATATTAGGTATTCAAACGTTTAAACTTGGGCCCAAGTCAAACTGCAGGAATACTATAGTAGAACTATCCAAGTGAAGTGAAAATCATAAGGTTAAATCCACGAAAATTGTGGATAGCAGGATATATTGCCATGATCTTTCATCAGCAAGATAATAAACGATGTTGTTCAGAACTTCAGATTACTGTGGAATCCCTCCAAAATTGAAGAGAAAGGAACCATATCTAGTGAAATTCTTTTAGTAACTACGATCAAACGCTCAAATAGTGCTCATTTGTATGACATGGAAAATCCTCATCCTCCGGTGATAATCAGTCTTAATAGCATGGTCACATGGGAGTGAGCGTGCTCTAAAGTACTCCCTCCATCTTCGGTAAAGGAAGTCGTTTTTGGACAAGGTTTGGATCAACATTGGTGTCACGAGAATAGTGTTATTTGTATTCCTCCAACCCTAAAAGGGTGGGTATATAGTTGGTGTACATGGGCCTCTATTGGGCCTCCTCTACACATATACACTAACACCCCCATAGCCCCGAACTACCGGCGCAGCGGAGATCAAGACCGACCAATCAAAAAAGTAACACACACAGGGGGCCCCCGCAGCCACAACTAGCCACCGGCTACGTTGAGGCTGGATCAACTCCGAGAACGTCGAGGAGGGTAGACCCTGGTGAAGATGTCGGCGTGGCGGGAGGTGGTCGGGACATGGAGGACCGGACAGCGCCGATAGCAACCAGTCTCGGACAAAATGCAAGTCGATCTCCACATGCTTAGTCCGCCGATCTTGCCGAACCGGGTTGGTGGAGAGGTAGATGGCGGCGAGCGTTGTCACGGAGAGACAAGGGTGGTCTTGGTGAGCGGACTGTGAAGCTCAGCCAAGAGCTGACGTAACCCGGCGGGCCTCTGCCACACCGTTGGCGACGGCCGTCTCCGCCTCGACTTTGGGCGGGGAGACAACCGGGCCCGCTTGGGTGACGGGGGAGACAAGGTTGCCGCCGAGGAAGGCGGCATAACCGGAAGTGGAGCGGCGAGTGTCAGGGCACCCGGCCGGTCGACATCGGTGTAGACAATGAGCTCGGTGGAGGAGACCGGTGGAGAGCTAGGGCGAAGTCAACGATTGCCCGCGAATATAGCGGAGGAGGCGCTTCATCGTAGCAAGATGTGGCTCCGGGGGATCATGCATATGAAGACAGACTTTGAGCGGCGGCATGCCGCGATACGGCAGCGGGTGAAGGTGAGGTCGCGCAATGCACCCGGCCACGACTCAGCGCAGTGGGATCCGCCACGGGATCGCCCTCCTCGGCGAGATCTTGGCCCGAGTATCAACAGGAGTGGCACATGACTTGCAATCTGTCATCCCAGCCCGCTGGAGTATATCAAGAGCATCTTGTGTTTGGCGGGTGTAGAAAGAGGCCGGAGGGGCGCCGCTCAACACGCTGACACCCAAGAAGTGGTGAAGCGGACCAAGATCCTTCATAGCAAACTCCTGCTGCAAAGAAGAGATCACCCGCTGAAGCAACTGTGGACTGGAAGCTGTGAGGACAATGTCATCAACATAGAGCAGCAGGTAAGCGGTCTCCGTCCCATGGCGATACACGAATAGTGAAGTGTCAGACTTGGCCTCTGTGAACCCCAGAGAGAGCAAAGAACGTGGCAAACCGGGAGTACCAGGCCCGAGGAGCACGCTCGCACCATAGAGGGACTTGTTGAGCCGGCAGACTAGATCAGGACGACTGGAATCCACAAACCCTGCCGGCTGACTACAGTAAACGGTCTCCGACAATGTGCCATGGAGGAAAGCATTCTTGACATCCGGTGATGCACAAAAGCAAGAGCGAGCTAGGGCGGCGAGAGCACTGTGGCGCTTATGCAGGCTTCACCACCGGACTGAATGTCTCATTGTAGTCCACACTAGGGCGCGAGTGAACCCGAAGGACCCGGCCGAGCTTTGTATCGCTCCAGGCGCCGTCGGCCTCGACGCTTATGTGTCCAGATCCACTTGCCGGTAACCACATTGCCACCAGACGGACGCGGCACGAGGTCCCACGTCTGGTTAGCAAGAAGAGTTGCGTACTCCTCTTCCATCGGCGCCGCGGTGAGGGTCCACGGGCGACGCGACGAGAGGAGGGTGCCGGAGAGACCCGAGGCCCTCCAGGTGGTGGAGAGAGCTTGCGGGTCGAAGTACACCGGCCGCCCGCGTCGAGTCACCATGGGATGAGTGTGGCGAGGGTCCCGTGGATGACCGACGGGTAGTAGACCTCGGGGTCGGCACGAGCTCGGCGCGGTGGAGGCGGTGGTGGCGGCGGCGGCGGGACGGCTCGGCTCAAGGGTGGTGGAGCGGTAGCCGAGGCGGACCCGGAGCCGAGCCACCGGCGCCGGTCGCGGGCACCGTACGCCCGGTAGACCGGGTCGGCTCCGCGAACCGTGGAGGAGGCCACACAGCCACGCGTGGCGCCACAGGTGGTGTCGGAGCAGCGTGGCGAGCGGCGCAGGGAGCGGCGCCGGGCGCAGGTCGGTGCCGAGGGCCGCGCGTGGCGCGGGAGCAGGTGCGGTGGGGGCCGCACGTGGCGCATGAGGGTGCCATGAGTACCTGTGGAAAGAGGCCAGAAGGGAACTAGTGGCTGAACCACCTGGTCAGAAAACAGGGACTCCAACTCAGGACTCGTGGAAGGCGTGGGAGAGGTGGAGTATGGGAAATCCGACTCGTCGAAGACGACGTGCCGGGAGATGAGCACCCGGTGAGAAGTGAGGTCGAAGCAACGGTACCCCTTGTGGTCAGGGGAGTAGCCAAGAAACACACACCGTGCCGAGCAAGGTGCCAACTTGTGAGGAGCTGTGGCGGCGATGTTAGGGTAACAGGCACAACCAAAGACACGGAGGTGATCATAGCTAGGAGGGGCACCGAAGAGAGCGTGGTGCGGAGTGGGGGCAGGAGAGGCAGTGGAAGGAAGCCGGTTGAGCAGGTAGGTCGCGGTGTGGAGGCTCTCGGCCGAAAAGCGCGGGGGCAGAGAGGCCTGAAGAAGGAGAGTGCGCATAATATCGTTCGTGGTGCGAAGCATGCGCTCAGCCTTGCCGTTCTGGGAAGAGGTGTACGGGCAAGACATGCGCAGCTGAACACCCCGAGAGAGAAAGAAGGAGCGGGAGGTGTGGTTATCGAACTCACGGCCGTTGTCACACTGGACGGCCTTGACAGTGAGGCCGAACTGAGTGGACACCCACGCAAAGAAGTGGAGGAGGGTGGGAAACGTCAGACTTAGCACGCAACGGGAAAGTCCAAGAGTAATGAGAGAAATCATCGACCACTACCAGATAATACTTATAGCCAGAAATGCTAGAGAGAGGGGAAGTCCACAGATCACAGTGAATAAGATCAAAGGGACGCGTCGCACGCGAAGAAGAAGAAGAAAAGGGAAGCCGAACATGGCGACCCAACTGGCACGCATGGCAGAGATGCTCATCAGAAGTCCGAGTGCAACGAAGGTGTGCACTCCGACTGAGCTGAGCTAAAGCGTCACGGCCAGGGAGACCGAGCCGGCGGTGCCAGGTAGAGTAAGAGGGAGTAGTGGTGGCGAGGGCAGCAGACGGGGGTGGAATAGAGGAGGCAGGAAGGCAAAGGGAGTAAAGAGGTCCCGAGCTGTCACAGCGGAGGAGTGGACGCCCAGAGGCGGAATCCTTCACCGTGAGACCGGCAGAGTCGAATTCAACAGAGCAGGCATTGTCGGCCAGATGGCCGGGCGAATGGAAAGGGAGGTTATGGATGATCCGGAGGAGCAACAAGGACATCGGGAAGACGAAAAGGACTAGGGGGCCGACCCTCACGGAGGTGACAGGAAGACAAGACCCATCACCAACCATGATCGAAGAAGGATGAAGAAGGAGGAGGGGATCGAAGAGAAGAGAGGATGCGAGCATCGGGGTGGTATGGAAAGAAGCCCCGAGTCGCGCAATCCACTTGGTGTGGGGCGGTGTCACCCCATGGTGCTGAATATCGGCACCGGAGAGACTGGATCCCACCTCCCGGGGCCGGGACGGAGACTGAGTGGGTGGAGTCCGGGCGGCCTGAAAGGAGCTGCACTGGGGGAACATGCCCGTCGACGAGCGAGGCTGAGGGCGGGGATCCCCTCCTGGGACCGGGAGGCGGTGCCTCGAGATGCGCCACGACCATGGGTCGCCGAAGAATGGCCAGGGCACACCGGCAGAAGTAGGAGGTGCAGATCCGTAGGTCTGCCAACGACGCCCACCTTGACCTCCGTCACCCCTTTCGGCCGGGGTGCGGAGTGGTGGCCGCGAGGGTAGAAGTGGCGGCGGCAGCGGGAGGCGGAACGCCGGTGGGAGGCTGGGCGCCGAATGGAGCGAGGGGGGCAACAACAGCCACAGGCGGAGCGGAGAGGGCGCCCACGCCGCGGCATGCCCGGCAGCGCTGGCGGGTCGGCGGCGCAAAGTGGACGGCGCGGCGCCCAGAAGTAGTCGACACTCAGCGCATAAGGATGATACCGCCGGCGAGTAGCGGTGGGCACAGAGGAGGTGGTCGGGGCCCGTGGGGCCTCTGCAGCGCCCGAGCCCACGGAGGCAGAGGAGAGCGGCGCTCCTAGTTCTCTTGTGGCGGCACCGGTGGCGAAAGGACACCCAAGAAGTGACTGCTCGGGGCAGTTCAGAGGACCGCGACCTCTCGTCTTGGCGGCGAGGGGGCGGCGGCCAAGCGGCGGCAAAGCACAGCCGCCGCCGTGGGGAGCGGCGAGATAGCCGCTCAGGCCACCATCAGCAGGAGGAGGGTCGCCGGCGCCTGCAGTACCTCCGGCGGCGCCGCGCCGCGCCGCCGCAACGACGGCGGCGGCCGCTGCGATGGCGGCGGTGGCTGCAGGGTCCTAGGGAAGGGCACCATCCGGTGGGGCCGGGCCTTGGCCGCCCCGCAACCCAGGGCAACGCCCGGCGGCTGAAACCCAGGCCTCCGACTCTGGCGTCGGGAACAGGAGAAGGGGGCGTTTGGAATCCCGACGGCTGGAGGCCCGGCGGCGCAGTCCATGCGGCTGGAAGAATGGAAAGGAAGGAGTCGCGGCGCCCGCGCTTGGCCCGGAGGCGCGAACCTCTGGCGCGTGGCCGGCGTCGCGGCGTGCAGAAAACGCGCTTGCCGGTAGCCGGCGCCGCCAGCGGCTGGCACGGCGTAGGAGGAGAGGTGGGAAGGAAGGGGGGCAGCGTGGCCGGCGGCGGCGGCGGCGGCCGGCCATCCATGGCATGGCGGCGGCGGCGGTCGTGGAAAGAGAGACGGGAGAGGATCGATTCAGGCTGATACCATGTCACAGAATAGTGTTGATCGTATTCCTCCAACCCTAGAAGGGTGGGTATATAGTTGGGTGTACATGGGCCTCTATTGGGCCTCCTCTACACATATACACTAACAATTGGGAATATAAATCATCAATAACTTGTAAGTTTTTGAGTTTGTAAATGTGAAAATTATATGAATAGATTGTCTTAAAAAATACTTTCATAAAAGTAATACATGTATCACATTTGCATAAATATTTTTATAATAACAAGAGGTCAAAGTTATGTTTTGGAGACCATGTCGCTGCCCTAAAACGACTTCTTTTACCAATATGGAGGGAGTACTATCACTTAAAACAGTTTATATGCAAGACTTCCCAGTTCCCACAACAGCACAGTAACAGTATATTAGAAGTGACATGTGGATTTTGTGCAGGTTTGTTGCAACCCAGACACAATACCTAAACAATATAAGCGCACTTTAGGGCGAAAACAACAATATATACTACATATTTAATTCAATTCAGCTCTGTAGCACTGCAGTGTTAATATAAAAAAGATGGCACATGTTTATGCTTTCTCTATTTTTTTTTTTTTTTTTTAGGAAAACGTTTATGCTTTCTCTATTGCTAATATGATTCCAATTCCACATTTAAAGTTAAGTTTTGCACAACAGAAAATAAAAACTTGGCCTGTGGGGGATAAAACAGCCCCCAGGCATTTTGCTAAGAAGGACTTCTCACGAGGGTCAAGCCAACCCCCTCCACCCATACACAGCAGCACTGTAGCACATTTGAGAACCACGACCAGGCCGGAATTTAAGACCTGTGCTTTGGCGTGGGACAAACGATTTTTTAACCCCAGCCTGAAATTCGCTACAGGGAGCCACTCAGGACCTGAGGAGTGCTACATTAGAGCCACCTAACCAACTGACCGAGAGGCACGTTCGAGCAGTTTAGGACAATATTCACATGTCTTTGGCATGTTTCAACAGAGTAAGAAAGAACACCTGCATTCACAGTCTTCTTTGCAAGTAGAATCAGCCCTGCAGTCTGTGCACCCAATATCCACACATACACCAGTGCGCTTCTTTTTTATCAGATATACATCTTTTACAAATTAAGGAAATAACCATGATGTACTTGTATTGGAATGAAAAGCAGATAAACAAGAGGCCAATCTAACTACACAGCTGCAGAAACATAGAAATTGTTTAGTAAAACGTTATGCTTTAGGATACTGCGCCTGATAGATGTATAGGGGGGTGGCTTGTAAACAACCTCAGCAAATTCCTCAATGCGTGACTCAATATCCAAGTCTTCGTTAACATATGGAAGAGGTAGCCGGCAGAACACTTCCTATCAAATAAACATGTAGTGTAGCCATCAATATAAATTGCGAAGGAAATGTACTTCATCTTGATGAGACAGTGGTATTTGTACTCAACAAAGGAAGACAAGTCAATGAATTTCTTTTTCCTGAGGCTTTACATCATCAGAAACTTAACCATGTTCCTCATCAAATATTTACTTTACCAAGCATTCCATTCTTGTCACTAAGTACTTCAGATTAGCTATAGCTGAGTAAAAAAATAGCCCTATAGCTAAGTAAAAAATAGCTCATCAATTATGTCACACGAAATATCATATAGAAGAAAAGATAGCAAAGGTACAATTGTATCACGCATGCACTCACCTCTATACTGTTGGTAAAGCCAGCATTCTGTCACCAGCAAACAAAGTACTCCTGTCAGGCACCTCAACCATTACAAAAATATTAACAAAAGGACGTGAGGGATGCACTGTAATAAAATTGTCCAAGCTAAACCTCAGAGGTAACTTATTAAGTATTAATCTTCCCAAAGATCAAAAGATGGAACAAAAGATAGTTGAAAATAATGGAGGAATAAGCACTGGGCATAAGAAAAGACAATGACTAGATGCATATGATCTTTTTAGTATTTATACTAGAGAGTTTTGTCTATTTATTAAATTAGACTGGACAAGCTCTTATTACCTATTTCATACAATGACAACATGAAGTGGCCAATTTTAAGGGAAAAAGGATAGACCTCATTTGCAGCAGCCAATCAGAAGTATGCCTCCAGCAAATTGCACTTCCTTGATTATGTTTTTCATGAACCACTGGCCACGGTGCACATTTCAGTATGTGCTGCAACTGTACAACGTCCACAGCGCCAAAAGAACATCTTATTGTTACAAATCATGCACACCTAATGGGAGACAGAAAATTAGATGATGTCCTTAATGATCAAGCAATGGAACCAGTTCAAGCAAAGGAATTGAAATACAACATGACCTGAAAAACAGAACACGGGTTTGTATCCTAACTATTGACTGTATCTACTAAACAATTCTTTCCACAGTTATGTTATTCACAATACACTCTGCATTCCTTACCTGCAGACCATTAAATCTTGCAATTGTATATTGAACATAGCATGCATTGATTAAAAGGAAATGGCTAAAGAAGAGTAGATTACAACTATAGGACACTGGAGTATGGGAATCAGAGAAGTTTAAACTTAATATTCTGTATAGAGTTCATTATAGATTTAGTGAAATGTTACATGTTCCACGGTACAAAGTAAATAAAACAAACTAAAAAATGCACCATGCCATTGGATACAGCGAATCAGTAGGATGTGGTATTCTTCAAACTAATATCTTTATTATCTCTTCTCTCACACATATACAGCTCAGGTCTATATGAAGCTAGCGAAACACTCTTTCTAGCTTTTCAAGTAGCTTCAATCTACATACAACTCAAGGCTATCTGAAGCTTGACCCTTATAATCTAATTTACTAACTTACCTACAAAGGAGCTCAGCATGTCATTATATAGGCCATTTGGGACGGTTTGCTACAGTAGCCAACATTTTGCTCCAGTAACTGACCTTAGATGTGCACATGCTATATGAAAATGCTAGCTAATAGTCAAATTCTGTTTTACTACATCTTTCTTTTGATAAACTCCATAAATATGTCTCTCAATTCACAGTTCATGGTGCATAAACAATCCAGTAGCTTTTAGTAGTATGAATCTCTTAACTAGCAAAACTCAATTTGCTTTTGACTTCATGAGTCCAGTAATCCAGTTTCACTTCTTCCTTTTCTTCGTCACATATTTCATTTCTTTAGACTTAGCTAGAAACTTCAAGGATCAAGCCACTAATCAGTTATTTTTTCTCATCTCAAGAAAATAAATTAATTCCAACACTTACATGTTGAGGACACCTGAAGCTTTCAGCAGTGAAGTTTGAAGTATCTTCCACAACACAGTTGAGATGGAACATCAGTGGACAATTTTTAACTGAACATTTTATTTCTTCTCCAGCATAAATAATCTTGAAGCACAAACGGCATTCGACCTTTGCACAAATGATGAAATGAAGAAGGTATTAGATGCTAAGCAGATGAAAGCGGGGTGGGGTGGGGGGGGCGGGGACTGGATCCAAACAAGACAAATTACTAACACTGGGAACAGTGTTAAGTCATTTGAGGATTCCTAATAATCAAACCTGTCACTTTGACCATCAATATAATAAAAACTAGATAGATTAACAAAGTAAGATTGATGTTAACAGATTGCGTTTATGTTAGGTATCAAATTTAATATAAATTGCCAATTAAAGTTTCACATTATTGATAGTACCAATGTCCTAAACACTTATACTTGCGACAGCGGAACAACTTCAAGAATAATGAACAGCAGCTTAAAATTTTAACTGATGGACAGTACCAAGGACAATGAGTTTTTAAGTTATGGATGGAATGGAGACAAAGCAATTAAGAGGTGGAAAACTTTATAAAATGGTCACGCACTTTGTATCTAGGGGATTGTTTTGGTTAACGGATTCAGTATGTTGGATCTTACAAAATATCATCTATGTACTACATAAAGAAATAAGTTAATTGTTATCCTGCAATATATTATATACCACTTGTGTTTCCTGAAATGTTACATAACAGATTAAATTAATTTGAAATTGAAGTTCTTTCAAGTTTCTTTAACTCCATGTAATATGATGTGAGTTCTTAGAATATATTCAAAAATCACAACATTTTGCATTAGTAGTATTTTTGCTGGTGGGGACACTAGTACCCTGGTAACCAACACATTTCTACATTTTTTACTATCATTGGGTTCCATATGTAGCCAAACCCAGCTTGCTTCGGACTAAAGGCAAATAGGCAAGGTTTACATACATGGTTTCTACTCGCTCGCTAAAAACTCTTTTGAATTTTGGGGCTTTTCATAACCTCTTACTCTTGGAGGAAACAGAGCAATAGATATCATTGCAAACTGTACATACTGTCGTAACTCTTAAGTCTCAGATAAGATATTAGTGGGAGTGAAAGGTGCAACGAACACACATGGTGAGTTACTATACTCAGCTCAAGCGCAAGTGCAGTTGTTACCACAATGCTAAAGAATTTCCTGGATCGACCTCAACTGCACAAACTCATTACCAGCTGCATTTTGCTTGATCCGCCCAGACATAAGAAGAGTTAAATGGGAATTCGAAGTCAGAATAGCAGACATTGGTCCATCAACGCGAAGCGCTTCCAGCCAAGATCCTTACCGCCTTTGGCGCCCCGGTGAGGAAAGGCAGCACGCAGTGATGAGCCGGAACACCGGCCGCTGCCTTCTTAGCCGCCCACTGGCTCACGCGTTCCTCGAGCGTCGGAGACGATGCTGAAGCCTGCGTCCGTGCCGGCTCGGGTGACGGAATCAGGGACAGGTTCTTCCCGCCGCCACGCCGCGCGGCGGGGCAAGCGGTCGCAGCGCCCTCGCCCGCGCCCGCCAATTCGAAGGTGCGGACACGGCCCCTCCACCGGCATTCCGCTGGGATAACGAGCTCGCCTTCGCTGCCGCCGCCGCCCAAAGAGGCGGATGAAGACGCGTACGCGGGCGCCGCCTCGGCTGAGGCGGCGTCGGCAGCATCCCGGCGTGGTCGACGGCGAGGGCCCCCGCGTCGACGGAGAGTTCAGGGAAGGGAGGGAGGTAGCCAGTGCTCAGATCCGGCATGGCCGCCAGGGTACAGGAGCTGTGGACTAGGGTTTGGAGGGCATTGGGGCTGGTCGGAGACGTGGAAATGGAACCAAGACGTGAACCGGGGAGGAAGAGGACACTCCCCACTCCCCCGAGTCTTGCCAGAATTGGGAGAGCGAAGCTGGCAAACAAATGAACATTTTCTGTTTTTTTCATTCACACACACATAACAAATGCTATCCACGTTGGAACACTCAAATTTCTTTGTTCTGTTCCTCTCCACCCTTCTTCTCTAGATCACGCGTCTCTTTTTTTTTCTTGTCTAAATCCCATAGATACCATTATAGACGGAAAAATCAAAAAGGTAGGTCGGCCAAACGGTGAGAATGGCGAAAGGATAACATTAGGGTTTCAAGAGCGGTGGAGGCGGCCAAGCCAAGTCGGGTGATGATGCTCGTGGCCATAACGGTGGCGGGGACAGAGAAGGGAGAACGGGGATTTGTGAGCGCAGTAGTGTGTTGTCAGAGCTCCGCAACCGTGGTAGTGGAGCTCCGATGAGAACCTACTACATTGCGTTGGATTGTGTGGGCGTCGGAGGAGGAAGAAGAATGGTGTATTGTGCTAGAAAGATTCTTTTCACATTCACTTTCATTGTGCTTTTGCTTGATCCATCGGTTATATGCAGTTTTTGCTTGTTAAAGGTATTAAGGCTCAACTAGATTTCTAGGACTAACAACTAGTTAACTAAATTTTAGTCATTGATAATTTTAAATTGATGCAACAACTAGTTGATTAGTTTTTAATTGCTAAGAATCCAAATAGGTAGAATAATCTGTTAGTCCATTAGTCATGAACTAGTTGTTAGTTTATTAGTTCACATATTGGAGCTAATAGAACTAGCTATTAGTTGTAATCTATCCAAATGGAACCTAAATACAAGTATAACCATGGTCTTTAAAAATTTTAGAGTAAATTTCTTGGCGGTCCCGAACTTGTCCCAAGATCTCATCTAGGTCCCGGTACTTTCAAATTGCACGTCTAGGTCCCTAAACTTATCAGTGTGTGTCATCTAGGTCCCAAACTCTCGAAATGCACATCTAGGTCCCTAAACTTGGTAGAGTATCTCATCTAGGTCCCCAAACAAAGAATGGCGGTCCGATTCTTCAAACTAAACATACCCTAAGTTCATCAAGTAGTTAAATCCGGATAATTATAAAACAAATTTAACAACCAAGCAGCTAGTGATGTGATGGTCAAATTGGAATACAATTGATTCTAAGTTTGTGCATCCATTTCCATTAGGAAATATGAATGTTCAGTTTGAACTGGTATGCTAACCTTACACTAGTGATGTGATGCATTGAGAATCACCATATGGGTTGGAATAGTGATTTCCCTGTGCCATGTACTGAACTCAAAATTTTGGTTTCTCATCATGCAGTTTGCAAGACGCAGAGAAGAGACTGAAGATAAAAAAAGGTGTCACAAATATTGGTGATCCACCTAAAGCGCTTCAAGTTCATCGAGCAGCTTAACCGGAACAAGAAGCTGTCGTACCGAGTGGTGTACCCCTTGGAGCTTAAGCTCAGCAGCAGCTCCAGTGATGCCGTTGCTGACTGTGAGTACTCTCTCTTTGCCGTGGTGGTACTACGTAGCCAAGATCAAGAGCCATGACCAGTGGTTGTCCTTCGATGATGACAATGTTGAGATGATCCCCGAGTCCACCCTACAGACGTTCTATGGCTCTTCTTGTGAATATTCGGGCAACACAGATCATGGTTACATCTTTATAGGCTAGATTTACATTTTCAACAAGAAAGTTTTTTTCCCGGTAGAACGTAGGAAAAAACATAGTAGTTTGGTGTTAGATGCAGTTCATTGTAAAGGATTTGTAAACCTTAACTCTTCGATACGACGTCGGATGGAGATGATTTTTTATACAAAAATGTGGTTCATTGTAAAGAAAAAAAAAAACATAGTAGTTATTGTTTGGGGACATTCTGCCAAGTTTAGGGACCTAGATGTGCATTTCGAGAGTTTGGGACCTAGATGGCACACTCCTCGACAAGTTTAGGGGACCTAGGCGTGCAATTTGAAAGTACAGGGACCTAGATGAGATCTCGGGACAAGTTAGGGGACCGCCCGGTGAAATTTACTCGAAATTTTATAGGTTTTTACTTAGGTCTATGAGCTAATTCACTCTGAATGAAAACATGTCATTTAGAAGATGTGTTTTTTACCTAAAAAATAATGTATGTTTGGTTTGTTGTCCTAATTTGACATACCTCATCCACACTAGCCCAACGCAATTCATTTTCTCCCCTCCACTTGGCTGAGGCACCATTTTGGCTACCTTGGTCAGTTGTTAAAGTTCGAACATGCTCTCAGAACAATTAAGGACTTGGGTAGTGTTTGGTTGCCCACCGCCGTCGCCCACGCCAAACATACGGCAGCAACAGACAACAAGCCAGTGTTTGGTTAGCATTTAGACAGTGACAGCCACAGGTTTCTCCCATCATTTTTCGTCATGGTTGTGGTGGCCAAATACTTCAACACGGAATTATGACGGGTGCCACACTCCATTGCCCAGGCCTGGCCAGCAACCAAGCACCTTCTTGGTCCTCGCTTTGAGAATTTATAACTAAAGACCTTTGATTTCTCAAATAAGCATTGTTCATTAAAAATACATATCACATAATCAGAATTTTGAACTATAGTCACATGAAAGTTCCATAGAGGTTTAATCGTGTTCCCTCTATTCTAGACATGTTATACATCTAAGGACATAGGAAAACTATGTATCTAGAAAAGTCAAAATACATTATAATTTGGGACATAGAAAGTATCTTTTAGTAAATACTATCACACACATCTAAACTGAGTTGAAACGCAAAGTCCACAATTGTTTTTTTATTGGAATGTGAGACTTTTGTAAAGTTTGCCCCATCTAGTGTTTATGACTATAATAACTTACTTGTTAGCGTTAGTGATGAGAGAGTAAATATGAAAAATAAGCACAAGTTAAAGTGGTTTCCCCATGACCATATAATACATACTAAGATAGCATCTCATATCTCACTAAAACGATCACACCATGCCTTGTGTGGACAATCCAATATGTTAGGAAAATAGAAAGTAGGGCAATGGTTATTCTTGCCTCTAAGCCACCCATCCAAACAACTTTTATGCAAGTTTGCAGAATGCTCAAAGTAGATCTAGTGTTGTATTAGTTAGTGCCAAATTTGGTCGTATTAGACAATATAGTCTTTGCAGAAGCCAATACATATAAAAAAATTATTCCCGTATCCCTCATACCCCTACTAGAAACATGAGATCTTAACTAGACTGACAACATGCAACATAATATAAATAATGAAATACTCCCTCTATTCCAAATTATAAGGCGTTTTTGGTTTTCTAGATACATTTCTTTTGCTATGCATCTAGTTATACATTATGTCTAGATACATATCAAAAAGAAAAGTATCTAGAAAAGCCAAAAACGTCTTATAATTTGGAATGAAGGTAATACAATAATATTACGGTATGGTTGTGCGGGATAACCAAACACTCAAATGTTTCTTATTAGGTTATGCTACATAGAGTCCCGTGCATGCTAAGACCAATATAAGCAACAGATCAAACTCATAGTGTATATTTAGATGCGTAGCAAAAACTTGTATTTAAAAAATCTAAAATGATTTATAATTTAGAATGGAAGAGCACATAAAAAGCTCGTTGTGGACACCACAAAAAAAAATCTTTGCCACTAGTTTAATTAGAAGGGAAGTACTCCTTGCATCCTTAATTATGGGTCGTTCTAACTTTCTTGAAAAATCAATACATCCCAAGTCTGACCAAATTTGTATAATAAAATAATAACATTTATGGTACCAAATTTCATCAGATTTTCCATTAATTATATTTTCATAGTATATTTATTTGATATCTATATCTATAATTTTAGTCAAACTTTAGATGCTTTGACTTTAAGAAAGTTGGAATGACATATCTTGAAAACCCTCCACAGAACTTCGGGGTATGGTTCCTACCACTCGAGATACAACCACCGACCAACTAGAAGCAAATATAATGCCCGTGCTAACGCCACGGCGACATTTCAAGGGTACACATGAAAGTTTCACTCCAGAAGTAGAAGATTCAATAACCTCTCTTTCAAACTAAAACACGAAGGTTGAGTCACCTTTAGTGTTCTAACTTATATCTAATCCATCACAAGTTAGACCACAAAGAGTATTTGCCACTTCTCTACAAATGTGAGGAACCGTTGAAACACACACATTAGAGTCACTGAACCAGACACCTTTAGTTTTAAATAGCAAAAAAAAAAAAAAAAGATTCATGTAAAATAGTGTCGAATTACTCAAATTAAATTACAATACAATTCACAAGACCCCCAAAGCACAAGTCATGACAGATGGCTCAGACAGTTTCTTGTGCCCTGGTCGCTTTGTTGTCATCTTGATGACATCATCTCTGTGGCGCCTTTTCTTTTTTTATTATTCAAACACTATTGGATTCTGAAAAAAAAAAAGGCTATAAATACAATTCACTTTAGTTAGAAATGAACAAAAAAGGTTGCTAAGCCTGACCAAATTGTAAGAGAAAAACAATGTGTTATTCTTTCATTGAACTGAAATGATTCAGAAAAGTATTCTTTTAGATTCAGTTATGGTCTAGAGTTTGATCTGCATGTCTCCCAAATCATGATTGTATATTGTGTTCACTAATGGAAAAAAAAAAACTTATCATTTACGACCAAACATGATCTAAGGCTAATAAAGATACCTCACCTTCCGGCTTCTCGCTGAGGCTTCAAGACATAAGTTACGAAGACACTCCAGAAATTAAATTAGCGAATGGAAACAATATTTAATCAGTGGTCCAAAAGCACATTGAATCCTTTATCGGCAAAAACTAATTAAGAATCGACTACTGACAGAGTAACACAAAGTCCCCAAATAATTGCTCTTACCTCTTCAATATGCTACTTCAGTTGATTAAAACTCTCTTTCAGAAAGGCTCGGAATGTGCCACCTATAGTAACTGAATCAGGGATAACGTTGAAGGCTCCACCTCTTTGAAACTTTCCAACTGTTACAACCTGCAGAACACAAAGTGGACTACTGCATATTCAGCAATCTTCAAAAAATCAATAGGACATGATGACATCACCATGACCATCCTGATGTGCTCGAATATGCTTCCGGATTGATCCCCAAACTAGTGGAAAGGCGCCTATGCGCTGCGGAATAGATATTTAGTGATCTGGCCAGTGATGTTGCACATATAGTCGATACAAATAGGGATGTTGTTACACACATAGTTCATACAGATATGGATGTTAACACATCGGTGTTTGATACTTAAGTTAGCCATAGTAGTTCGGTGCACTTGATTGGGATATATACATGTCACGAACTTATGGAACCGTAAATGGCACACAACATTTCAAAAATATATATTACATATGCCTGTAGTGCTTTGTAGAAAGTATTGCACTTATATAGTGCCGGTTTTTGAAAGGCACGTGTTTAGTGGTCAAAGTAATGTGAACAAACATGTGAGTTGCAAAAAAAATATCTGTGTATGACAGCATAAGCTAATTGAAGCAAAGTAAAGATATTTGAAAGTTTAAGCAGGATCGGCATGATTTCGGCGCGGCTTGGATCAATAGAAGTACCATCCAGTTGAAGTTTTGATTCACATGGTCCACTTGTACTTCTTGTCCAACATGTAGTAGGCGCGGTACGAAGTTACGCAAGTGCTCATCTGCAATGATCGATTCATATAAAGTAAGAATTAGAAAGAGCCAATCCGCACATGACAAAACTATTGGGTATTGGAGACCAGGCAGCCACACCACCGTTGAAGGTGTAGGAGTCATCGACAACGGAACATACCACAGGGTTCAGGTGTCATCCTGCTTGCAAATCACCCATGACACACCGGTGTTGATTCGACAACCATCTATGCCACACAATAAGCATATGGCCTAGCGGCACTGGGTACAACAGACTCCTTTAACAATGAGAATGGGAATAAATTCAGTCTAATCAGATATGACCATGATGTGAGTAAAGGGTTTTGGGAAATCCAGGTCTACAATCATTCATACCTAACACAGGAAAGGCAAAAACACCAAAATAGGCATGGGACAACAATGACTGGTAATCCATGTGGCAGAACCACCCAATTTAAACTAATTATACACTTACTCGCCTACCATTAGGCACTAAGTAGGTGATAACCAATTTAAATCCGGTAGTCTGTTGAGTACACCCACGGGAGAACTCGAATAACCACGTTTTCATCAGGATCATAAACAAGTGAATAAAACTTACAACATTCTTAACTATTTTATTAAAAACATTAAACAACCTAATACAAGATAGTTTAATAAAGTAGAAAAAAATAAATATAAGCTGAGCATGAAAACTCTACCACAGCATGCGCAAATCAACATTAGGGTACCATAAAGATTTCACTACAATAGGATTAATAAAGCATGCTCTAATAAATAACACATAAATACTAGATTACACATGCATCAAAACTCTATACTAAAGCACATGATATTATATATCTACTGCATAGAGCTAATCACAAGGATTCCAAAACATCTTTATTTTTCTTTTCCTGTTGTCTTTTCTTTTACGTGTGTGTATCTGAGCTGACTTCTATAATTCTTAGTAAATAGTAGAAACCGCCCAATTTAAACTAATTATACACTTACTCGCCTACCATTAGGCACTAAGTAAGTGATAACCAATTAAATCCGGTAGTCTGTCGAGTACACCCCACGGGAGAATTTCGAATAACCACGTTTTCATCGGGATCATAAACAAGTGAATAAAGCTTACAACATTCTTAACCATTTTAACTATTTTATTAAAAGCATTAAACAACCTATTACAAGATGAATTAAAAACTCAATAAATACACATGCACTGGACGTGAAATATAACAGAAGGCGCATGAGTGAGACAAAGTCTTGTGAAAAGACTGGGTGTTGGTCCGTGAGGGCGTCTTGATCCTTAGAGAGCCGTCGGATGTAAAGCGGGTCCGGCCTCGAGGAGGCGGGGACGTATAAAATAGTTAAGAATGTTGTAAGCTTTATTCACTTGTTTATGATCGATGAAAACGTGGTTATTCGGAGTTCTCCCGTGGGGTGTACTACAGACTAATGGATTTAAATTGGTTATCACCTACTTAGTGCCTAATGGTAGGCGAGTAAGTGTATAATTAGTTTAAATTGGGTGGTTCGCCACAATCCACTTGTCGTTTTTTGTACCCAGAACGAAAAGGTTGTAAGGAATAATGAAAAACACGATGGCCTAAATTTTGGAGCGGAAAAAGGTCCTTTTAGCAGACAAATGCCTCTAAATGTTAGCACTAATGAAAGTAGGCTACATGCCTCTTCTTTGGTAAATTGAAAAGGTATTGAATGATGCTATGGCAACGACAAAAGCAATGATACATCAAAAGAAAGAAAAAGTCATTCTTAGTAAATATGGTGCAAAAAAATCAGTGTAAGATAAATAAGACAAAGGGGAAAGCTCATACGTAATTATGGGCCTGTGGCTTAAATGATTTTATATTTGCACCTAAAGTGACGAGGGCATGCATAACATTGGTTCAAAGTAATGAAAACAAGAGGCCGCTAAAGTAAAGGAAAAAGCAGTATGAGACATCATCAGTGGATCACTGGAATAGACCTAAAATTCCAAGGAACATGCTAATGAGGCCAAGGATGTCAATATGTTTTGGTCGGGTAACCTAACCTTTTGTGTGGTGAAAAATGAAACCGATGAAGCTGCGCACATAGGAGGTGGACCTTAGGCATTTTTGAAGCAAACACAAATTTGGGACCAAAATGATTTGCTAATGAACTAAACAAGCGCTCGTACGTGAAACCCGCGAAAAAAGTTCGGATAAGGCAAGCGTGGAATAGAAAACCGATTTCATCTAAGGAACACGCTTAAAGAGGCATTAAACCTTTTTTCTTTACTTTGCTAAGCCTAGCTTTAGGTTATGTGGTGTAAACAAAGGAGTTTTAGCATTTGGAACATGGCTAAGGACGAAAGAATGGGAATTCCAACACAGAAAACCACTAATTTGAGAAAGGAGCACAAACAATACACCAAGCATTAGCCTTCATATATTTATGGCACAATAGATGGAAACAAAATTGACAAATTTAAATGGAGACCATAGGAGTAGTGTGGATACGGGATCACCAAAGAACTCTACCGAAGTTGTTATGCAGGGGTTCTATCCAAGCTGCGGCCACAAACAACTCCCGAAGGCAATGGAAGCATAGCTACGGTGACTTCGTTGTAACTAGGATAGAACACTAGTCGGGTTACCTTGTAAAGGGTTTGGGTGTTCGGTTCCTCTACGGACAACTCTCTCTGTATCCGACTAGGAGCGTGGCGAGTTCCTTGGCCCCTTGGACTATAAAAGGCGGCCAAGGAACACCTCGTAGAGGGGAGCGAATGCGCACATACGAGGACACAAGTTTGGTTACGACCAAAGCCGCCGTAAGCTTCACGCCGATTCTCGCTAACCCCATCAATCAAAAAATGCTCAGCCGACCGGACGTAAAGGTCTTTACTTGATCCTTGATCGAGGGGGCCCGAACCAAGATAAAAACCCCGCTCTCCATGTCACCGCGCAACAAACCGCTAGGGCTCCGGGTTCGCCGAGGCCCGAACAACCGCCCGTTCACCCGCGGGCGGGCTCTTGGTCCAAAACATCGACGGTTGGGGCGCCGGTAGGGGCTCTCGTCGAATTTCAGCACGAGTCCCGGGCGGACCACAACATCATGAGTACATCGACGAGGAAGACGATCATCTTCGTTCATGGGCTTGAGATCGACGACGACGGCGAAACTCGAAGCCGCACCATCAAGGATTCCGAGACCGAAGAACGTAACCGCCGAGAAGCTCCAAAGAATCGACGATTGTCGGCCGCCTCGAAGACGGAGAACAAACTCGAAACTTGCTGGGGAACCAACACGGAAGGGCCCAAACCGAAACCGGCTCGGGGAAGGTAGACAACCGGGGCTCGAGTACGAACTCCGAAGCAACTCGGTACGACTCCAACCCGGCTTGGATAAGGGGAAGCTACTCCAACTCGGAAACTTTTTTTCAACCAATACCTTTCCAACTCGGAGAAAGGAGGCGAATTCGGATATAACCCCGGACATCACCCAGATTACCTTTCAATTTCCTACAGATTACGCAACGCAAAGACATGCGTATTCGAGGAGCGCCGGGACTACTCAAGAGAAGACTAGAGATTCCTTTAGAGGGCGCGCAAAGAGGGCTCATATTGACAAGAACCCCGGAGGAGTGCATCATCCACGGCCAAGAACCCTCAACCGGCCGATCGTCACCCAACCGGGACAAACGGGGAGGTCCATCATCATAAGGTCCATCCCAAAAGCGAGAAAAGAGTGGCGACCTAAAGCTACTGTTTGCAAAGGAAGTCTTCATGGTGGCTCTGACTCGACTCCGCTTAACCGGCCCGTGAGGCCCCCGACATCGTCCATCGACGAAGGCCTATCCAACATCTCGGCGGATTTAAAAGAACCCTCGACGACGAAGGAGAACACCAACGCCAAGAAAGGCTAAGAAGAAACAAGCCGGGAAGGAAGGGATCGGGGGATCGAATGTGCGCATGCAAGCTCAACAAATATCGCCGATCTACACGTAATACGGAGAGGTCAAATCACGAAAAGAGAAGTTGAGGACGATCAGAGGGCAACCCGAGAGACTACAAGGGTTGATTGACCGCCCAAGACCGCCACGGACTGAATGACGAGGAGAGACTCATCAAGGAGGCATTCAAGGCTGTCCGAGAAAGAGACCCGTGACGTCACCGATCGAAGGCAAGCGACTCTCATGTTCTAAGAAGTGGATCCAACGTCTTTGAAAGGTTGGGAAGGCCGGAGGTTTCCAAGAACTCCGGGCCACCCGGAGGGATGGCGGGCAGTACCGCAGACCCCCCAAGGAAAGCCCCGCACCAAGACTAAGCCGACGAGAAGAAGTCGCAGAATCAACATATCGACCCTTTGGAACCCATCCAAGAGGAGGAAGAACCTCGTGAGGATTTGAAGAAAGAACGACGGAAAGCTACGATTGTGTTTCCTTGCTTCGAAAAAGATTGCAAGAAGTCAAGCTACCCCGGTTCAAGCCTTCAAACCATTCAAAAATACGATGGGAAAAACAGAGCCCGGACAATGGCTCGAGTCTACTCACAATCCATTGAGCCGGCCGGAGGAGATGATGACGAAAAGCCGCCTTCTTTCCCATGGCCCTAGAGGCTCTACCGCTCCAATGGTTCGACAAGATCGAAGAGGGCTCAATCCGATATTGGGAAGACTTACGTAAAGCATTCCCAGAGAGCAACTTCGCAGAATCATCACCCATCCTATTACTCAGCCGAGTTGAAAAGCTTCAAGCGAAGCCGGGAGAATCTCGAGAGATTACTACCGAAGATTTGGGGAGATGAGGTCCCAAGTACATGACATCACCGAAAAGAGAAGTGATAGACGCCTTCGGCAATGGAGTTTTCTCAAGATGGCGTTCTTAGATTTCTACAAAGACAACTCGAGGACTAACGAGCAAGTTCAAGCTTATTGTCGAGAAGATGATCGGAGCGAAGAAGAAAGAACTCGAGATCGCTTTCGTAAAAGAAAGAACTCGGAAGCCCCGAAGAAAGATCGAACAACTCTCAACAAAGAAAAGAAGCGAGACCGCATAATACCGCCGCAATGGCGGAGAAATCAAAGAAACCTTACAAACAGAGGTTCAACAACAACAACAATGGCGGCATGAGAATGAAGCAACATCAAGCTAGAAGATCTACCCCGCATCTACCACCTCGAGCTCCGCGACACGCCGGAAATTGCACCACATTCCGGGAGAAGTACAAGGGAGGAAACAACTCTACTCGGAAAAGAAAACAATCAAAAAAAACAGAGAAGAAGCCATTGAGGAGCCAAAGCGGGGGATTTTCGAAAAGCAACGAGATCCTTGAACGTCATATTCTCCGGAGTACCCGGATCAAAGAGCAAGAGACAAAACAAGCTAGCACCCCGATCAATCATGGCAAAGAGAACCCGCTAGCACCACGCTACCTCAATTGGTCCCAATATCCAATTCAGTTCACCAAGGAGGATCAATGGACAAGTGTGGGCAACGACGGCCCATATCCTTTGGTGCTAGAACCCACAATTGCCGGAGTGACCGTTACCAAGGTATTGATCGCCGAGGAGCCGGATTAAACATCATATTCTCGAAACACCGGACAAGATGGGACTCGACCTCTCCGGACTTATCGCTCCTTCGAGCACTCCTTTCTATGGAATAGTACCCGGACGAGCAGCCATACCGTTAGACAAGTCACCTTGCCGGTTACATTTGGATCTCCATCAAACTACGGGGACGGAGTACATCAAGTTTGAAGTAGCGGATCTCGAGTCACCATACCACGCCATTATGGGAAGACCCGCTTGTGGATACGGGGATCACCAAAGAACTCTACCGAAGTTGTTATGCTAGGGGTTCTATCCAAACTGCGGCCACAAACAACTCGAAGGCAATGGAAGCATAGCTACGGTGACCACATTTGTAACTAGGATAGAACACTAGTCGGGTTACCTTGTAAAGGGTTTGGGTGTTCGGTTCCTCTACTGGACAACCCCTCTCTGTATCCGACTAGGAACGTAGCGAGTTCCTTGGCCCCTTGGACTATAAAAGGCGGCCAAGGAACACCTAAAGAGGGGAGCGAATGCACACATATGTTGACGGTCACCAACGACATATTTTTAACGTCAACATTCTACCAATAAGGGGGTGAAACTATACCTTACTACACACATATACATTTATTATTGACATAATTCCACTTGTAGTACCAAATAATGTTTTGCGCAGGATTTATATAAAAAACCAAGTGGAAAATGCACCAAAAAGGCGCCTCGAAAGCGCATTCCCGAGAACATCAAGCCCAAGGGAGAAAAGTCCATAAAATATCAATATCCAAGCACAAGCCCAAGAGGTTGAGGCCCGAGTCCAACATGAAATGATAAACGGGCCGCAGGACATGGGTTCAATATTTTGGGCATAACTTTCTCATACGAAATCGGATTTCAGCGAACGAATACTCGAAACGAAGCTAACTCCGAGGCCCCGCGCTGCGTGCAAAGTTTCAGCCCAAGCGGACAAATTCTTGGTTCGCGCGCACCCTCCGGAGGCCAAATCAGCCCATCTTCGCCCTGGCGGCCCATCTCGACCGAAAAGTTTGGAGGCGGTGTTTGCTTGCCTAGAAAAAGCGGTGCGGGATTAGTACCAAATGGCTTAGCCAAGAGAGGATCCCATGGTGAAAGTCCTATAAATAGATGGGCACTCCCTCACTTGTAACACACACCACACAATGTAGCCTCTCTCTTCTTCTTCTTCTTCTTCCTCTCCCTTTCTTCTTCTTCTTTCTTCTTCTCCTTTCTTCTTCTTCTTTTTCTTCTTCTTCTTCCTTCTTCTTCTTCTTCTTCCTCTTTCTTCTTCTTTTTAGTTTGTACTTAGGAGGAGTTGGGCAAAGAAATAAAGGAGACAAGACATTTTGGAGCTATTCGGTATGAGCAATTTAGAGTTCTTCATCTTGTTCTTGTTCTCTACTTATCAATATAGTCATGTTCTTGAATTAGAGCAAAGTTCTTGTGATATAATCTTGGTTGAAGAACTAGTCTATAGTTCCTATATCATGATCTTGTCTTATAGAACTTCGTGCTTAGTCTATCATACATACATGTTTAGACCAAAGAGCTAGATCGATATAATGAGTTCTACCTAGAGTTAGCCTTGGTTGATGTTGGGTTCTTGGATTGATAGTCGATTTCCTTGGGCGGTGCTCGTAGAAGGACCGGGGGGCGGGTAAGCCTTGTTAACACGCCCGGAGTAATAATCACTAGTGTAGACGTGGTGTATGCAGGCTAGGGGTTGCCTATCTTTGTGGCGCATCCCACCGGTTGAGGGGTAGGCGGCTTGGTCGTGACAAGCCTTGTAATCCCCTTGAAATCCCCCACGCTCGGTGCGGCATGCTGCTAATTGCCGGACAACATTTTTTGGCGCGTGGGCCGGTGCCAAGTAATTCGGCAGAGACCTTGGCTTTCTTGAATTGGAATCTCTAATGGTTGAACATGTGTGTAATCGCTATCTTGACATGACTATCTAGGATATGCACGCTCCATATTAGATTTATTCTTTTATTCATTCTTTTTATATTTATCCTTGAGATTGGCTCGAAAGTGTGTGTGTCAAGTTATCCTACTACCTATTTTATTTTACCCCTATTATGAGCATTGGTCTATTATACATTCGTGTCATCTTGACCATGTCCGAATTAGAGACTTTTACACCATGCCTTCCTTTGGAAAAAATATAAATAACGATACCTCGAATACTTAGGGTGAAATGCTACAATGATAGATCCGCGGCGCTTTGCGGATGAATATCTTGTTTGGCAAGGTCTATCCCGTTGGCGTTCCCATTCGGATCACCGACATGGTGGTTTTACTTGGGAATGTCAACGGCGCATTTCCGGGCGCCGTTATTAGAGATGGGTTCTAAACCTTGTTTCTAGTGATTGCGCTTAAGAAATGCAACAACATACGAGGACACAAGCTTGGTTACGACTGCCGTTGTAAGCTTCACGGCCGATTCTCGGCTAACCCCATCAATCAAAAAAAAAAGGCTCACGCCCCGGGCGTAAAGGTCATTACTCGATCCTTGATCGAGGGCCCGAACCAAAGATAAAACCCCGCTCTCCATGTCACCGCCGCAACAAACCGCCCGGGCTCCGGGTTCGCCGAGGCCCGAACAAACCGCCGGTTCACCCCGTGGGGGCTCTCGGCCGTGAAAAACATCGGATACCGGCGCGGGTAGGGGCTCTCGCCGAATTCAAAGACGAGAGTTCGGGCGGACTACGACATCATGAGTACATCGACGAGGAAGACGATCATCTTCGGTTCATGGGCTTGCGAGATCGACGACGACGGTGAAACTTCGAGCCGCACCATCAAGGATTCGAGACCGAAGAACCAAAACTCGTCGAGAAGCTCCAAAGAATCGACGATTGCCGAAGCCGCCTCGAAGGCGGAGAACAAACTCGAAGCTTGCTTGGGAACCAACACGGAAGGGCCCAAACCCGAAACCGGCTCGGGGAAGGTAGACAACGGGGGCTCGAGTACGAACTCTGGAAGCAACTCAAAGTGCGACTCCGACTCCGGCTTGGATAAGGGAAGCTACTCCAACTCGGAAACTTTTTCAACCAATACCTTTCCAACTCGGAGAAAGGAGGCAAGTTCGGATATAACCCCGGACACCGGTCATTACCTTGTCAATTTCCCTGCGAGGATTACGCGAACGCAACACATGCGATTCGAGGAGCGCGGGACTACTCGAAGAGAAGATTGGAGATTCCTTTAGAGGGCGCAAAAGAGGGCCTCATATTGACAAGAACCCCGGAGGAGTGCATCATCCATCGGCCAAGAACCCTCAACCAGCCGATCGTCAACTAACGGGACAAACGGGGAGGCCCATCATCACAAGGTCCATCCCAGCGGAAGGAGTGGCGACCTAAAGCTACAACCGCAAAGGAAGTCTTCATGGTGGCTACGACCACACTCCGCTTAACCGCCCGTGAGGCCTCCGACATCAGGTCCACCGACGAAGGCCTATCCAACATCTCACGGCGGAAAAAGAACCCTCGATGACGAAGGAGAACACCAACGTCAAGAAAGGCTAAGAAGAAACAAGCCGAAGGGAGGACGCTGTGTCGTAGGCTAACGCGCCGCATGCAAGCTCGAACAAATATCGCCGATCTACACCGAATACGAGGTGAAACGAAAAGAGAAGTTGAGGACGATCGGAGGGCAACCCCGAGAGACTACAAGGGTTGATTTACCGCTACGTGAACTGAATGACGAGGAAAGACTCATCAAGGAGGAAAATCGCGCCAGGCCATCCGAGAGAGAGACCCCGTGACATCGCAGGCAAAGGCAAATAGCTCTCATATTCCAAGAAGTCGACCTAACGCCTTTGAAAGGTCGGGGAGGCCGAAGGTTCCAACAACTCCGTGCCACCTCGGAGGGACGCGCGATCGCACCGAGACCCCCCAAGGGAAAGCCCCGCCAAGCCCAAGCCGACAGAAGAAGTCGCAGAATCAACATATTGACCCATCAAACCCATCCAAGAGGAGGAAGAACCTCGGGAGGATTTGAAGAAAGAACAACGGAAAGCTACGACAGTTCCCTTGCTTCGCCCAAAAGATTGCAAGAAGTCAAGCTACCCCCAAAGTTCAAGCCTTCAAACCACTCGAAATACGATGGGAAAAATAGAGCCCGCATAATGGCTCGAGTCTACTCACAATCCATTGAGCTAGGCCGGAAGAGATGATGACGCAAAGGCCGTTTTTCTTTCCCATGGCCCTAGAGGCTCTACCGCCCAATGGTTCGACAAGATTAAAGAGGGCTCAATCCGACATTGTGAAGACTTGCGTAAAGCATTGTGTAGCAACTTCAGCAGTATCATCACCCATCCTATCACTCAGCCGAGTTGAAAAGCCTCAAGCGTAGCCGCGGAGAATCCCCGAGATTACTACCGAAGATTTGGAGAGATGAGATCCCAAGTGCATGACATCACCGAGAGAGAAGTGTGATAGACGCTCGCAACGGGATTTCCTCAAGATGGCGGTTCTCGATTTCTACAAAGACAACCCGAGGACGAATGAGCAGTTCAAGCTTTCTTGTTGAGAAGATGATCGAGTTGAAGAAAGAACCCGGTGATCATTTTCCGCAGAGAAAGAACCGAGGCCCCGAAGAAAGATCGAACAACACTCAAAAAAAAGAAGCGAGGACCAGACAATACCGCCGTCGAATGCATGAGAAGTCGAAGAAACCTTACAAACAGAGGTTCAACAACAACAACAATGGCGACAGGAACGTAGCAATATCAAGCTAGAAGACCTACCCCGCATCTACCACCTCGAGCTCCGCACACGCTCGAAAATTGCACCACTTTCCAGGAAAAGTACAAGGGAGGAAACAACCTGCCTGAAGCAAACCCATCCACAAATGTAGAAGAAGCCATCGAAGAGTCAAAGACAGGGATTTTCAGAAAGCAACGAGATCCTTGAACGTCATATTCTCTAGGGTACCCGGTCAAAGAGCAAGAGACAAGACAAACTAGCACTCCGATCAATCATGGCAGCAGAACCCGCAAGATCGCACTACCTCAATTGGTCCCAATATCCGATTCAGTTCACGGGGGAGGATCAATGGACAAGTGTGGGCAACGCCGCCTATATCCTTGGTGCTAGAACCCACAATAGCCGGGTAACAATACCAAGGTGTTGATCGATGGAGGAGCCGGATTGAACATCATATTCTTAGAAACACCGACAAGATGGGATCGACCTCTCTCGGGCTTATCGCCCCCCACGAACACTCCTTTCTATGGAATAGTGCCCGACGAGCAGCTATACCGATTGGACAAGTCACCTTGCTGGTCACATTTGGATCTCCAACAAATTACCGGACAGAGTACATCAAGTTCGGCGGCAGATCTCGAGTCACCGCATTCACGCCATCATGGGAAGACCGCTATTGCAAAGTTCATGGCTATTCCACACTACCCGTATCTTCTACTAAAGATGCCGGCACCTTTTGGGGTTCTTTCCATCAAGGGGGACCTTAAGAAAGCTTTTGAGTGTGACGTTCAAGCCGTGGAAATCGCAAACAAGACAGGAGAGCTCTTGGAGAAAAATGAACTCAACCAAATGGCAGAGGATACAAAACCCGTAAAAGAACTTGAGATACCAGCCAAGAAGCAAGCAATACCCGATTCCACCGAGAAGAGGCCGACGTCAAGCACATTCATCTACAAACGGGCGATCCATCCAAGACGGCGATCATCGGTGCCCACCTTTCTCCAAAATTGGAATCCGCGCTCACCGGCTTCCTAAGGCAACACAAAGATATATTTGCCCCGAAACCGCGACATGCCCGGGCGTACCAAGGGAGCCGGCTGAGCACAGAATTGACATCAATATGGGATCCAAACCCATCAAGCAAAGACTAAGGAGGTTTTCACCAGAAAAGAAGGAGGCCATCAAAAAGGAGATTGCAAAACCGCTTGCAGCCAGGGGTTCATCAGAGAAATCCTACATCCCCGACTGGCTAGCCAACCCGGTTCTCAGTCCGTAAGAAAAAACACCCGACCGGGCGAATGTGTGTGGACTACACGAGAACAAGCATTGCCCAAAGGATCCGTTCGGGCTTCCAAGGATTGACCAAATAGTGGACGCCCGAGATCGGCTCTACTATCATTCTTGGATTGCTACCGAGGATATCACCGATTGCACTAAAGAAAGAAGATCGAGCAAGACCTCTTTCATCACCCCCCTTCGGTGCCTACTTGCTACAAAACAATGTCCTTCGGATTGAAGAAGCACGGAGCAACGTATCAAAGAGCGATACAAACTTGTTTGAAGAGAGCGATTGGCAAAAATGCCGCTTACGTAGACGACGTGGTGGTAAAGACTAGAAAACCAGAAACTCTGATTCAAGATCTGGAAGAGACTTTCAAGAACCTCAACAAGTGGAAGTGGAAGCTCAACCCAACAAAATGCGTCTTTGGAGTGCCTTCGGGACAGCTACTGGGATTCTTGGTCAGCAACAGAGGCATTGAAGCCAGCACCAAGCAGATCAAGGCCATCAATGAGATGACACAACCCCGAAGTGTCAAGGACGTCCAGAAGCTCACAGGGTGCATGGCGGCACTCAACAGATTCATATCCAAGCTTGGAGAGAAAGGGCTACCCTTCTTCAAACCGATCAAGACAAAAGGAGAATTCAAATGGATAGAAGAGGCTGACAAAGCGTTTGAAGAACTCAAGCAAGACCTTACAAAGCCCCAGTCCTAACACCTCCAAAGGATCAAGAAGAACTACTCGCTATACATAGCAAAGAACAACAAGTGCCGTCACCGCAATCATCGTGGAAAGAGAAGAGCCCGAACAACCCAACAAGGTCCAGAGGCCGCTTTACTACGTGAGCGAGGTTCTATCGAGTCCAAGGCTCGGCACCCTCACGCACAAAAACTACTCTACACCATACCGATCACATCAAGGAAGCTACGACACTACTCGACAAGAACAAGATAACAAGGGTAACCGACTCACCACTGGCGATATCCTCGAGGAACGAGATTCAACAGCCGAATATCAAATGGGCAAAGTGAAACTCGGAGCACCGAATCTAGAGTTCACCCCAAGAAGAGCAATCAAATCCCAGCGCTACTCGTAAGGCACTATGACAAGAGCACACGCCCAAGAAAACTCAACCCGTGATATCAAGTACTCAAGAGAAATAAAAACGGAAGGCAAGCACAAACCTCAAAACCCCATGGGAAGGACCATATATCGTCAAAGGAGTACCGGGACCAGAACCTACAAGTTGATGACAATGCAAGGAGAAGAAATCGAAACTCTTGGCACATAAACCAGCTCGGTAAGGTTCTATCCATAATCGAGGAACTCAAGGCAAATGTAAGAGAAGCGTAACGCAACAACAACTCTCCGATACTTCAAGAAGAAAGAAGATCAAGCCCGAGAAGAACTCGACCATCCAAAGAGGTCACAAAATACGCTACCACCAGCGCTTCAACAAAAACAAGTCGCCCACGGTGATGCCGCATGCCTCCTACGGAGAAGAACAAAAACAGCCCAAATTGGCACTTCGCAAGAAGAAGTCGACCAAAAGAAGGCAAACCCGACCACTAGAACAAGAGGTCAAAATTCCAAGGGTGGGAACCACGCGAAGTCCTAGCTTCCGAATAGCGCCCACACCTTAAATCCTAGCGGGAAGATCGCGGAACTTTTGACTCTTGAAAAAGAGGACGTTGGGATCGGCCCGCCTAGGTCGCAGAGGCCATCGAGGGTCCGAAAGTGTCACTATGTCCAATGACGGCGACTGCCTTTCGAATCGGGCGCGGAACGGTGTAGTGTTGTGAAATAGAAACCCATCGCCTCACACAAGTCTCTCGTAAAAGTAGAGCAGCCCAAACCGCACAAGGTGGATTGTAGTGTTATGAAATAGGAACCCAACCATCTTGACCTTCGGTCCAAAGGCACTTAAATGAGCCCTGACCGAGAACCCTTCAAGGGACGCCATGCGATAGTCCATCGGATCGCATGGGAGAGCCCTAGCCCAAAAGAGGCAACCCCAAGTTAGAACAACTCTTTCGTGAGCTCGAGTCCACCAAAATACACTAGCAAGTTCAAGAAAGAACAAATGCTAGAGGGCCTAAAAGGAGAAACCTAACGGCCCGGAGTAACCCTCCGAACAATCGTGACAAGTCTCGTAAGAAGACATTAGAAGTCACATGCCGTGAGGAAAACAACCCCGCAAAACGGGACGCCCCCAACGACCATTAAGAAGTCTACGGCAAAGACGAGCCGATTCTTCGAAAAGAACAACTCAAGATCAAGAGCAAGACTCTAGCACCTTCAAAGAAGTGAAGACCAGAGCAAGACTCCACAACTACTCTCAAGAAGCCCACGTAAAAGGCAAGCCGAATCTTCGTAAGAACAACCTCAAGACCAGAGTAAGACTCCACAACTACTCTCAGCAAGCCCACAGAAAGGATGAGCTGAAAATTCAGAAGCACAACTCTGAAGACCAGGAGCAAGCCTCTACAACTATTATCAGCAAATCTACAGAGAAGACGAGCTGATACTCCAGAAAGAAGAACTCTGGAATTCAAGAACAAACCTCCAATCATCATGACAAGTCTCGTAAAGAAGACGTAAGTCATTTGTCGAAGAAAACAATCCCGACAAAACCGTAGCTACACTCCGCAAAGATCTCCAACCGAAGTCTACGTAAAAGGCGGGTTGAAACTCCAGAAAGACAAGATCGGATCTCGTGGAGAACTTCAGGACTATCACCACCAAGTCTACGTAAATAGGCAAGCCGATCCCTTCGTAAGAAAGAACTCAAGCAATGATGCAAAGCTCCAACATACTACGGCAAGACCTGTGAATGCACTAGCCGACACGCCAAGGGAGAAACAACCCAAAGGCGCACAAGGACAAGAAACTACGCTACCCTCGCCAGATCTACAAGAAGACAAGCCGACCGGTCGGAGAGCAACCCCGGCAACTCAAGCAAGACTTCAACACTAGGAACACAAAGAAAGTCTACGTAAAGGCAAGCCTGGATCATCATCATCCGAACAAGGCCGATGTCACTACGAGGGACCGCAAACAACTCATCGCGAACCTACATAAAAGGACATAAGAGCCGGAAGCCTAAGGAAGAACTCTAAAGGCGCATCACATCAAGTCATCCGAAGAAGAAGAACTCGAAGACAACAACAATGACAAAGCGAGAGGACAAAATCGCAACAAGTCTACACAAAGGCGTAACGTAGATACTTAAAACCCGCACTAAGGCGACACAAGCAAGAGTATTCAAGGCCTACAACCAAAAAGGCCAGAAGAAAAGAATTGTTTTTTACAAGACGGACGAAGCCGCCACAGAGGCACTCAAAGCCGCATCAAAGTCCCCGCATCACCCTCGTGAAGATCAAGGTCTATGGTATCGGAAGAGTGGTAACGACCGCATCTACCTCGTGGCGCTCCTCCTCCATTATCTTGAGGTGCTCGTCGGCAAACCCATCCACAACAACGGCGATGGGCAGCCCAGCACAAGATGATGAAAATAGAAGAGCGAGCTCTTCAACAAGCCTCCTAAGTGACGTCTCCCGACAAAGAATCGGAAGCGACCGGAACCCGGGAAGAAAGTCCTCCGACACGCCGTGATCTTCGTGAAGGCGAATAACCTCCAGCCAGGGATACACTCGCCAAAGGTCGAGAACTTCACGCGAAGCGCCAGAAAAGAGCATCCCTCTCCGGACCAAGCTCGGCCGACAACTCGGGTGATGGTAGCCGCCCCGACCAGAGTTGGTCACCCAAGCCCCGACGACAACAAACAAGACAAGTCGAAAAAGAGGCCTCGGCCAGGCAAAAAATGATCAAGAAAATATATGACATACCCTCAACTTCCCCGAAAGTGACCTTGGCATAGGACTCCGTCAAACCATCGCCAGGTGGGCACGGGAGTCCCCGGAGCCGAAAGCAAGAAGGTCTCGCTCAACTCCCCTCAAGACGGACAACTTCAGCCCGCAAGGTATCACACTCTTGAGCGGGAGGAAGACATGGAGATCTCGCACAAAAGACTACAATAAAAAACAAAGTCGGGATCGATGCTCCTCAAAAAGACAGAGAAGTATCAAGAGAAACTCGGCGCAGCACTGAACCGTTTGTCAAAAACAGAGAAGGCACCGGCATCGCTGGAACGCCGCATTGCAGCAAAGAACCCGAGAAGCAAGATCAAACTCCGATACAACAGAAGTCCGCAAGGGCCTTCAGATCTAAGAGAGAAGGATCCGAGGAGGACCAAAGAAGAACTCCACAAACGGAGAGACCGAAGAAGAAGACCGGCCACCAAAGATGACGCTTAAGAAGAACTGAGAAGTCATCTCGAGAGAACTTCACGTAAGGACGGCCGCATAACAACCCCGACAAAGATAAGAATCCTCAAAAATCAACAAGGAGAAAGAACTCGCAACAAGAGTACTCACCGAAAGTGAAGACGAGGACGAGAAGGCAAGCCTGGCAGAAGAAGGGGGCTTCACATCAACAAACCACAACAGAACCCGGCCTAAGCCTCGGGAGGGTCAACCCGCAGAGACGACAAACCGCAAAACAAACACAAGAAGACTACAAGATCAAAAAAGAACCCGGTATTCAAGATTCAAGAGAGGAACTCATGGATTCGGGCAAGGGACTCCACTTGCTCCTCAAAGATGCTCAAAAAGTAAACGCGAAGCCCCATCCGAAAAAAACAGAGAAATAGGTCACCTTATATAGAAAAAGAAAGGGATTGACAAGATCAACCCTCACCTATAAGAATATTACCCGTGGGCTCTAAGCAAAGAAGCATGAGAAGCGTAAGAGTGAGTCCTCTTGGGAGTCATAATAGCAAAGAGAGGCAAAGTGGGCTCTTCAACAGCCCCGCCGCCATAATCTATAAGGGCAAGTACCCGTGGATCCGGGAGTAAAGGAACATACGGCACCCCCAACACCGATGTCGTGAAGGAATTCAGACTCACCGAACAGAGGCGCCAGCATCGCGAAGACCGGCCACCACAATGTACCTCGAGTAGTTCCGCCAAGATGCCGAAAAGAATCGAAGAGTCGAAAAGAACCCCGAACAAAAGCAGATACAACACAAAAAGAAAGCAAAAAGAACTCACGTAACGAGGAGGGTTGTCGCCAGAGTATTCAACAACCCGAATCGGAGTCATCAAGACATCCTTCAAAGAAAGAGCGAAGGGACACCATCAGCTCCTCCTCGTGCAATTCGGAGGCATCACCACCAACACGAGAGGGATCCTCGGGGCCGGAGTACTAAGCCAAACGCCTCCCTCGGCATCAAAGGTTGAACTCGACGACGAAGAAAGCCGCATTCGATTCCAAAGACCACCGAGGCCACCCCGCTCAAGATCTTAACGCGATTGACAAGTTCGCAACCTCGGACTCATCGGGAGAGTCAACCTTTGATTCTCGTGGTCAACGGGACTCATCGAGTCATGATCCATCAAAGGGGAGGAGGATTGTTCACATAAAACCACCCTTAACGCCAAAGTTTAAATAGAATCGTGGAGCTCATACTCAAAGAAAGCACCCTTTCGACCGGGCGGGCCCGGATGGAAACACATCCAAGAGAGGAAAGGTCGCCTCCATGACGAGGGCGGAAGAAATAGCGAAAGAGCTTCAAAGAAGGAGGGATGCCTATGAAGGTCTCACGGTGCATGAACAAAGATGGAAAGAAGAAGAACCCCATTGGGGGCAAGATGAGAAAGAGCAATCGAATAGGACCTGCAGAAACTCATGGAAGAAACCGCTGTGCAAACAAAGACCAACTCGACAAAGGAGAGAAAAAGGACAACCTCAAGAGGGTCGAGCAGAAGACGATGGCGGTGGGGGAGCCTCCAACTAGAGAGACTCGAGGAGGGAGAAGCCGGTGCCGCTCAAGATCCTCAAGGTCTCCAAAGATTGATGGAGGACTCCGGCCAAACCTTCATGGCCGCCTCCACTTCGGGAACCATCTCCGCCTTCCCTTCGTGCTTTTTGAGGAAGAGCTCTTCACCATGATGAAGAACACGACGAAGAAGGCAGTAGAAACTCGAGGACGCAATGGCGGCGGCAGAAACAATGGCGGCGCAAGGGATTAGGGCAAGAAAGATTGCTAATCGCAGACGCAAATGACAAAGCGGAGGAAAAGAAACGGCCGTATCCAAGTATTTATGGAGAGGGATTTTCCCACCCGTTCTGTAATAAAACTCTCTCGCAACGGGGAGCCTTTACAACTTCAAAAATTAATTTAAAGTGACAACGACACTCCTTTTTATGCGAGAATAGTGCAACAGATCGACACAACGGTCGAAAAACCGAGAAGGAGAAAAACAACCCTTCAAACAACACCAGCAAGCAAAGTCTGCGGGAAAACATCCGGAGCGCAGGTTAAAGACAAAGACAAGTCGATCAAACCCGCCAAAGAAGACAAAAGAACCCCGGCAAATGTCGTCAGCCTTGGCCAGCCGAAGCAATACACCGCATGGAAAAAGAGAAACGGTCAAAATCCCGGGTAAGACGAAGAACCTCTAAGAGCTCCATCTGCGAAAAGAGCCCTTAGACGCCGGGGGGCTCTGAGGATACCCGGGGCAAGATTTTTTAAAAGAACTCGAAGACGGAGGAGAAGAACTCACAGACCTTCCAACTCTTTGTGCCAAAAAGCAAGAAGCTCGGGGCTACACCCTACGGGTGCACTTTTTTTCAAGAAAGTGCACACCGCACGAAGACGATAAGAACCGCGTCAAGGACGCACCCGAGAAGAGCAGACAACTCTCAAGACTCAAAACCCGAGATACTCGGGGACTAAGGAACAGGCTCCTTTCAAGAAAGAAGAGCCCCGACAACGAGGAGAACTCGAAGACGGAGGAGAAGAACTCAAAGACCTTCCGGCTCTTTGTGCCAAAAAGCAAGAAGCTCGGGGCTACACCCTACGGGTGCACTTTTTTCAAAATTGCACTCCGTAAGATGATCTTGAAGACCATATCAAGGCCTCACCAGAGAAGAGCAAGACAACCCTCAAGACTCGACCTTGAGATGCTCGGGGGCTTGTGGATATAGGATCACCAAAGAACTCTACCGAGTTGTACGCAGGGTTCTATCCAAGCCTGCGGCCACAAACAACTCCCAGAAGGCAATGGAAGCATAGCTACGGTGACTTCTGTTGTAACTAGGATAGAACACTAGTCGGGTTACCTTGTAAAGGGTTTGGGTGTTCGGTTCCTCTATGGACAACCCTCTCAGATCCGACTAGAATCATAGCGAGTTCCTTGGCCCCTTGGACTATAAAAAGGCGGCCAAGGAACACCTCGTCAGAGGAGGGCGAGTACGAACGCGTCTGAGAACACAAGCTTGGCGACGACCAAGCGCCAGAAAGCTTCACGGCCGATTCTCGGCTAACCCCATCAATCAAAAACAGCTCACGCCGACCGGACGTAAAGGTCTTTACTCGATCCTTGATCGAGGGCCCGAACCAAGATAAAAACCCCGCTCTCCATGTCGTGTTGCGCAACAAACCGCCGGGCCTCGGGTTCGCCGAGGTTCGAACAAACCGCCCGGTTCCCCCGTGTAAAAAGCTCTCGGTCAGTAAAACATCGACAACTGCTATTGCAAAGTTCATGGATATTCCACACTACCCGTATCTTCTACTAAAGATGCCGGCACCTTTTGGGGTTCTTTCCATCAAAGGAGACCTCAAGAAAGCTTTCGAAAGTGTGACGCACAAGCCGTAGAAATTGCAAACAAGACAGGGGGAGCTCTTGGAGAAAAAGGAACTCAACCGGATGGCAGAGGATACAAACCCGTAAGAACTCGAGATACCGGCCAAGAAGCAAGCAATTCGATTCCACCGTAAGAGGCCAACGTCAAGCACATTGATCTACAAACGGGCGATCCATCCAAGACGGTGATCATCGGCGCCCACCTATCTCCAAAATAGGAATTCAAGGCCACCGGCCTTCCTAAGGCAACACAAAGATATATTTGCCCGAAACCGCCAGACATGCCCGGCGTACCAAGGAGCCGGCCGAGCAATGCACTGACATCAATATGGGATCCAAAACCCATCAAGCAAAGACTAAGAAGGTTTTCACCAAAAAAAGAAAGAAGCCATCAAAAAGGAGATTGTAAAATTACTCGCAGCCAGATTCATCAAAGAAATCCTACATCCTCGATGGCTAGCCAACCCGGTTCGGGTTCAAAAGAAGAACACCTCGATTGGCGAATGTGTGTGGATTACACAGATCCGAATAAGCATTGCCCCAAGGACCCCTTCGGCTACCAAGGATTGACCAAATAGTGGACTCCACACCGGATCGCCCTACTATCATTCTTGGATTGCTACTCGGATATCACCAGATTGCATCGAAGAAAGAAGATCGAGCAAGACCTCTTTCATCACCCCTTCGGTGCCCTCTTGCTACAAAAACAATGTCCTTCGGATTGAAGAACGCCGGAGCAACGTATCAAAAGAGCGATACGAGACTTGTTTGGGAGAGCAGATTGGCAAAAATGCCGGCCGACGTGACGGGCGTGGTGGTGAAGACTAGAGAACCGTAAACTCGATTCAAGATGGAAGAGACTTTCAAGAACCTCAACAAGTGGAAGTGGAAGCTCAACCCAACAAAATGCGTCTTTGGAGTACCTTCGACAGCTCATGGGATTCTTGGTCAACAGAGGCATTGAAGCCAAAGACCAAGCAGATCAAGGCCATCAACGAGATGACACAACCCCGAAGTGTCAAGGACGCCCGTAAGCTCACAGTGGGGTGCATGGCGGCACTCAACAGATTCATATCCAAGCTTGAGAGAAAGGGCTACCCTTCTTCAAACTTATCAAGACAAAAGGAGAATTCAAATGGACAGAGGAGGCCGACAAAGCGTTTGAAGAACTCAAGCAAAGACCTTACAATGACTCGGTCCTAACACCTCCAAAGGATCAAGAAGAACTATCGCTATACATAGCAAAGAACGAGTACAAGGGTCGCTCAAAGAATCATCATGGAAAGAGAAGAGCCCGAGCAACCCAACAAGGTCCAAAGGCTAGTTTACTACGTGAGCGAGGTTCTATTCGAGTCCAAGGCTCGGTACCCTCACGCACAAAAACTACTCTACACCATACCGATCACATCATGGAAGCTACGACACTACTCGACGGTCACAAGATAACAAAGGGTAACCCGACTCACCACCGGGTGACATCCCGAGGAACGTAGATTCAACAGCCGAATATCAAAATGGGCAAAGTGGAACTCTGAGCAATCGAATCTAGAGTTCACCCCAAGAAGAGCAATCAAATCCCAAGCGCCACCGGATTTCATAGCAGAATGGGACGGAGCTCCAACAACCCATATCCGACGCACATCAAGAAACATTGGAACATGTACTTCGATGGATCGTTGAAGCTAGGGGGAGCAGGAGCCGGATTTTATTCATATCTCCGTAAGGAAGACAACTCAAGTACGTCTTTGCAGATCATGTGGCAAGCTACAAACAATGAGGCCGAGTATGAAGCACTCATCCATGGCCTCAAGATAGCAAGAACTCGGGAATCAAGAGACTACAAGTATCCGGGCGACTCGCGGTTGTCATCAATCAAGTCAAAAGGACTGGACCGCACAAAGGACAATATGGGCCTCTATTGCTTGTAGGTACGCAAGCCGAAAAGAACTTCCAAGGCCTTGAGATCCTACACGTGCTCGAGATGCGAACGTGGCGGCAGACGTGCTAGCCAAACTCGGATCCGACAGAGCCCAAGTCCCACCAGAGTATTCGGGTCGAAGAGCTCTCGAAACCATCTATCAAGGAGAACCCGTAAGAATACAACATGGAGCAATCAGCCCTAAACGGAGTAATGATAATCTCCGTGTCGAAGAACAACTCCCTAGATCGAAGACATCATAAACTTCATCAAGAACAAGACACTACCCAAGACAAAGCTCGGCAAACCGGGATCTTGAGAAGAAGCAAGAACTACGTGCTCATCAAAGACAAGCTTTATAAGAGAGCAAAGATCATCGAGTACTACTCAAATGCATAAGCTCGAGGAAGGAAAAGACATCCTCCAAGAAATCCACTCGATCTTTGTGGAAACCACGCCGGCGTCAAGAACCCTCGTGGGAAAAGCATTCGCATCAGATACTACCGGCCAACAGCCCTTAAAGACTTGGTAAGAACTCGTCGTAAAAATGCAAAGGATGCCGATGTTCGCAGAAGACAAGCGCATGTGCCAAAGACACAACCGACCAGATACCACCATCATGGCCTTTCTCATGCGGGGACCTGGATCAAGTCGGACCACTCAAGAGAGCCAAGGGAGGATATGAGTACATCTACGCCAACATCGACAAATTCACTAAGTGGATAGAATACAAGTCATTGGTCACCTTCACTCAACCAAAGCAATCGAGTTCATCCAAGAGATCATGCACGATTTGGGATGCCCAACAGATCATCACCGACCTCGGATCACCGCTTCAAAGCCAGCGAATTCGAAGATTGGGCACAAGATTGTGGCATACGGATAGACTACGCATCCGTAGCACACCCTCAGGCTAACGGACAAGTCGAAAGAGCAAACGGACTCATCCTTGCCGGACTAAAGCCAAGACTTTATGAAGAACTCAAAGACTACGGAGCCAAATGGATAGAAGAACTCCCAAAAGTTGTCTGGGGCCTAAGAACTCAAATCAGCAGAGCAACAGGTTACTCACCCTTCTTCCTGACCTATGGATCAGAGGCCGTCCTACCAGCAGACCTCATATGGAGCTCTCCAAGGATCGAGCAATTTGAAGAAGGAGAAGGAGAACAAACAAGAAGACTAGAAATCGACTGTGCAGAAGAAGTCAGAGCAAACGCCATCCTCTAGAACGCAAGATATCTGCAAGGACTCAGAAGGCACTATGACAAGAGCACACGTCCAAGAAAACTCAACCCAGGAGATCAAGTACTCAAGAGAAATCAAAAGACGGAAGGCAAGCACAAACTGCTCAGCCCATGGGAAGGACCATATATCGTCAAAGGAGTACTGGGACCAGGAACCTACAAGTTGATGACAATGCAAGGAGAAGAAATCAGAAACTCTTGGCACATAAACCAGCTCAGAAGGTTCTATCCATAATCGAGGGACACAAGGCAAATGTAAGAGAAGCGTAAACGCAATAATAACTCTCTCGATACTTCAAGAAGAAAGAAGATCAAGCCCGAGAAGAACTCGACCATCCAAAGAGGTCACAAAATACGCAGACCACCGGGCACCTCAACAAAAACAAGTCGCCCATAGTGAAGCCGCATGCCTCCTATGGGAGAAGAACAAAAACAGCTCGAATTGGCACTTCGCAAGAAGAAGTCGACCAAAAGAAGGCAAACCCGACCCACCGTAACGGAGGTCAAAATTCCAAGGGTGGAACCCACGAAGTCCTAGCTCGGGAATAGCGCCCACACCTTAAATCCTAGCGGAAGATCGTGAACTTCGACTCTTGAAGAAAGAGGACGTTGGGATCGGCCCGTCTAGGTCGCAGAGGCCATCGAGGGTCCGAAAGTGCCACTATGTCCAATGACGGCGACGGCCTTTCGAATCCCGCGTGAACGGTGTAGTGTTGTGAAATAGAAACCCATCGTCTCACACAAGTCTCTCGAAAGCGAGAGCAGCCCAAACCAGGCAAGGTGGATTGTAGTGTTATGAAATAGAAACCCAACAATCTTGACCTTCAGTCCGCAGTGCACTTAAATAGGCCGGGACCGAGAACCCTTCAAGGGACGTCATGCGATAGTCCACTGGACTGCATGGGAGAGCCCTAGCCTAAAAGAGGCAACCCCGAGTTAGAACAACTCTTTCAAGAGCTCGACTCCACCAAAATACACTAGCAAGTTCAAGAAAGGACAAATGCTAGAGGGCCTAAAAGGAGAAACCTAATGGCCCGGAGTAACCCTCCGAACAATCGTGACAAGTCTCGAAGAAGACGCAAGTCACATGCCGAGGAAAACAACCCCGGCAAAACAGGGACGCCCCCAACAACCATCCGCAAGTCTACGGCAAAGACGAGCCGATTCTTCGTGAAAAGAACAACACCAAGATCAAGAGCAAGACTCCACAACAACCATCAGCAAGTCTACGGCAAAGACGAAGTGATTCTTTCGTAAAAGAACAACATCAAGATCAAGAGCAAGACTCCACAACAACCATCGGCAAGTCTACGGCAAAGACGAAAGCCGATTCTCGAAAAAAAGAACAACTCAAGACCAGAGCAAGACTCCACAACTACTCAAAGAAGCCTACGAGAAAAGACAGTTGAATCGGAGTAAGAACAACTCAAGACCGGAGCAAGACTCTACAACAACTCTCAAAGAAGTCTGGCAAAAGACGAAATTTGAATCTTCGTAAGAACAACTCAAGACCGTGAGCAAGCCTCTACAACTATTATCGACAAATCTACGTAAAAGACGAAGCCGATACTCCGGAAAGAAGAACTCGAATTCAAGAACAAGCCTCCAATCATCATGACAAGTCTCGTAAAGAAGACGAAGTAATTTGTCGAAGAAAACAATCCCGACGAACCGCAGCTAGACTCGCAAATATCTCCAACCAAGTCTACGTAAAAGGCGGGTTGACACTCCAGAAAGACAAGATCGATCTCGGAGAACTTCAGACTATCACCACCAAGTCTACGTAACTAGGCAAGTCGATCCCTTCGTAAGAAAGAACTCTGAAGCAATCGATGCAAAGCTCCAACATACTACGGCAAGACTTGTGAGCGAGACTAGTCAACACGCCAAGGGAGAAACAACCCAAAGACGCACAAGGACAAGAACCCACGCTACCCTCGCCAGATCTACAAGAAGACAAGCCGACCGGTCGTGGGAACAACCCCGGCAACTCGAAGCAAGACTTCAACACTATGAACAAAGCAAAGTCTACGAAAGGCAAAGCGGGTCATCAACCCGAACAACGTTGATGTCACTATGAGGGACCGCAAACAACTCATCACGAACCTACACAAAGGGACATAAGAGCCGAAAGCCTAAGGAAGAACTCTAAAGGCGCAATCACATCAAATCATCCGAATAAGAAGAACTCGGGAAGACAACAAAGAATGACAAGCGAGAGGACAAAAATCGCAAACAAGTCCGCACGGCAGATCGAGTCATACAAAAGTACAAGTACAAGACGAGATAAAGGGACAGATCTCTTTATTCAACATCTTGAAGATTACAAGTTACGTGGGAAACAACTCCCTACAAGATACAAAGAAGACTCAGATGCACGGGGAGCCTAACAGAAACTCCCGCGTACAAGATACAAAGAAGATCCGGGGGACTATAACCCTAAAGAGTACAATACTGCAGGCAGAAGAATCCGGCATCCAACGGCGAAGAAGATGGAGCGCTCGGACCTGTATCTGAACCCCAAGAGCCTGAGTATCAACAACCCAGGGCTACTTCGAAGTCAAGACCCTTGCGCCCAAGTCCATAAACACCTGGAGCTCGAAGAATCCCGACGACGGCAGCGAATGAGCCCCAAGATCAAGATAAGCGACCTGGCGAAGAAAAGAACCCTCTGCAGAAGGCTCCGGAGTTCACCATGTCGCAGCAGGATGAAAAGAGCCCGAAGGGGGCGCTCAACTCCACAAAGAGTAGAAGGAAGCGCCTCCAAAGAGCACCATCTTCAAACAATTCCTCAAAAGGCACAACCTTCCTCGAAGACGAAGCGGCACCAATGCCGGTTGGAAAGCCAGGCATATGTCTACCCAAGTAGCAAGAAGGTACACCAAAGAGGATCGAAGGGCATCCGGAAAGAACCCTACCCGACCCACACCAACCAAGAAAAACGAAGGAGGAGAGGAGATCATCTTAGGTCACAAGACATCCCGCACTCACCCCTCAAACTTTCCCCGGTGTGGAACTAGCTCGGGAATAGCCCGCCACTATTTTCGATCACAAGACATCCCTCACTCACGTAAGAACCCTAGAAAGGCTAAATAAAGACGCCGGGGCTGATCCAACTCACTCAAAGGCACCGCCATGAATCCAAGCTCGAACAAAGCTTTTTTCTATGAGAAGGGAGACTGCCTAGATGATGAAGAAGAAGCAGAGAAGAAGAAAAAATACGGATCCTCACCAAAGCAAAATGAGGCATATTTATAGGCTTAAACTAGCACGCCTATGGACCAAGTCCACGGAAGACGAGGCAACCACCAAAAACGAGCGGTCACCTCAAATCACGCAGAAGGGAATTTATGACAATGATCGCCATGCACCGACGTTTCCGAAAAACGGAGCGCAAGAAAAGCTCATCGTGACTCCCGCGGATCGCACGGAAAAAAGAGAAACGGTCAAAAATCCCGGGTAAGACGAAGAACCTCTAAGAGCTCCATCCGCTAAAAAAGAGCCCTTAGACGCCTGGGGGCTACAGGATACCCGAGCAAGATTTTTTAAAAGTGCTCCAGACGACGAGAAGAAGAACTCGAAGACGGAGGAGAAGAACTCAAAGACCTTCCGGCTCTTTGTGCCAAAAAGCAAGAAGCTCGGGGTTACACCCCACGGGTGCACTTTTTCAAAGAAAGTGCACACCGCTTGAAGGCGACAAGGACCGCGTCAAGACCGCACCCGAGAAAAGCAGACGGCTCTCGTAACTCCTCACTGAGATACTCGGGGGCTAGCGGAGCAAAGCTCTCCTATCGAAGAAAGAAGAGCCCCGACGACGAGAAGAACTCAAAGACGGAGAAGAAGAACTCAAAGACCTTCCAGCTCTCTGTGCCAAAAAGCAAGAAGCTCGGGGGCTACACCTACGGGTGTACTTTTTTTCAAAATTGCACTCCGTAAAGATGATCTTGAAGACCATATCAAGGCCTCACCCGAGAAGAGCAAGACAACCCTCAAGACTCGACCTTGAGATGCTCAGGGGCTTGTGGATACTGGGATCACCAAAGAACTCTACCGAGTTGTACGCAGGGGTTCTATCCAAGCCGCGGCCACAAACAACTCCCAGAAGGCAATGGAAGCTAGCTACAGTGACTTCTGTTGTAACTAGGATAGAACACTAGTCAGGTTACCTTATAAAGGGTTTGGGTGTTCGGTTCCTCTACGGACAACCCTCTCTCAGATCCGACTAGGAACGTAGTGAGTTCCTTGGCCCCTTGGACTATAAAGGCGGCCAAGGAACACCCGTAGAGGGGAGCGCACGCACATCTGAGGACACAAGCTTGGTTACGACCAAAAATTTGTAAGCTTCACGGCCGATTCTCGGCTAACCCCATCAATCAAAAACAGCTCACGCCGACCGGACGTAAAGGTCTTTACTCGATCCTTGATCGAGGGCCCGAACCAAGATAAAAACCCCGCTCTCCATGTCACCGCAAGAACAAACCGCCGGGCTCCGAGGTTCGTCGAGGCCCGAACAAACCGCCTTCACCCCCGTGGCGGGCTCTCGGTCGTAAAACATCGACAACCGGTTAGTTGTGTCAACATTTAATATAATCAGGCAAACTTGTACCTTTGTACACGAACATCCTACTCTTAATTCACATAGGATCCCTAATCATCGCATACATGAGAATAGTGTATGCATATATCGCATAGGTGATCCAAAACCCATACAATGGGTAAGCAAACTCTTGGTAAAAATGTCCATGACCGGCTAAAGTAGTTCGAAGTTTTCTAAAATGATGTGCATGATTCATTGTGGTAACAATGACAAGGCACAAAAATTAGTTACTAGATTCAATCTAGCTAGCCTACATGACACAACCGGTTCACACAATACCCGAAGAAAGCAAGCAAAAGGTGGTCATCGACACTGCATACACACAGCCCTCCATGAATGTAAATAGGCATACAAAGCTAGCACACTAAGGCAATTAGAGACAAAGTACACTGAACTTCTAGCAGCCTAGCACAAGGTGCAAAACTTTTTGAGGAACACACAAAATTAGTAATAGAGATATCAACTAATCAACTAATAATTCAAAAGTTCTTCGATAAGGCATTTCGAAATGCCTTATTGAAGATCTCTTGTTTGGTTTTGGCTAATTAGTGACACCTAAGGACTAATCTCTCAATGCTAAGTGTTTGACATGATTGGAGATTGGTCGGGCCGGAGTTGGTGCTTGTGATCATGGAGGATGGATCAAGGTGATCCAAAAGATGATCAAGCATGCAACTCGGTGGAGGTTTGGAGATCAAAGGTCCTAAGGCAAAGGTATAACCATAGGGCTTTTGATTTCACACCCAAGACACTATAGAGAGTGTGGGTGATTATAGGATCGATAAGCCGTACTATAAAGAGGGGAAACTTTCGTACATATCGATCCTCACGTGCCTTTAGGTTCAAGTCTCATATGCATGTATTCTAACCTAAAGTGCTAACTCCGTCCTTGTTGAAAATGGTTTCGAAAATGCTAACACATGGTGTCGAGGTGTTCTTCGGCGTGTCGGAAACAAGAAACAAGTGACGGAAGTCGGTTTGGAGCTATGTGATGATTATGGAATCATGCATCAACTTTCGGCCAAGTACACACCACAATCAAATGGCCTAGTTGAGAGGAAGAATAGGACTCTCATTGAGATGGCAAGATCAATGCTTAGTGAGTACAATGTGAGTCAATCATTTTGGGCCGAAGCAATCAACACCGCATGCCACTACATCAATAGATTGTATTGCCATCCCATGATGAACAAGATACCTTATGAGCTATTGAATGGAAGAAAGACAACTATTGCATACTTTAGAGTATTTGGGTGTAAATGCTACATATTGAAGAAGGGTGCAAGACTTGGCAAGTTTGACAAGAGGTGTGATGAGGGGTTCCTACTTGGTTATTCCACCACAAGCAAAGCATATAGAGTGTGGAACAACTCAAGTGGTGTATTGGAAGAAGTCCATGATGTTGAATTTGATGAAACTAATGGGTCTCAAGATGAAGATGAGAACCTCAATGATTTTAGTGGAACTCAATTGGTAAATGCCACGAGAGGCATGAACATTGGTGATATTAGGCCAACTCAAGTTGATGATGACAAAGATAAAGTGCAAATCACTCAAGTTAGTGGTGCTCAAGTTCAAGATCAACAACAAGCTAGTACATCATCTCAAGCAACAACAAATGATCAACCAAGCTCAAGCAATCAAGTACCAATACTCCAAAGCTCAAGTGTTGCTAGAGATCACCCAATTGATCAAATTATTGGTGACATTGCAAGTGGAGTACAAACAAGAGGAAGACTTGCGGCCTTTTGTGAACACTTTGCTTTTGTGTCACAAGAAGAGCCCGAAAAGGTTGATGATGCCTTGAAGGATGAAGAATGGGTCATTGCAATGCAAGAGGAGCTCAATAACTTTGATAGAAACAAGGTTTGAGAATTGGTAGAGAGACCAAAAGACTACAATATCATTGGAACCAAATGGGTGTTCAAGAACAAGCAAGATGAAGATGGCATTGTGGTGAGAAACAAAGCAAGACTAGTTGCACAAGGCTACACTCAAGTAGAGGGTCTTGACTTTGGTGAGACTTATGCTCCGGTTGCAAGATTAGAGGCAATTAGAATTCTATTGGCCTATGCATGTGCACACAACATCAAGCTCTATCAAATGGATGTCAAGAGTGTTTTTCTCAATAGCTTCATCAATGAGCTAGTGTATGTTGAGCAACCACCCGGTTTTGAAGATTACCATCATCCCAACCATGTGTACAAGTTGAACAAGGCATTGTATGGGTTGAAGCAAGCACCTAGAGCATGGTATGAGAGGTTGAGAGACTTCCTACTCAAGAAAGGCTTCAAGATGGGCAAAGTTGACAATACTCTTTTCACCAAGAAGATTGGGAAAGATTTGTTTGTCATGCAAATATATGTTGATGATATCATCTTTGGATCAACAAATCAAGAGTATTGTGAAGAGTTTGCCAAGATGATGGCAAAAGAGTTTGAAATGTCTATGCTTGGAGAGCTCACATATTTCCTTGATCTACAAATCAAGCAAATGAAGAATGACACCTTCATTAGTCAAGGGAAATACATTAGAGACATGGTCAAGAGGTTTGGATTGCAAGATGCAAAGGGCATCAATACACCAATGGGTACCAATGGATCATTGGACAATGATGAAAGTGGCAATATGGTTGATCAAAGGTACTATAGGTCATTGATTGGAAGCTTACTCTATGTGACCGCTTCTAGGCCCGATGTGATGTTTAGTGTGGGCAAGTGTGCAAGATTTCAATCCTCACCTAGAGAGAGTCATCTCACCGCATCAAAAAGAATATTGAGGTACTTGAAGCACACACAAAATGTTGGGCTATGGTATCCCAAGGGGTCAAACTTTGAGCTTATTGGATATTCGGACTCCGACTATGGGGGATGCAAGGTTGATAGAAGAAGCACAAGTGGCACTTGTCAATTCCTTAGAAGATTTCTAGTATCATGGTCATCAAAGAAGCAAACCGGTGTGACACTCTCAACCGCCGAGGCCGAATACATTAGTGCCGGTAGTTGTTGTGCACAATTGCTATGGATGAGATCAACTTTGAAGGATTATGGATTTGATTTCCATCATGTGCCTTTGTATTGTGACAATGAAAGTGCTTGCAAGATGACTCAAAACCCGGTCCAACATACAAGAACCAAGCACATTGACATAAGGCATCACTTATTAGAGATCATCAACAAAAGGGTGATATTGCTATCCAACCTATTGGCACCGAAGATCAATTGGCCGACATCTTTACAAAGCCACTAGATGAGAAGAAGTTTTGCAAGCTAAGAAATGAGTTGAATATCCTTGACTTCTCCAACATGAGTTGAATGCACCCCACTATCATGATATGCCCCTCCATCAAGCAAAGCAAAGGTATCATTGTTTGACATGACATTCATGATATCTAAGGACATGTTTAGAACATATAGACATATAACTTGTGCCTTAGGAAGCATTCATGGAAAACAAAAGGATTTCAATGTATGTATGCCATCACTATTGCTCTTTATGCTTGTTTGATCTAGTGATGACATATGACATGTTTATGGGCTTGCAATCTCAAGTGTTGAATTTGGCTATCTTTTCACACATATGCTTCAACATAGGCAAGATAACCCTTGTCATGAGGTATGAAGAAGCTTGTCTTTGGTTCAAACCGAAATATATGTTTGACAAGTGATCCAAATTTGACCAAATTTGAGCACTATTCTCTCTTCCATAACACAACATGGTCATACCTTTTGTGGAAATTGTCGACAAAGGGGAGAGATTAGTGCATGAAAGGTTTTGGAAAATTAAAAATTTCACATGTTTTTGAAAACCTCTCATGTGGTTCATGAGTTAACAAGTGGTTCACACAAGTAGGGGGAGCAAGCTCATAAACAATTTATTGCATTTGATTGTGCACTAACATATGACTTGCTCATTACACATGTATTTAAATTCTATATACATGCTTGTGTGGTGTATGCTAGTTGAGTAAGATGCTTTACAAGTGGTTGATAACTAGCATGCATAGGAGCTAGCTAGATTTTCTATTTTCCGCTCTTAATTCAAGTACCTTGCTTATAATGTGATCTCTCACGTGGTACTTTAAGTTTTGATGAAAATCTAGTTACCTTGATGCTTGTATGGTGAAAATGGCGCAACTCCGATTGGTATCACGCTTCAAAGGTCCATTTCTTTCACCCTAAGCATCATTTTGGTAACATAGCTCACCCTCAATTTCAATATTCATACATGTATGCAATGCTTCGTTCCAAACTCGTTGCATACATGTAGGGGGAGCTCATGCTACCAAAACCGAACTATGATGATTGTCCAATCCTATGATTGTAAGCAAAATGCTTGGACAACCGTTCTATGTTCAAAAAACTTTAATCATAAAACCTTTTATGCGGGTTGTCACCAATTACCAAAAAGGGGAGATTGAAGATCTCTTGTTTGGTTTTGGCTAATTAGTGACACCTAAGGACTGATCTCTCAATGCTAAGTGTTTGACATGATTGGAGATTGGTCGGGCCGGAGTTGGTGCTTGTGATCATGGAGGATGGATCAAGGTGATCCAAAAGATGATCAAGCATGCAACTCGGTGGAGGTTTGGAGATCAAAGGTCCCAAGGCAAAGGTATAACCATAGGGCTTTTGATTTCACACCCAAGACACTATAGAGAGTGTGGGTGATTATAGGATCGATAAGCCGTACTATAAAGAGGGGAAAACTTTCGTACATATCGATCCTCACGTGCCTTTAGGTTCAAGTCTCATATGCATGCATTCTAACCTAAAGTGCTAACTCCGTCCTTGTTGAAAATGGTTTCGAAAATGCTAACACATGGTGTCGAGGTGTTCTTCGGCGTGTCGGCAACAAGAAACAAGTGACGAAGTCGGTTTGGAGCAAAGGCGAAGGAACGGCGATTTAAACGACGAAGATTTCGCAGCTCGGGGCGTGGCCGGACGGACCGACCGCCGAAGTCGGTCGAAAAGTGACCGGACGGTCCGGTCCGGTTGCGTCTGGCAGAGCATGTTTCGTGGTCGAGGCGTCGACGGTGACCGGATGCACCGGCCGGAAGCATCCGGTGCTTAGGAAGCATCGATCGGATGCGTGACCGGACGACGGAGGAGGGGGTCGGTGGGGTCGGTTCGGCTTGTTCGGTTGTGATCGGACCCACCGACCCGGACTCACCGGGTGAGTCCGGTCGGGCGTCCGGTCGGCCGTTGAAAAAGTGTGTTTTTCACTCTTTCCACCACATTTCGTGGTGTGACCTATATATACCCCCTTGGCTGCCTCTTGCTCTTACCCTTGAACATTTGAATCATTCCTAACACTCTTGAGCAAGCAAGCAAGCCTCCCTCCTCTCTCATTCTTGATTTGAGCTTCATTCTTGAGAGAAGAGTTGATCCAAGTGCATTGCATCGAGTTCTTGCATCTAGAGGCACTTGGGGATCGTTGTGAGACGGTGGATTTCCCGTTTCTCTTGGAGGCACCGCTCCTAGCCGGCTTGGTGGATTGGTGGAGGCGTTGGCAAGAGAAGGTGATTGTTCTTGGCCACCTCCGGTTGATTTGTGAGAGGATTACGCACTCCTCGTCGGGAAGACAAAGTGCAAGGAATACATTGCTCGTGCTTTGGGTACCACACTTGTTGAGTGGTGTGTTGAGGCTAGCAAGGGCACCGCCTAGCTCAAACACCATCCTTGTGTTGGTCGGCACAACCGGAGACTAGCTTGTCGGTGTACAAGTGAACTCCGGGTGAACAAATCGACTTGTTCATTGTCTTCGCGTGTGGATCATCACCATCGAGTGGTTGATTGTTCATCTACATCCCGGTGATTGGTTCATAGCCTCTTCAAGTCGGTATAACAAGTTTCTCTCACTTGCATTACTTTCCTAGTTTACCTTGTGTAGAGAGCTAGCACTTGCTTGTGTAGGTTGTTCTTGCTAGCATAAGGATCATATTAGGATTGCTCATTAGCTAGAGTAGTGACATAGACTTTGTGTGGACTAGAGATCATAGAATTATTTAGTCTTGTCACTAGAAGGCTTGCAAGACCACTAGAGCTAGTGCAAACCGCATTTTCGCCGTGTTTTATACTAATCGGTTTGTTTAGTTGAGCTTGTAGAAAATTTTTATAGGTTATTCACCCCCCCTCTAGCCATCTAGGACCTTACACTTATAACCTATGCTGAAGAACCATTCATGTTTCAAACCAATACAAATAACAAAAAGACACGTTTCACATATTACAAATAATAAAAAGATACCTTTCACATATTACAAATAATAAAAAGACACCTTTCACATATACGAAAAATTTAACTCTATGTCTCATGCTCACACGATGTCTCTATTAAGGATAGTAAGAAAATTTGAACTGGAGGACTACCAAACAAACCTAAGGATAGTAAGAAAATTTGAACCACACGATGTACCATAAAAGTTCACAGAGCATGTGTGGAGCTAAACAATTGATTCAAGCAGCAACCTGATGTTACTCCAAAATAGAAATAGCTATGAATCCTAACAGTAATCAATGCAGGAAGCAACTTGTGGTACTCACAAATAGGAATAATTGGCAATCTTATTGGGATACCTACTGACGGAGGGGCTGACATGATCAGAATCAATTCATCCAACCACGTAGCGATTGTTCTAATGAATGTCGAAGTTGCATATATCTTCTTAGCATCAGTCTACAAACAGCAGGTGCCACACCTTTGAGGCATTTGAGTATTGGTATGACCACATCAAAAGGATAGGATGAGAACATACAGGGATGGATGAACTTCGCTTGGACGGTGCATGTAGGGGCACTAAAAAATAAACCCAAACTCAGTGCAACAGTCGCTGAATGAGGGGGGGAAAAGCAAAATCATTGGAATAGGGAAGGGCTATATCTCTTTATGTAAACTCCTGAAAGCAGATGATATCCTAATGGGCCCTATGGTGATTGTTGAGTCATCTGATGCATAACGTGCATCTGAGAAATTGTTAGGATCACCATGGTCTATACATAGATGAAGCCTGGCGATGAAGGAATATTACCGGAGAAGGTAACTCTCCCTCTGAACAAGGGACCATGAGCACATGGCTCCTTCCATTCCTGTATTTAAAATGGTCATCTCAGTTAGTGCTGAAAGTTGACATGTGCATCTAAAAAGAAAGTTTATAGATGGTTTATTCTCATCAGCACAGCCCAACATGGGAACAGTTAGCCAAATAAGATAAAAACGCTAAGCTACTAAGCTAAAAGTGTTTTGCATTAAGCAACAACTTTTTTAGCCATAAATATGTAGTCCGGTAAAAAACCTAAAACTCGCTATGAATATCTCTATTAACAGTGATCAGTTAGATAGGTTAAGAACAATTGAATGTAATCATTTAGACAGGCTGTCTCACAGACATAAGGCGGGCAACCAAGAACATACTAACTAAGCAACTATGAATATCCCAAGCCAAGCACAACTATCAGCTCTGAATATTTACTAAGCATAATAAAAAATCCTTGTTGAACAAATAAATGACAAGAACAATCGCTAACTCTTCTTTGTGACTTGCGGGATACTTAAACAACTATAAATTCTTAGCTGCACGCTTCTGCAACGTATAGTTTATGGATATCTCAGCTAAGGTTGATGCCATTGCCAACTGAAGCTTGTGAATGGTAAAGTAAATGTTGAGGGTAGGCCTGGTGTGCCTAAACCGGTTATAGGCACAGGCATTTTTTTCAGAAAGTCAGTTACGAATGTACAAATTAATTTGAAAGGAAATAAAGGTTGAGAATGAAACCAATGATAAAATCAAATCAGCGTTTAGTTTTAGACTTTGAAAGGCTCTATTCTATGTTAGAGTTCTGTTCAGAAACCTTGAAGACTATGGCATTGTGGGGGTGGTGCTGCTTTGGCTCCATTTCAACCTGATTTCAAATTCAACCTATCTATCTAATTTGAAAAAACTGTATGCCCCTACTAAGAAATTAGGTACACACATTCACTTTAGGCACAACCGAGAATACAAATTGAAGTGACCAGTTCATTTAAAAAATGAGAGAAAATGGAAGCAAGAAACATTTGCATCTGTCCTCTCGATATTAGCTGCAAACTACACCACATATTGCGTACCATATAGATGTTTTTCTCATAGCAAGATGAGGATAGTGGTTGATGTCTCTGTATACTAAAAAAGAAAGTTGTCCTGAGCTTCATTGCTAGAGATGCAGTTTATAGGAAGGCGTTGTAGGTCTCGGATTGGAAGTGAACGCCAGTTCCTAGAGAATAAGAAAATCCTTATAATGTCTCCAATTTTTATTAGGCCATTCAAATTGCTGAAACATGGTCTTTTTGTAAGCATACAGTGATGCAATTGCAATAACAAAGGACCAAACGGTAGCACAAATGCTAGTAAAAAATAAGAATGAGAAGAAACATAGAGGCACTGACCAGGTCTTATGTCCCATGGCGAGCACGCACCAGAACCTCAGCGGCAAGGGCAAGAGACAGTTAGGAACAACTACGGCACGTGCAAAGAAACACTGCAATATAGTTTCAAACTTTGTTCCATTAACATCATAGTAGGCATATGCAATTTTACAAAGAAAAGCAAATTAAATATCATTTGTTGGCGGCTTTCATGAGGTCATCAGCATTAGTTTGAACCTGCACACATTTGGATACTGGGAACAGAGGAGTTAGTGTTAGGATTTGCGAGTTGAAAATACCTTAACCAGAAATGATCCCCAAGCAGGAAGAGGCTGCGAAGATGATTGGAAAAAATGGAAGTGAAGCAAACTGGCCTTGTTAAGGTATTTAGAGATTTGTCTCAACACAGTAGCTACTTTCGCTCCTACTTTTTTGCAATGCAGCACAAATTTGTTTTCCAGGAAGCCAGCATTGCTCACAAGGCATATTTAAAATTCTCTTTGAATCTCTAAATAGACACAAATTTAATCATGATACTAAAAAGATGTAGCACAGACGAAAGCATATGTGGAACTAAATATGGACTCTGAAATTTAACTATGATGTACCATAAATTTTATCGAGCATATGTGGAACTAAATATGGACTCGAAATTTAACATAAAAATAAATTTGAATGAATGATGAATCAGCATAAGTACAGTAAGACAGAAAAATTTGCCTCAGTAAGTTGGCAATCATCATTTGTTCATGAACCAGGAGCTTCAAGGCATGGCAACAAATGGGTTGCTCTCATAAATTTCATAATATAAGTAACAATCCATGCCCAGTACCTCACAAGCGAATGAACATCAGATCATATTCTTCAGCATTGGATATGCCATTTTCATCATAGGCAAAAAAAGAAATGAACAAGATGGAGCGCACCACATGAAGTGGTGAGACCAAATTAAACAGCTCCGTAAACAAAATCCAATCGGCCACACCTGGATCCAAAGAACGAAAACTTTTTTTACTACCGTGGCTATGCTCCCCCCAGCCTGCCCAAACTCTGCAGAAACAACTCACCAAACAAAATCGATCGTCCACATGATAATGTAAATGATACAAACGAATTTGTTACCATGGATAGCGCCATTGCTGGGGAACTCTAGCCCAATTGTAGAGTTAAAAAATGCTTAGAACAATAGATCATAGGCTAAAACAAAAATCCATACTGAAGGATTCAAGACAAGAGAGGGGCCTGGTGCTGTGGCGCGGCCATAGGGGTAACTCGATGTAGACCAAGTCAGCAAACCCTAACCCATCATAGATGGCCTCGGATAAGGGATTGCACGGCACGGCAGCAGAATGGCCTTGTCACCCGCGTGCAAACGGGAAGATGGAGGGATAGAGGATTTCGGGGAGGAGCCATGAGATGGAGGAGGAGAAGAGGGTGACACACCAGATCCTCGCGCCGACGGCCGCCACCTCGAGATGAGGATGTCGCGGTCTGGCCCCCCAGCACGCCGCGCCGCTGGAAGAGGGAGAGGGAGGGAGAGAGAGAGAGAGAGAGAGGAAGGAGAGGGAGAGAGAGGGGAAGGCCGCCAGCTGGCAGCGCCATCGCCGAGGCGGCCCGGCGAAAAAGACGGAGAGGAGGTGGGAACGGAGGAAAGGAGGGGGGAGCGGTGAGGGCGCAGTAAAGAGCGAGCCTTGTATTTGCGGTAGCTTTTGTTTATTTCGTTTTTTTTTCAAAGGAAAAAAGAGTAGTAGGTGGCTGCCTCATTTATTACATTAAGACAAAACTAAACAGTTCACTAAACTAAATCTGATCGTCCACACGACAATCTAAAGGATAGAAACGAATTTGCTACCGTGGATAGCCCCAGGGGCTTGGAACTCTAGCCGCATTGTAGAGAGTAAATTTGCGGCAGCTTTTGTTTATTTTGTTTTTTTTTTCAAAGGAAAAAAGAGTAGTAGGTGGCTGCCTTATTTATTACATTAAGACAAAACTAAACAGTTCACTAAACTAAATCTGATCGTCCACACGACAATCTAAAGAATAGAAACAAATTTGCTACCGTGGATAGCCCCAGGGGCTTGGAACTCTAGCCGCATTGTAGAGAGTAAATTCACATCTCCATGTCCCAGCGCCACCACAGTGGTCACGTACATCTCTGCCGAATCGGAATCCATCACCTGGATGCAAGTCCGAATATAAAATATAAATATCATTGTAGAAATCGAGGCCTGTACAATCAAATCGAGATACTCAGCTCAATTTAAAGTTCGCCTCTTCCCATTTGGGCTTATGCATCAGGCACTCACAATGCAGACTCTATCATAAAGTATAAGACAATTTATTATCTCGAATAACGTAGACTTGGAGTCTTGTTTTTTTCCATCTCTTCCATAGATATTGTCAGATTCCGGCTAGATTGGGCGAATTGACACGTGTTCGTCGACCTTCGAAGCTTCGGAGGGGCGTAGGGGGGCTGCAATCTCTCACCGGGCGGCGACGACGCAGCAAGGCACGGGTGACAGAGGAGAGGGGAGGAGCCGTGGCGTGGAGGGGCGGCGCCGGCGGCGGCGCGCCGCCGGCGGCGGCGCGGTCGGGGCAGGGGGCGGCGCGGAAGCGGGGGAGGTGGAGGCCAAGAGTCGAAAAAGCGATAGATATGTTTTATTTTCTTGCTTACCCCCTAGAGATTACATGCCTCTTGCTTATATAACCCGACTAGTGGGACTTGTAATCTAAGCAATCTCTATAATGTTTCCTTATATGACCGAATACCTTTTACAAGCAATTCCTATTTTATTATTTCCTAATAAGGGTCTCCCTTATAGATGAGATAGCCCCCTTGCACACCAAAAATTACCAAAGATAATCCGACTTGAAAGCGAAGCAAACTCGGAGTCAGACGGGAGAGGGAGAGCGGCGGGGGGGCCGGCGTCGTCGCGTTTGGCCCAATTAGCCACTCTCGGGCTGGCCCAATTTGGTTCATGACGGATATCGACGCCACATCGCTACATCAATAAATTATAATAAATAGGATGGTAATAAATGTGCTTAGACTATATGGTAGAGTCTGCATTGTGGGTGCCCTCACTTGCGCATCTCTGCCAATGCAATGACATCCCTTTCAGCAGAAGGAAAGAGCATCAATAACTACAAATCGAATAGCTCTACCGTTACACATTCCTAAATCAGTGGTCGGATTGGGACTCACCGTGGGGCTGCCTGCGGGAGATGGAGACGTCATCGAAGAAGGCCTCGACAGGGGAGAGAGCCGGTGCCCGCCATGGAGTAGCCCCTTGCCGGCTCACGTGCTAAAATTGACAGAGGAAGACGAAGAGTCGGCGGCGACGTGTGTTCCCCCGAAAGGCGTGGAGATGGCGTCGCGTGCGGCTCCAGCGAGGGCGCCGCGACACCGGGCGAGGGCCGATCTTTGCAAGGCCCTGGTCGGGCTGGTGATGACGAACCCCTAGCTGCCCCGAAAGGTGTTTTTTTTAGAGTAAAATGCATCCGGTACGAGATAGGTACTCCAACTGTAAAATATAACAGTCTGGTACTCAAACTATTCCGCAGGTACCAGATAGATACTCCAACTTAGAAACGTAACAGCCAGATACTACCTATTTACGTTGATCACCACCAGTCCAAACTTAGGCCACATAGTCACCATTAGCTGACATGGACTAGCCACCCTTGAGGTTGTCCACACCGCGGCACGTCAAAGCTTCCTCCAGTACCAAAAATGTTGCAGCGCTGTATGCAATCAGGAACGTGATTGTCCAGTTCGCACCGCGGTACGCTGCTGCTAGCGAATGAAGCGGAGCTACTCCAGGACGGGCGTGGGGCCTGCGCACGCGCGCCGCCGCTTGCTCGGCTGGACCAAAGACGCTTGGCGTGGGAGGCAGAGCCGGAGAGAGAATCGGTGGACCCATCGTTTGATTACCCGCAAAATGTTATAACTCGCAAATCAAAAAACCAAATGAAATTCCGATTATATCATTGAATTGGTTTAAATAAATTCTTCAAAACAAGATCTCACATGGATATATTTAGATAAAATTATATGGGAACCCACTGATATAGAGTATGAGCATCGAAGTATGGATGGTCGCAAATAAAACTATATACAAAGGAGAGAATTTCGATGACGAGGACAGAATATTCTTTTTAGAGTATGGATTTAAAGTACGAGGAGTGGGGATAGCATGAGCATGGTAATTTTGCGAACCCCCACGGTCACAGCCATAACACGAGCAAGAGCGGGTCAAGATGGCAACGGGTAAATACCCGACGGGTAGTGCCCACCCGCACCCGCACCGCCAGAGTAAATCTTACCCGTCGGGTTACCCGTATCCGCATGCGGGTAGGAAAGTCATTCCATACCCGTACCGCCGCGGGTAAATTCTACCCGACGGGTAACCCGCAGTCGCGAACATACCCGAGTATGACATATGAAATGCTTTATAAATTCAAATATTTGATAAATATTAGGTCAATATATGTGCACAAAAGCAAATCTAACATCAATTAGCAACAATACTAGTGTTATATATGTAGACTTTAGTTGAATTGGCTCAAATTCTAGTGTTATATGGGCCAAATTTATTATGATTGTTAGTGATATATGCGGGTATTTATTACCCACGGGTAGACGGGTATGGGTAGCTTACACCGCACCCGCACCGTGTACCGACGACGGGTAGAAGATTTCTTCCAATAACGTACCGGCGGGTAGAAAAATCATTCCATACCCGCATCTTTATCGGGTAAAACCCGCCGGTCTCGGGTTTGGGCCGTTGCCATTTTGAAGAGCGGGTAGTGCAGCACAGCGCGGCAGCACAGCGCACGGCACAGCTCGACAGCGCGAGGCTAGCGTGCCACACACAAGAAACGCAAGGCTGTTGTGTAGATGTGTGTTTGCTTTGTCTTTCCCATTCTTTTTCCTTTCTTTTCTTTTATTACTTTTATTTATCTAGTAAATATGCACGTGCGGACACCGCATGCACTAAAATATTTGCATTTTACAATAAATAGATATAGTTGAGCTTTCATAATAATATATTAAATAAATATTAAAATTCACATATTGAAACGAATGAATAATCGTGCTGAGAAGCCATCAGGGTAAATAGATTCGTGCCCAGAACATATTGTTACAAAAATCTGACCCGATAGAAAAAAAAATATAAGTCCTATAAAAACGGCACAACACAATCAATCGGGTAATAAAGTTTTAGTTCAATTATTCTTGTCATTATAATAGTAAGTACGTGAATCTTTGGATATGCAAGATCAGCTATTTGCTAGGGCCGACGAGCTCGTCGGCGAGGGGAGGATTAACTTAAAAATTTTGAGTACCTGATTGTTACGTTTGTGAGTTAGAGTACCTATCCGGGTACCCACGTAATAGATTGAGTACCTGGTTATTACGTTTTTAAGTTGGAGTACCTATCTGGTACACACAGAATAGTTTGAGTACCTGACTGTTATGTTTCTAAGATGGAATAACTATCTGGTACCTGCAGAATAGTTTAGATACCCGGGTGCATTTTACTCTTTTTTTATTTTTTCCCGGCGACGTCGGGTTTCGACCCAAGGCAGATCGCGGCGAAGGCGATTATCGCGCGATGGGAGGGAGGGCTGCGTCGCCAGCAGGGTCGCCGCCACAAGATCTACGCCGGCATGGCCAACACAGAATCCCTCGTCGCCGTAGCCGACTCCATGGAGGCCAGCGTCCACGCCCGGCTGTCTGGCGGCATGGGAAGAGGAGGAAGATCCGGCTGGGTGGCGACGATGAACCCTAAGCACGGGACCAGAAGGAGTTGTGGGACGGGCGGGGTAGAGGAGGACCCTGTTTTATTTTTTCCCGATGAAACCGACGAACTTGGTGTTTTCTTTTGCTTTTATTGGTCGAGGCTGGGATTCGAACTCGCGGCGTCGTAGAGCATTGATGCGGGAGGGTGAGGTGTAAGACGATGCATCAAACTTTCAATCTTAGCCCTCCAATCAGACGATGTTGTTTCATGAGCCGTTGATTTCATCGGTCCTCAAGTGGAACATTATAGTAGAGACTATATATACTTTTACAGTGTCTCCATACATATATCAGACATAGTAGTACCTGTATACTTTTACGGTGTCACCATACAAATAAAATTCAACGGCTATATCATACATAGCACCTATATACAAGGGCAGGACAACAGAACAATTTACACATACTCCTAGTTAATTAGGCATGATCTGTGAAGCTTGTTAACTTCTTTCTGCTACCACAACCACGCCTCGATCCATACAGAAACATCTCTCGATTTGCCAAGTCCCACAAACACCAGACGCATGGATCTTGATCCCATCTGGCACATCATCAGTGGGACGTAGCACACCGCATCTTGATATCAAGTATTTTTTTTCCTTGGTTAGTTTCTTGTCCGTTCACGCTAGCTTGTGCACTTCTGGAATCTGGATGAGCAGACCCAGTTTCCTCGATGCACAGCATTGATGCTATAATCTTGTGTTTCTTGGATATTCCCCTCTTTGATCTGGTCAATGGTCTTTCAGTTACATGCTCATCACTTCTTTGGGCTTGTTTATCAACATCATCAGCTGAGACGCCCAATGATCCATCAAGGTCTTGTGGAAGAGCATGCTCCAAACCCAGCTTTCCAGAATCAACCATTCCTCGTGAGGAATCTGTATTATTTTGCTCTTCACCAACATTTCCAACGTGTTGAGCTTTGTCACAAATGCTTGCATTGAGTGGAGTTCTAGCAATAGCTGAAAGTGCATAGTTATTGCTCCGCATCAGTCTATATTTGAAAAAAAATGAGTTCTACCAGAAAACAATGTTTCCCTACTTTTCCCCATTTTAAGTAATAGGGTATAGGCTTACAATTTTAAACAATATCATATCTCTCTCAATTTTATTTTGGAAAATATAGAAATTTACCTTCAGATATGAGACCCAACGGATGAAACAATGGGAAGCTCTTCCTTTTATACCTCCGTACAGGCCTACATACAGTATTTACTGAATGATCACAACAAGTAGGAGTCAATAAACTGGTATAAATATAAAAAAAAAGGGTCGTCATTTACTAAAGGCATCTTTTAAATCAATCAAACCAGTCTCAGGAAACTTCAAAGCTAAGATTGGCTATACAAAATCAAACTGCGACATGCTTGGTTTCCTGCTTCCATCTCGCTTTGCCTCGCTCCGCTCGCCTCACCTGGAAAAGCAAGATAGGGCAAACGTGCCTTCGCTGTTTGGTTCTTTTGCCTCCTCTTCTCTTTCCCTCACTCCACTCTCCTTCCAAGCTGCAAGAGCACAATCTGGGAAGGTTGATCCAGACTACAAGAAGCTGGATTTGGACGGTGGAGAGCTCGTGTTAGGTCCCAACAAGCTTGAACCAGCATGTAATATGGTAGATTCGGATGGTTGAAGTCAGTTTGGGAGATACTAATCTTGCAGCATCAAAGATGGTGGATTTGGTGGTGCAAAATAATGATTTGGAGGAAAAGTGGTTGATTCAGTGAGAAGCAATGGCTGCCACGGACTTGACCAGAGCAGCAACGAAGCAGAGGAAGGTGAGCGGCACTAAAGCTTGCTATCACGGGAGAGCCGATGGGCAAGGAAAAGCTTGCTCGGCCAGGCTAGTTTGCCTAGCAAAGCAAGGTTCTGGGAGCTACCAAACATCTAACCTTGCTGCACAAGGCGAGGCAAGCGGCTTGCTCAGGAACCAAGCACACCCAACCTCCTGCCCTTTCCTAAGATACTGCGTGAAAACATTGTTTAACATGTGGATGCAGTCATAGAGTAAGAGGATACCTGCGTAAAGATTCATAATTGCATGAAGAATCAATGCTGCAATTTGTGCAACCAGATTTGGCAGGAACACCAACATGTTTCATATTGTTCACAGAGACATCTTTATTAGTTAAGAAAATATCAATTATATATAGAGATAAAAGATAGAAAACAACAAAGGTCATTTCAGAGTGAAAAATGTATCATTAAATAGATATAGAAAGTTTCATTCCACAAGTAGTACTTTAGGATACTGCAACTGATGGGTGTATAGGGGTGGCTCGTAAACAGCTCCAGGAGTTCCTTAATGGTTGGATTTATGTTGACTTCTTCATTAGCATATGGTACAGGTGGCCGGCAGAAAACTTCCTATGAAACAAACAAGTAACTGAGGTCATGCTTTAATGACAGCATCACTTGAATAGAAGAGATCTAGCTACATGGTTTCTGCAAACTACCAACTGCAAACTGATGGAGTAGTTCCATCTGAGATTGAATAAAGAATGTTGCAGTTGCAGGTTACAAAAACATAGATGAGCAATGTGAAAGGACCGTTTCCAAAAGAAATGCATGTACTCCTCCGTTCCAAAAAGGCTTTTCTAGATACATTGATTTTCTATGCAACACTAGAGATACATAGTAAAATAAATGAATCTAGAAAAGCCAAAGTGAACTACAATTTGGAACGGAGGGAGTAACATTATTACACAGGATCAGCACATGCTTTTTCAGCAGGAGCTGCAAGGGAAGGGCAGTCAGATATCCGCAGCATGAGTGCATGACCTTCACTCACCGATGTTCGCATGCTTGCTGGAGATGCCATGAGGGATGTTCTCTTTCTCTTGTCAGCCCAGCATAGCCGTTTTATGTTTCTTTTGCTTCTCAGGTTAAAAGAAACCTCAGTACAGTTGGTCCAGGGTAACAAAGAAGCCACTGACTTCAATCTTCGAGCAGAGCTGCCTTGTTCTATGGGAGAATGTTCATGCAACTTCCCTTGTGCTGCAGTTGCAAGAGCGTTCTGAGTTGGGTTCTTTATTTGGTTGCCCAGGTCTCCAAAATGCAAAAAACTACCAAAAAAGCAAGCAAATTATTGGTGCTCGAAGTAAAGAGGATAATATCTACACAGTTTAGTATAAAAAGATGCTCTATGTCCTCCGAATATAATCCTGGTCTAACACAAATAGAGGAAAAGTGTGCCAATGTCTGGGTTTGCGAACCCAAGGCAGTAACAGTTGAGACCCTAAACCAACAAATAGTTAAAGAAAACTCGACCTGCGGGGGAAGGACCACCCCCACGGCATTGCACTAAGAAGAGGCTTCTTGTGCGCAGGCCGAGAAACACCCCAAAGTCTGGCTTCCCTGGATGTGCCACCGAGCGCCTGGGACACATGTCTGCAGACATTTGTATTTCACTGAAAGTGACTCAGAGTCTCAGAGTGGTTACACGCATAACTCAGGAATACAGCCAAAGATGGATGTTTTTTAACCCAGCCCTGTTTAAATTCGCTCCCACAGGGGCAAAAGGCAGGACATGAGGTGCTACTAAGGTTGCTTCACCCACTAGGTTACAGACCCTTTTGCAAAACCAGCAAATAGTTATCTTGATTTAGCCACATGAAATGGGCTACCCATAGCATCAATGAGAAGTATTAAAGCAGTAAGAGAAGTCGAATCTTCCTATCCTAGCCTATGTTTGTAGGCTTTATTCAGAATTTCACATTACCGAACAATTGCAAAAGGGTTTTCATGATGCATGCAAGTCATAGAGCAAAAAAAATCTCCAGAAAGCTAATAAAACAAGATATCAAAGTCTCTGGTACTAAAGTTTACACTAGTGATTTACCACATAGAAAAGTAAAGAAATGGTTCAAAGACCTGAGATTTCAGATGGGCAAATTATTGGTCACTTGAAAACATGATGAGGAACCCAGATGCTAGTTTGATCACTCCAATGCCTTCCCAAACTAACTAATTCGCAAATTCTTTCATGTGTCATTGAAATAAGATGATTGCAGTGAGGCATTTTCTTGTTACTAATACCAAATATACATCTTTATAAACCTATAGCTTCTCGACATTGCAAGAAAATATACAGTAGCCTACTCAATTAAATGCATGTCCTCTTTATAAGCGGAATAAAGCAAAAATCATTGTCTGGAATACCTGCAGTCATAAGTTAAGGGCTCTCCAACTTTGATGGAATGAGAGGCAAAGATACCAACTCTTATCTCACCATCAACCAGCCTGGAAAAAACATTGAAACAATCAGGAACATGATATTTTTTTGGGGGGGGGGGTGGGGGTGGGGGGGTGGGGGTGCAACAACACAGTATTACCATTTTTCAAGTTTACAATTGGGCTCGTAGCTGTGGTTTAGGAAACGTGACATGTTTCCTTTAAATGTCGCATCTATCGTAAAATCTTTGCTGATTTGGCACATGTAGAGGGTTTTGTCACCACACTGTCTTATATCCCAAAGCCTTTTTTCACGTGTTGCGTCGTCAATGACTGAAATGATGTTTAAAGAAAAGAATGTACATGAGACAAAAAACTGTACAATACAAATGTTTTCAGTAAACTAGTTTTTCCATTGATCAAATGGTCCCAATAAGATGGTAGCATGCAATGCCAGAGAGGAATATCTGAACCATAAAGGGAATAATTAGAGAACCATTTGAACACAGTGTACAATATTATAAAGTATGTCCTAAACAAATTGTCTCCAAGACTATGCGGCACATATAGTGAATAAGTGTCCCTGTATTGAGCTGTAGCTATATAATATATGTTTATGATATTGCTCAAAATTTCTTTCCAGTATCCAAGTATAGAACTGCATAGCTAAGCATTTTTATAAAAACGATGTGAGTTCCCAATTGCACATTTGCACTCTGGCAGAAGATGCGGCTCAATCAATGCCCCAACACACACAGCATAGGAAATGTGGGCCTGCAGACCACTACCTTCCAAGGAAAACAAACTGTAGACCACTCTAACTACATATACGCCTTGGCCAGAATGATGATTGGAGATTAAGTCATGGAAAGGGTGAACCAGCTGACCGCTGATGACTAAGCGACTAAGATGGCCTGCTCCCCAGACACCACCAGGAAAATCCCTCCCCCTTGCACGACTGAATTTCTCCTACCTCCGTTACAGCCCAGTTACTCAAAAGCATCAAGAAGCATGCCCTTTCAGGTTAGCCATGATAGCTTGCTCTATTTATGAAAATATTTATAACATGAACAAAACAACATTACCTTCACCAACATACTCGATAATGAAATCACCTTTCTGCAGTGGCTCCAATGCAACAACTTCCCATCCCAACTGCATTGCCTGTAAAGGAAAATGTTGCCCAGTCGTAATCAAATGAAAACAAATGCCCTCTTTGAGCAAGTAAAATTGCACAGTTAGTACCCAAATTGCAAAAAATAATCACTCTCGCCACAATAAACCAGGTCACCTCTATTTCCCATATAGAGGTGCATAAATTGCAGGTGTATCTTATTCTTTCTCACTGAACCAATGCCAGGTCAATTCCACGGAGCACCCTATCACTAACACAGTAACACATGTTGTTTTTGCATCCAAAAACAAATATTTACAACAGCATATTTGCATTAAGTGGTAAGCAACGTTCCCGTCGACGACGAGGCGCCTATGGTGACTTCGAGAATCTCCAGATTTACCGGCTGCCCAGTCCTTCGGAGGTGCTCATAGGGGTAGGGTTTGTGTACGTGTGTTCATAGGGGTGAGTGTGCGTGCGTGTTGTGAGCGTCTGCGTTTATCTTGTGTAATTCTCAAAAAAGAAGTTTAGAAACCTAAGGGACTGTTGGATGAAGGGAATTTCAACATAATCTTAAGGGTTTGGATGCAACACCCATATCCTTGGCGCATTGAATGATGCTTCAAAAAAAATATGTTTTTTTAAACTTGCAGTAACTAGAAGTCTGACACTAGGGTAACAGTAAACTTTGATATTACTAAAAAATTCAGTGTGCCAAAGATTAGGCACCACCCTCCTAAGCCTTTGACACACTCATGAGAAAGAATGAGCTTACAAACTTGAAAATTTTGGAAACTGTAAGTTGTGACATAAATAGCTAGAAAATAAAGTAAGCACATCACTGGCTGGGAGGCTACCTTCACAATTTTAATTTTCTTATCCTTACGGAATGGCCTGTTGGCACATAGATCCGAGCAGCAGCATTTTTTTGAACAACTCACGGAAACACTCCTGGTAAGTTGAAATAAAATTTATACAACCATGTATGAGTCAATTAAATAATTACAGAGTCCATATACATGATAGAGAACTTCATAAATGCTCATTCTAACTGATTTATCAAACATTATCATATTAGTAACATAGGAGTGCAAACATCCATAATATGCAAAAGTACCAGTGTTAATATTCAGTGCATATAGCACTGCATTTGCTTAGCTTATGATGCAGAAAACAATATGAATAATTGCTAGGTATGTATTCAAATGTTTAAACTGAGACCCAAGTAAAATGCATGAATACTTCAGGAGTCCAAGTGAAATGAAAACCGCAGGATTGAAACCCGAAAGTGAAAATTTTGGGTAACAGGATATATTACCATGGTCTTACATTATCAAGACAGAAAATGAGGTTGAAATGAAGAGCAAGCTGAGACTTCACATGACCAACTTGCTCTTCATTCCAACACACTCTATCTTCCAACCTTTTACGTACTCTTAATATAATGATAAATAGCTTGCTCTTCATTCCAACCTCACACTCTATCTTCCAACCTTTTTCTTATTCTTAATATAATGATAAATAGCTCTTATGAGTGTTAAGAATTCAGATTACTGTGCAATTCCTCCAAACCCAGAGAAAGGAATCCTACAAAGTGGAACTCTTTTAGCCATTATTATGATGTTTCGACCACTCAAATAGTGCTCATTTTGGAAAATCCTACATTTTCCAGTGAACATTCCTACAAACAGCCTAGTCTGAACAGAATCGTCACATGGGAGGTGAACAATTGGACGTGCTCTAGAATGCTATCATTTGAACAGTACAAAACTTTCCACAAAACACATACTACCATAATACAGAACAAAAAATTGAAGTGAAGTGAGAGATGTAGATCTTGTCCAAGTTTCTTGCAACCTGCAATAACTAAATGATGTAAAATCAAGATCCACTCTCTGCTCCAGCATGCTTTGGTTGTCTAGCATTGTGCACATATGGTATCCAACCCCGTCCAACATGTGCACACAAAGAAAATCAAGATTGATCTTCACTTAATCCGTGAGCATGTCACCCTTGGTGATGTCCTGCACATTCCTACCACGTCGCAGTATGCTGATATCTTACTAAGGGGTTGCCACTTTAGTCTTCATGGAGGTCATGTCCAATCTCAACGTCCGTGGTGCCAATGCTTCAACTGCAGGGATGTGTTAGACAACACAAGACAGCTAGCCCAATGGGTTCACTTGGTTGATGTCTCCTTATGGGCGATGCACCCACATGTAATTACTAAATAGGACGGCCATCAAGTAAATAGGAATATTACCAGACTGCTTTCCTACGTGGTTGTCAGTGGTTTGTACTTTATATAATCAGCACATAAGACACAATACAATCCATCAATCTCGTGCCATATTCTCGGTTACAAGGACAATTCCAAAGAGGATTGTTTAAGTCAAGGATGGTTGGTCAGGCCCTAAGCAACCGTGGTTGGGTCAGATATTGAAAGCACTTTATCTATTCAGGTCAAGTCGAGTACTGACAGGTTTGGGACTTGGTTAATGGGTTGGCTTTGCAGCATGATATACCTGACCACCACCGTGCAAGTTGGCACAATCAGGTTCTTATACAGACAGGTCAGCATGTACCTTTTTTTCCCAGGGAACAATCAAGTTTGCTCCCTAGAAAACAACATGAAGCTTAAAGACATGGAAGAGTTGGCCTCCACTAAAATGCAAAATTTTCGTTTGGCTAGCCAACAAAATTCGATGAATGCCTGCACAAACGTGGGTTGCCATATCCACTGCCTGCCCCTTTAGTGACCAAACCGAGGAGTCAATCCAACATATCCTTGTCTCCTGTGTATCTTGGCAGGTCTGGAGCTTGATTCTTCAAAATCTTAATCTTTCCATAATGACCACTACAACAAGGTTCTCTGGTTGTGGTGCAATGCTATCATGAGTGTTGCTAAAGATATGTGTAAAGGATTCAATTCTCTAATGCTAGTGGCCTGGTGTGCAAGCACAAGGGCGCTTGTGTCTCATGCTAGTGGCCTGGTGTTCTGGTGTATTTGGTTGTTTTTTCTTGTGATGTCTATGGTGATTTTTAAGCTTATTTTGTAATTTTTTGGGGGTGGTGCTGTTGTACCATTTCCCTCTGTGCTTTTGTCCCCTTTATTAATGAAATGAGACACAGCTTTCCTGTGTTGTTTGAACAAAAATACCTAAACAATATAAGTGCACTTTAGGAGGAAACAATCAAACAATGATATAGACTATATTTAAAACATGTTTATGCATTAGATTTTCCAGAATCAATTCAGTTCCATATTTCGGATGAATATTTTAAAAACAATTTTGCACACATGTCTTTGGCATGTTCCAGCAGAGTAAGAAAGAAAACCTGCATTCACAGTCTTCTTTGCAAGTAGAATCAGCCCTGCAGTTTGTGCACCCGGTATCCACACGAACGCCAGTGCGTCTCTTTTTTATCAAATATAAATCTTTTACAAATTAAGGAAATAGTCATGATGACATGATGTACTTGTGTAGGCATGAAAAACAGGTAAACAGAAAGCTCAATTAACTGCACAGCTCCAGAAACATAAGACATTTTCATGTAGTAACAAGTAATGCTTAGGATACTGTGCCTGATGGACGTATAGGGGGGTGGCCTGTACACATCCGCAGAAAAATCCCTAATGGTTGCATCGACATTAAAGTCTCCATTAACATATGGTAGAGGTAGCCGGCAGAACACTTCCTGTCAAATAAGCATGTTAGTGTAGACATGAATAAACATTTCATAGGAAGACAATGTATTTATGAGGCTTTACAGTCTTAGAAACTTAACCATGTTCCTCATCAGATCTTCATTTTACAACGCATTCCAGATGCACCCCTAAGTAATAAAAGGTAAAAAATAGCTATGTACAAATAAAAAATGACTCATTATTTAAAAAATGCAGTGTTTTCGACTCTGCGGTCCACAAGCTGAAATGTGGCCATAACTTTTTAAGATTGAAACCAATGTGGTAATCATATTTACAAATACAATTTTCATGTGGCTGTTCTAATACCTATTTGTGGTTAAACATGCAAACAATAAACAAATAATGGAAAACGTCCTGAAATATTATAGCTTTGAGTAACAACATTTTTCTGCTTCAAGAGTAACCAAAAAAGCCACTAAAAGCACATTCTTAAACCTACCCAGCACTTCATTACAAGGATAAGCTGCTAAAGAACCTCTAAAACTTTTTTATTAAAAAAACAATATGCACAGGTTACATGAAATAATCACAGGAGAAAAGATAGCAAAGTACAGTTATGTCATGCGTGTGCTCACCTCTATGTTGTTGGTCAACTCAGCATTCTGTCACCAGCAAATAAATATATTCAAGTCAGTGACCTCAGCCATTACAAATATTAACAAAAGGATATGCGGGATGCACTGTGACAATATTGTCCAAGCTAAACCTCACAGATGACTCATTGTTCTTTAATGTTAATCCTCCAAGGGTCTAGAACGAAATAAAAGGATAGTGGAAATGTAATGGAGGAATCAGCACTCGGCTTGGGGTGAAGACAATGACTAGATGCAATGATGCATTTTCTTAATGCATATATTAGAAAGTTCCCCAGTTGCCTATTTACCATAGTTCCCCTCTTGCCAATTTATCATATTAGACTGGATAAGATGATATTATTTGTTTCATATATAAAGTGACCAATTTTGAGGGAGGGAAAAAGATAGACCTTATTTTGCAGGAGCCAATCAGAAGGATGCCTCCAGCAGATTGTACTGACTTGATCATCATTTAGATGAGTCACTGGCCATGGTGCGCATCTCATATGTGCTGCAACCGTGCAACGTACACAGCGCCAAAAAGAACATATTTTGCTTACAAACCATACAACCCTAATAGGATAAAAAAAGTTAAACCGATGTCCCCAATGATCAAGTAATATAACCAGTCAAAGGATAGGAATAGAAATCAAACATAATTTCAAAGAAAAATACAGGTTTACACCCGCAGCATTGACTGTATCTATTAATCTTTTTTCATGCCTGCAATAAAAAACCCAAGTTTACTGCAGATAAATTTCTATATCTTTGTCGCGGTTACTATCTTTGCAACACACAGCACGCCCTGCCTTGGGACTATCAAAGCTTCCAATTGTATATTGAACATAATAAGAAAAACGCATTACTAAAAAAACATAGATAGAGATGAAAAGATTATACTCCCTCCATTCCAAATTGTAAGTCACTTTCACTTTTTGGTTCATCCATTTTGCTATGTATCTAGACATATTATTTATATCTAGATGCATAGCAAAATGGATGTACCAAAAAAATCAAAGCGACTTATAATTTGGAACGGAGGGAGTAATAAATAAAGACACTGGAGTATGATAATCAGATAAGATTATAATTATTACATTTAGATTTTTGGTGAGTGCTACATGTTCCCCAACGTAAAGTAGTACAGACTGAAAAGCACCTCATGCCATAAAATTGGAACTTACATGTTGAGGGCACCTGAAGCTTTCAGCGGTGAAGTTTGGAGTATCTTTCACAACACAGTTGAGATGGAACATCTGTGGACATTTTTTAACCGAACATGCTATTCCTTCGCCAGCATAAATAATCTTGGAACACAAACGGCATTCGACCTTTCCACAAATGAAGAAGGTATGAGATGCTGAGAAGATCAAAGGGGGAAAAAACTGGATCCTATGTCAAACTAGCACTGATAACAGTTCAAGTCATTTTAGGATTCCTAATAATCAAACTTGTCAACTTTGACCATCAATATAATAAAAATTAGAAATGTAAGATTGATACCAGTAGATTCATCAGAAAAAAAAACGCTTTCATAACATACAATCCCTTCTATGTTAGGTATCAAATTTAAATATAGATTGCCGGGTCAAAGTTTCACCTTATACTCCATTTGTACATATGTTTTACAGAATATATTTTTAAAAAAATGTGGCATTTTGCACTAGTAGTATTTTTGCTGGTGGGGGCATTAGAACCCTGGTAACTAAAACGTTTTCCTAAGTCATATTGTTTGCTGGATCCAAAGTCACTAGACTAGTTACTCCCACAATCACGATTATAAGTTGCCTTTTTGGATTCTTCACAATCCCTTACTATTGATGAAGTTTTCATCAATATTATTATTGTTCAAAGCTACAGTATAAACGTTTGGCCACAAGCTGTCCGAAGTGTCACATCACATGGTTTTCCACTAGAGCAATACCCTTTTCTTTTTGTCAAACTTAGATTGTTTGTTGCCAAACTGGTGTGGAGTTTCCTTTGTTCATCTTGCCCACAGCAACGCATAACCAAACGAAGCAACACTTTTGCTTCGATATGCCTGCTGTACAGGAACAACACTCCAATTCATCAGAAATAAGTCTGCTTCGCAATCTCAATTTCCGAACCCCCGCCCCAGACACCACCACGCCGCCACAGAGAGACGACCCGTTTAGGTCAAGTGGAAATTCCAGGTAGCAATACCAGCCGCGGCCGAAACAATCATCGCGATACACTGACAGAAACAACCAATCGTTGCAACGGACGGAAGCGGCGGAACTCGAAGCCCTTACCGCCTTTGGCGCGCCGGTGAGGAAAGGCAGCACGCAACGGCGGGCAGGGACGCCGGCCAGCATCCTCCGCGCGGCCCACTTGTCCACGTGCTCCTGGAGCGTCCGAGCATCTCCACGGCGGTGGCCGACGGCATCCTCGTCGGTGTGGAGGGACACGTTCGCCATGGGGGCAGATTGTGGGGACGGAGACTAGAGTGGCCTGGAGAGTGCAGGGTTTTTCACCTTTTCCCCTGGTTTATGAGACTTTACCCTCAACTTCATATTTTCGGTGAGTACTCAAATTTCCATCGCAAATTGGTTGGAATTGGAACCTGATTTTAGCTCCACGCCAGCGCAAGCAATCACATCTGTATAAGTTCATAATAAAGGTGTCATTGATTTTCGTTTTTTTAATTTTGCGAACAGATTTTCGGTCGTGTTTAGGGAGCAAATTTAGATGTGTTTTATCTAATAACAGAATCATAAACAAAAGAAGTGCGAATCATAAACAAAAGAAAGTGCGTCACTGCTTAGAGCACAATCTTAAAGGGAGTAGCATTTGGTTTTAAGCGGTGCTTTAGATAGGCAGAGAAGGTTTGAGCATCAATTTAGCCACTACAATCATCCATCTCCTGATCTCTCATGCCGTCATTGCTTCAATTGTTTCTTTTCTAGTTTCAAAAAAAATGTTTTTTTTTTTTTTTTTTTTTTTTTTTTTTTGCTTGTACCATGGAACGTAGCAGGTGATAGGTGATGAGTACCACTACAGCTCAAGAGCAGCGATGCCTATTCTCTACTTGTTTATATTTTATAAGTACTCCATCGGTCTAAATTAGAAGACATTTTGGTTTCTTTAGATACGTTACATTTGTTATGCACATAGATATACACTACATCTCTTGGGATAACTAGTAGAAACAATATATGTACTTATAATTTGAGATAAGGAACCGATTTTATTTTAGGGATTCAGATATATCTTGGTTTGGTCACTAGAATAATGGATCGTGTGCTTTGTTGTTGAAATTGGCTGTTGGATTCAGTTCTAAGATTATACACTGACTTCGGTGGATTTCATCAGCAAAGGTTACTAGGGAAAAGACTAATTGAATCGTTTGAATAGAATATTTTCCAAAATCAAGTTAGTATGGCTGTTGGGTACGAAGTTCTAAAAGAAATGATAGACTTATAGACTTAATTTTCCAGTATTCTTTCTGGGAGAAACAAACATAATAAAGTTATTTTAGAGCGGTGAAAAAATGAGTGCTTAGATGGATTCAAATCATCGACAATGGTCTATCTCAAATTCTCAATTCATCATCAACTTGAAGGTCCATCGTTTTTCATTAGGCGGATGGCTAATACATGCTTTTGTACAAAACAAAAGAGCTAATACATCCCATTTTTATTTATACTTAATAAAAGAAATTAAATGGAGATAAGTGCTTTTGGGGTGAAAAAGAGGAGAAGAAGGCCCAAGGATTTACCATATTTTGATATTCCTTCCATCCCAATCCCCGGCTTTTATGCCCATTTTCAACCTTAAACCTCTCCCTTCCTCCCTTGCCGTGTTGGGGAGCAAATTTTGTGTTTTTCTATAACTCGAGAAGAATCATAAACAAAAGAAAGTGCGGATCTTGGTACCTCGTCCCTAAACTCTAGAAAGGTGCAAAGGGTCCACCATCATACTTCCAATCATTGGGACCGAGGGAGTAAAAGATTTGGTTTTAAGCGGTGCTTTAGATAGGCAGAGAAGGTTTGAGCATCAATTTAGCCACTACAATCATCCATCGGGAGGATCTCTCATGCCGTCATTGCTTCAATTGTTTCTTTTCTAGTTTCCGAGTCTTTTCTTTTTTTTTTTGGTTTTGTTTTTGTTGTAGTGTGAGTTGATAGGTGATGTGGCCCCCACCACTACAGCTCAAGATCAGCGATGCCTATTCTCTAATTGTTTATATTTTGGGAATTACTCCATCGATGCTAAATTAGAAGACATTTTGGTTTCTTTAGATCATGTACATTTGTTTTGGAGATAGATATACCTATGGTGGATAACTAGTAGAAACAATATATGTACTTATAATTTGAGATAAGGAACCGATTTTATTTTAGGGATTCAGATTCCGCTTTGGTCATCTAGAATAATGGATGGTGGCTTTGGTTGAAGTTGAGTTGGATTGGGTTTGATTATACCCAATCCGCGGTGGATTTCATGGAGGCAAAGGTTACTACCCAAAAAACCTAATTGAATCGTTTGAATAGAATTTTTTCCAAAATCAAGTCAGTGTTGTTATAACAAGACGAGGGGTTCTAAAAGACTCATAGATGTTATAGCTGAGATTTACGAGTATAGACGCAGTGGGAGAAACAAACATAATAAAGTTATTTTAGAGCAGGCTGGGAAAAAATGAGTGCTATCTCGGATGGATTCAAATCATCGACAATGGTCTATCTCAAATTCTCAATTCTCATCATCAACTTGGAAAACACCGTTGACGCGGTAGTACGCTATCAACCAAGCTAGGGGCATCGTGCAGAAACATCCGTCGGATCGGTGGATCAACGGTCCAGATCGAGGCAAGGCTCTCCCCGTCGCCGTAGGGGTTTTTTCTCCTCACTTCTCTTACCAGCGCCACCTCCCCCGCAGGCCGCAGCTACTCCACGGTGACGGCCGCCATGAGAGCCCTCCTCTCCCTCTCCCGTCTCGCCCGACGGCTTCCAGCTTCTCTCGCCCCTGTAAGAGCGCCGACAACATTCCTCCTCCGGCACATCCATGCCGATGCCCCTCCGCCGCCGCCGCCGCCACCTCATGACTCGTCGCCCTTCGTCTCCCGCATCCTCGAATCGGAGCCGAGCCTGACCCCGAACACCGAGTCGGAGCCGGCATCCGATCCGACCCTCGACGAGTTCCTCGCGCGCTTCGTGGCTGCCTTCCGCCCGCGGCTCGCGGCTGCCTTCCCCGACCATGACCGTGATGTGCTCGACGAAATGCTCCGCCTCGTCGCGGACGCCGTGCTGTGCCGCCTCACCGAGACCGACCCGGGGCCCGATGCTGTTGAGCTTAATGACGACCTCTGGGCGGTCGTATGGGAGGTCAGTGCCTCCGTGCGCGAGGCTATGCGCCGGGACCAGGTCCGCGCCGACCTTCGCCAATACCTTCACTGCGACGAGGTCAAGGAGATGACGCGGTTCGCTGTCGATGTCGGCATCCGCGGTGCCATGCTCCGGGAGCTCCGCTTCAAGTGGGCCCGTGAGAAGCTCGATGAGGTCGAGTTCTACCGCGGCCTTGATGAAAGGCGCGCCGATGCCGAGGCAGGCGCCGACCGGCGCCTGTGCCGGTGCCGAGGCTGACCGCTTTGCCGAAGAGGAAGGGAGAAGTGAAGTTCACTATGTACGGGCTAGACATGTCTGACCCAAAGTGGGCTGAGGTGGCGGAGCGAGCGGCCGAGGCTGAGGCGCATTTTGTGCCTGAGGAGGCCAAGGCTGTAGAAGGGAGGGCAAAGAAGGCTGAGGAGCAGCTGCTGTCGGTTGACCCGAGGAGAGGAGATCCAGTGCCTGCCATTGAGGAGTGGAAAGAGGAGCACCCGCCAAACCGTGTTGATTGGATAGCGCTGCTTGAGCGGATTAAGGCACGGAATGTCGAGTTGTACCTCAAGGTGAGATCTTTGGTAACACTGAAAGCTTGTGTGCATCATGCTGCAATGTTTGTTAGATAGTCTTTTTTTTGCATGTAGTAAAATTCTTCCTTTCTCCACAAGTTTCTCGCTGACAACTACTTGAATTATTGCTGGAATATGTAACTAGTTACCTGTTTTCACTGGGTGAATAGTACTATAGTAGAGATATCCTGGATGTACTCAGACAATAATAGCTTAACCTGGATAGAGACAGAGTGTGGTTCAATGTTTTCATTCTTAGAGAATAGAAAGTTGTATTAGAAGCATTCTCTGGCACAATAGTCTGGGGACATAGGGAGTTAAGTTGTATTTTATTGGACCGTTTTCGTCTTTTTTGAACCTAGTGACACTAAGCCTATTTGGACCTCAACTTTCGAAACTGTTCGAGGGCTTACTGGAAGTGAATACTAGATTACACTGAAATATTTCATTCCAAACATGTTGTGCTTAGGCAAAACAGATTGACACAAATTGTCTGAACTGTGATTTATGGTGTTTCCCAATATTCTTTTGAGCTGCTGTGCCTTATCATGTCTATCAAGTGCAAATCAAATTTGATCATGAACTTCTGGAGATCATTATGCCCTTTACCTTCAGACAAGGGTTATGACTAAAATTTCTGAAGACTTTAATGAGTAATTCTTGTGGGGGTGCTATAGCCTTTTGGTGCCTCTGATCAGTGACGTGGTGTTTCAGAAGGGTGGTATGTAGGAGAGAGGGCTGTCATCAGGGAGGGTCAGACATGGCTGCCATTGAGCTCAAGGTGAAAGAGGGCATTGTTCATGTGAATGGGGGTTTTGAGATATGTTAGTCCTGGCAAGTCTTCCCTAGATTCAGTGTGGGCATAGATTAGGCAATGCAAGCCACTGTGGATCAAGGCATGGACAGGGGATTTTAGGTAGATGTGAATTGTGGGGAGAGGGAGGTGGGGATGCTGGAGCAGTTACCTGTTGCAGACGGGTGGGAGTGGGATAGAGAGGCCGTTAGTGGCCTGGGGTTGGTGAAATGCTGGGCCTACTTATTGTTGCTGAAGTAAGGTGAGGAGGCCTACCACACCCTGCTTAGTGTCCCCTGTGTGATCAGGCTGATGAAGATGTTCAACATCTGCTCACTTCCTGTGTCTTGAATGACTGTTCTGGTTCAGAATCTTTGTACCCATGGGATTGCAGGAGCTGGTTCCCCGGCGACATGAATCTTCGTTTTCCGTGTAGTGGCGCAAATCAATCAAAAAAGTTCAGAAGGACAAGGGAGTGAATACTGTCATTATCTTGGGAGCTTGGCTACTTTGGAAGCGCCGGAATCTGTGTGTTTTTTAAGGTGCCAGCCCAAACATCAACACCGTTATTCAGGCCTTCAATGAGGAGCACAATCTTTGGTGTCTAGCGGGTGTGCATGGTCTTAACCCCCTCGCTTTTTGGGTCAAGTTAGCTAAGCTTAGTGTCTTAATTTTCAGCGGTCGGGTCTCACCTGTGTTTGGTTTTTTATTAGTCCAAACCTTTTATGTTCCCACCCCACCTCATAGCCCAGACCGGAATGAGGTTGTCCTATTTGTAAGGAGCTGTTTTCCCCTCTCTTAATACAAAGATACACAGCTCTCCTGCGTATTCGAGAAAAAAAGATTGCAAAATAAAAGGCCGTAGACTGGCTTTGCCTGGTACAAGGTCAATCACAAATTCACAGTGCTTATGATGGGTCACTTGCGCTCACTGACGCACCCAGTGCACACACACTCTCTCTCTCTCCTCCATAACAGTGTTTGAGTTAGGCATTTTAATGTATTTGGTCAACTGGATATGTTATTATTAGCGATGGTTGTATATCAAATGTTCAGTTACCTTAAAAAGTCAAAATGTTTTCACACCACTTAACATCTGCTGCATATTTGAAATTACAGGTTGCTGAAATTCTGCTAGCTCAAGAATCTTTTGAGGCAAACATCCGAGATTACTCAAAATTAATTGATCTTCACGCTAAAGCAAATCATGTGGAAAGCGCAGAGAGAATACTTGGTAAAATGAAAGAGAATGGTATTGCTCCTGATGTCATCACATCCATCATATTAGTCCACATGTATAGCAAGGCAGGCAATCTAGAGCAGGCCAAGGAGGCTTTTGAATTTATTCAAAGGGAGGGTTTTAAGCCAGATCTGAAACTTTTCAGTTCAATGATTTATTGCTATATCAACCATGGAGAAATAGAACTAGCAGAAAATCTGGTAAAATTAATGAGGGATAAGACAAGTGTCAAACCCACTTTACAAATCTACGCAGACATCATACGAGCATACGCTCAGCAAGGCAAGGTGACATGTGCACAGAGGGTTATTAAGATGATGTCATTTGATCATATCGAGCCTACACAGGAGCTCTATACAATATGTATAGAAGCATGTGGACGTATTGGTGATCCTATTGAAGCCTATGCCATGTTTGAGCAAGCCAGGAGGAAGTTTGGACACGAACCAGATGACAGTTCAATTGCTGGTGTGGTGGCCGCACACATGTACAAGAACCAACTAGACCAGGCTTTGCAGTGGCTGCTGAGTTTAGAGAAGGAAGGACTTGAACTTGGTGTCAAGACGAATCTTGTGTTACTGGATTGGTTGTCTATGTTGCAGCTAGTTCTGGAGGCTGAACAGATTGTGCAGAAGATAAAGAAGCTTGGAGAAGAGCCCATAGAAGTTCATGTGTTCCTTGCTGATATGTATGCAAAGTCTCGCCAGGAAGAGAAAGCTCGCAGGTCCCTCAAGATCTTGGAAGAAAAGAAGAAATTGTTGAAGTCTGATCAGTTTGAGAGGGTTATAAGAGGCCTTCTTGATGGTGGGTTCTCAGAAGAGGCAAATAAATACTACAAAATGATGAAATCCTGTGGCTTTGAACCATCAGAAACAATTGAGGTCGGTGTTAAGGCTAGTCTCAGGATTAGGGGCAGTTCTCGCCACATTGGTAGACATTGAGGTTAGGGCCTGTATGTATGCTGGTAGAGTGGCAGTGATCTACTGGGCACGCAGGCAGGCAAAGAGGGGTTCTGGTGTGAGAACCTTGTGGCACTGGCACGGCACAATCAAATTGACAAAACTCGGTGCTGGCCATTTTTTTTCCTGGTTATCAATTGTCTGGAGGCACGACGTTGCTTCCATAGACAGAATGAAGTTAATAGGTCCGACGTTGCTTCCATAGACAGAACGAAGTTAATAGGTCCTGGCTTCATGATTTTGTTGTTTTCAGTGATCAGGTTTTTCACTTGTATTAGATGAGGTTTGAATTGAATGTAACACTAATTTATCTTCCTGGTTGTTCCAAGCAAAAATATATTATTGCTCTGTTCACACATACAATGATGTAAGGTAATAAATATTCCCTCCTGGTCACACAAAAATCCCTCCAGCCTCCGTTCACAGCGGTTCACTAAGACTACATACATCAATAACTTTTACATTGTTGAGTTTGGAAACATACAAATACAAATTATATGTGTAGATTTGCATTAGAGAATGCTTTCAAAGTTTGTGGAGTTTAAGAAACATTTAAAAAGATTAGAGGTTTAAAATAATTAACAGAAAAGACTTGTTTAAATCAAGTCATTTGTAATTTTGCATTAGAGGTCAAAGACAGTGAATAAATTATTCAGCATGATATCCTGTCTATTTAGGGTCTCTATATTGCGTATCATATAGCAGTCATGCAATTTGGGTACAAAGCTGTTTATAGTATATGCGTGATTGATTTCTTGTGTACAAACATGTGGATAAGATAGTGCAATTTGATGTTGTTTGGTTCAATTGGATACTAAGCTATGTATATAATGCGCATGAACGATTCATGCGTAGAAACATGTGTTTCGTTGGCTACGCATGAGTCGACACATTTTTGTTCACCGCTTGTTCTCAGCCTTCTCTCCTCACCTCGCGACTCCTCCACTTCCCACGGTGACCGACCTTGAGCGGTTGAGCCCTCTTCTTTCTCCCCAGCCATGTCGGAGCACGTCAAGGTCTCTAGCGACAAAGTCACCTAAAGCCACGCCGGAAGGGAAATGGACCTGGGTAGATAACAAGTTTAGGGGAGCCTTCTTTCATTTTTTTAAGTTCATGGACTCAAGTGGCTCACGACTAAAAGTCAATGGAATAATGTATATAAGAAGGAAAAAGTCGATTTTTGCCATCAAAATATTCTAGTCAAACTTAAAAGGAAAAAGTCCAAAATTTGATGTGTTTTCACTCAAGTCCACATAACCCCTTTAAGGTATTGTTTAGTTTATTTTACTCCGATGGTTTTTACAAAGGTGTGCACTTAACACCTTTTGGCACTAATCTAATCCGGTTTTGGTTGGTTTTGCAACTAGTAATACCACATAAGCTACTGACGTGGCTGCAAGTTTTTAGGCTTACATTACCCCTATGAACGTTCAGCATGCTTTAGCGGACGTAATGTGTCAATAATAACATATTGATGCCCGTGTACCGAAATAGTAACAGATCGATGCTTGCCACGAAGGTTTGACTTATACACTATGAACGTAACGTGTCAATTTATTTCGCTGCATCATGCTCTTGATTTTTTCAAGACACAAGGAAGGACAGATCTGAAATAAACGAAACAATAATTCTTATTTGAAATAGGTAGAGAAATTTTCTAGCACACGTAATATGTCAGATAGCTGTGAACTAACATACGGATACCTGCTGAAAATTCAACAACAATCCAAATTACAAATTCAAGTCAACATTGTACAAATCTTTTTTATGTCGCATTGGATAAATAGGAGGTACGTACTGTATGGTCATAACTCACATAACTGATGTTTAACATAACCAACCCGACATAGCTGACATAAATGATCATCCATTTAGCTAGAGAAAATAACTTGCCGCCACGTTAGCAACTTATGTGGCATGACTAGTTGCAAAACCACCTCCATCTCACCAAAACCGGATTGGATTAGTGTCAAAAGGTGTTAAGTGCACCGGTTTGCAAAACCACCGGAGTAAAATAAATTAAACAATACCTTAAGGGGTTATCTGAACTTGAGTAAAAACACAGGGGAGTAATTTGGACTTTTTCCAACTTAAAAACCAAAAATCTTTTTCACTATCAAAATCTATCGTATTGGCTATTAAGCTGGTTTCAACTGTGATTTTCTAACCAAATAATCAATTTATGACCGTAGGCATATTTCTAAAGAACAATAATAGATAGAAACCATCTATAGAAAAAAAAAAAAAGGCAACAGGGTTGTCTGATTATCAACACTCTGAAACAAGACAAGTTTGGGGTACCACAGCCACAAGCAAGCCACCAATTTAATTCGAGTCCAACATCCAGAATACAGGGGAGCAAATCTGCAATGTCACATATCATAAGTTTACAAGAAACACCTCCCAACAGTACTGATCCGACACCTATTACCATGCATGCTTGCTTGTTGGATAAAAGACACAAGACCAAACAACAGTCGTGCTACCGCTGAGCCAGTTTCTTCAGGTGTTGAAACAACTTTTGCTTTATCCACTGTCGATCATATGGCAGAAATGCCTGAATCGAGTTATCATAACTGCATATGGAGGGGGGAAAGCACAGTTATCATGTTGTTAGTTTTGAACACGAACATGTATAAATATACTTCAAGGAACTCCAAAAATCTTAAAAAGTTTACTCACACCAGCGCACTAATGTCTGCTAGGCCATCAATGAAGTTATAGAGGTCGCTGATATCATAAGTTATGTTTGGGACCATTGGGTTGATATCCCTAATTTTCCTTTCATAAAGCCCACAGATCCCTGCCATTACAGTTGAATGTTACAAGTAACTTATGAACTTAAGAAGGAAAAAAAATCAACAAGAATCACTGCAGATTTGCAAATCTGATTTTTGGGAGAGCACAAGCTGGATTCACATCAAAGTATCCTATTGCTAAAACATTGGGCCAACCAGCAACAAATTTAAACAAAAGAGGAGCAAAACCTCTAACATAGATTAATATCATATTTCTACAAGACATAGTTAAATAGTTAAATCACTGTTTTTTAGGATCATTGGTCATGCAAATAATGCGAACTAAGTTTCTCTAAAGCAGGTACTTTTTCAAACCATACATACCATCCAATGCATGATTAACCGAATTGTAATCCATGAATGTTCTAGAAGCCCTATTTTGAGATGGCTGCATCAGAATAATGGTGTGCCTCCCAGCCTGCAAAAAGCAATCAGTCAGATCCACACATCAGCGCATGGCAAGTGCCATGAGTATCAGTGCATAAACTGGCGGTGCTTCTTCCAAAGTGCCAAACATTGATATTCCCTGTAGAAGCTCCTATGCTGGAATATATTCATAAAGCGAGCAATAACACAAAAGTAAAGATTTACCATACAACCCATTTATTAGCTAATACAAATACTATTTATTCCCTATCCTTTATTTCGAGCATCAATAATAATATCGGTATAGTCATCATCAAGTTGGCTTTAGACAGGATGCACAGTTATGGCATCTAAAAACTTTTGATCTTCAAGACAGAAGACACATACTGGGAACAAAGGAAACCCAACCCAACACAATGCCTATCAATATCAATAGTGTATGTTACTTTGCATGCAAACAACTTTGTTTTTGAAATTATGTAATGAATTTACGTTATTATAACTTCAAGGTAACCTTTATATTTTCTGTTTCTTCAGACAGAAAAAGAAGTTTTAAGCTAAAACTACACAATGATTAAAAAAATAAAGGCTACTTCAAGTATTGAAAGATGAGCATAGCTATTTAAAGGTTTCGATGATAGCCTATGCTCCCTAGATGCTTATAGTGCACGTCTAAGTAAAGAAGCATCCTGTAGGAAAAGCACAAGGAATAGCAAATAATTTGTTATGTTTTACAAACTAGAAGCTATAACCTAAATAAGGGGGGAAAGTCTAACATGCCACCAGTCTATGAACAAATAATCCTTGAAACAAAGGAAAAGACACAATAACCTATGAGTATGTAAAATTCATTGATAAAAATAACTGGATGCAGACTAAAGTATAACAAAAATGTCTTAATTTGAAGCTTAAAATGGTAAATAAGAGAACGGAAAGGCTAAAATCAGAGACTGAAAAATGCAGTTGGATACAGGGATTTCCTTGGTATATGGAGTCCCACCAATCATCCATGATAGACAAACTTACAAAATGCAAGTTAGCCATTGTGCCATTTGCTAGCCAGCAATACAGATCAAGGCATTATTAAAGACCTAGTGGTATTCATTTACCAGCAATAAATTATAACCAAACAAGCTGCAGTGTGCAGTCTCTGAGCTGATGTGTAGAGTTGTTAGGGAACATCAGTACTAAGGTAAGAGCAATGAAATCAAGGGAATTGGCATGATGAAAATAGCACAGAGTCGGTAGGGGATGGGCTTGTACTACTTTTTTCTTATTCATGAAGCTGCCATTGGGTTTTCAGGTTGTCAAGACAGCCCCTAAATTACATATTTCCCAATAGAACCCATCGTTTGGCAACCTTTGTTATCAAGTAATTATAAACCTTTGTTATCAAGTAATTATAACCCCTACAATGGTGTCATGCCGCTATGCAGTTTCATTGTCAAAGCATTTGCCAACTTTTGATCAGAAGTTACAAAAGAAGAAGAGAAACTATCATATCTTAAAGTAAAATACAACTGTCTAAATACAAAACAACAGTTCCACATATTACACCTGAACATTCAGACCACATATTTTCATGTTCTCCAAAGAACATCAAGTTGGACATACAAAGTTTAGTTAGCAGATGTCACATTGCAGCATGTCCATACAACTAAAATAAGTCTATAACCATACATATCAGAACATAGAAGCAGAGTCATCTGAGGATCCTAAGCTTATAACCAAGTATTTTTTTGATAAATTGCAGAAGGGAAGAAGTATGGACCAGAATGTTCACGACATACTCCATAGATATCATCGCATTCCGAACCATATCAATAAACCAGAACCCATACAAGTCAACAAAAGCAATAGCAGATCACTCGCTTATCAAAGCTAAGCATCGTTACCGTCGGTGCCCCAACAAGCACATGGGTGGACACATGTACACCCGATAGTATTTTTTTCGCAATAAGAATCGAAGTTAGTAGGCATAATTTATTTATACACTTGCAATTAGATCAGGTCCGATTACATACAAACAAATAGCCAAATAGCTTAGGTTAGGCTTTGGGTGCTGCTCGGTATCGCACAGCAGGAAGGGAAAACAAGGGGACAGGAAAGGAAGGGAAGGGGCGGGCATACCATCATCTGTTGGGTACGCGTTGCCCGAGACGAGACCGACGAAGAACTGGGCACGGCGGCGGTGGCGGCGGAGGCGGAGGCGGCCTATTCGTCGGGCAAAGAGGAAAGAATACCCGAGTCGTGGGGCTGCCTGGCTGCCTGTTCGGCTGAGGGAAAACGCAATTGCACGGGCCATCTCCTGGACATGGGCTCGTCCACCCCGTGCATATTCGGCCGTGTTCGACCCCGTACCGGCATATTCGGCCGTGTTCGGCTTATGTTTTTTGCTGGCTCGAATTTGCCTTGACATTCTAAAATTTCTGTTACATCGAATCATTAAATATATCAAACAGCATATTAAACGTAGATAAACAAAATAACTAATTACACGCTTTTAATTGTATTTTACGAGACCAATCTTAAATTGCCCGTTACCCTACGATAAGATAATATTTATACGAGAGTTTTTCCGGTGCTTGGTCCTATTAATCTATTTTTTAGCTGGTTCCTCCCGTTAATTATGATTAAGGGTAGTTTAGTATTTCTCACTTCTCGGCTCCATCAGATTCGTAACCCAGGTGAACGACGGCTTTTCATCCTAATCAATTGAAACGCCGTGACGAGCAGCTGCTAGTGCCGGTCGGCAGCCGGAGCGTAGGGGATGGCTGGTACGATGGAGATGCATGCATGGACGGTGGTGTGTGGTCGTGGGGATAGATGATGATGTGAAATCCGCGCAGCGGGTAGGCGCCCAGCGTTCGTGTGTTTCGTCAAATCCTCCGATCTCTGTTGACGTCGCTTCCCGTCGTGCGTAGTCGCGCGAGTCCGACGGCCATGCACGCAGTGGAGGCGCGTTCACCCGCGGCCGGCGGAGCCTCGTCGCGCCCGCGAGGCCAGGTAGGTCTGCTCCCCACAGTTCTCGCATCCACGGCAGGCGGAGCGGCGTCACGCCCGTGCTTGTGGCAGAGCTCGTGCTCGCGGCAGGGGGAGCCGCGACCACGGCGCTCGCGTCTGCATGGCGGCGGTGGCGTTAGCACAGCTAGAGGCAAAACGAGTGGGCGGCGCGGGTGGCGGCATCCGGCGGGGAGAACAATTTGGGAGATTTGAAGCCGCTCTTTTATTTTTATCGAAGCAGCAACTTGATTTTGACGAGAAGCTGATTCAGAGAAGCCCTCAAAGTACTATAATACCCTTTAAAACCGGTTCCTAGCCCACGGTTCCTATCCACAACTTAGTTCCGCTAATCTGGTTCCTCATATTTTTAAACCGTCGGATCAAGAGAAACGAATGGTTCACATTATTTCCAAGCGTGGTAAAATATCTCTATTTATACCACAAATAAATGAAAAGTGCTACAAAAGATTCAGTTTGGAACAATATCAATTTTAGGATCTAAACACAGTTGTTATTTTATTAGAAAAAATATTATAACATAACTATTAACTAGGGTTGCTAAGTTCAAGCGAACATTACCAACCTAATAATAAGTAAACAACGTGGAGCATTCATGTGAAAGAAGACGAAACATGATGAAGATTCCATTCCATCTGACCTAATAAGACTATCTACACCAAGAGATGCAAAGCACAACTCAAACACAAAATAAGGTCATGCACAGTGTTTTGCGTGAAAAAAATCACCCTCCAACAGAAGACGCAATTGGAGAACGCATTTTGCCTATCGGTCGATCCAGAACTCAAATATGTGTAGTCTCTCTCCACGACGCAAATCTTTGGCAAGGATTGCGCCGGTCCTTTTCGTCCCCTTTGTGCTCCTTTCTTCCTCTTCTTCTTGGCTGAGGCGGAGCTTGCTGCGCTGACGATGATGTCGGATCTCCCTCGAACTGTGAGATTCCTACGATGGGGTGGAGCTGGGGTGGACGAGCTTGCTAGATCTGGGACCGCTCCCCTACTGACAATGACGAGCAGCGCCGCGTGGCCGTATGGAGGGAACACTAGAGGGAGGGAGGCCCCGCAGGGGAGGGAGCTCGACAATGATGGTGAGGTGGGGAGGAAGGCTAGCAGTGCTTCCATATATGACCGTGGACAGAGCTTCCTTCCTCGATTCATCATGCTGTTGTCCGAAACAGATGCGCCGACACTTGAGATGTCACCCCCACGGCTAGAATCGAAGCACAGAGCGTGTCAGAGGTCGGCATCAGTCGAACTCAAGCGGCCCCGTCCGATTCGGCGTCGCGGGTGTTCGAGCAGGAAGAGCCAGGGGTGTGCAGCAGGAGGCGGATTTAGTTTTTGAGAAAAAGTTGTTTACTCTCCATTGCAGGTAGATACAATAAAATGATGGTTCACTTGCAAGCCTTTTAATTTGAACCTCCGAAAGCCCTTCAGACGGGCTTTGGTGTCGAGGCACCACAACCATTGATGCAAGTGGCTATGACATTTTTTTTTCTCAACCTCATGAGTAGCGATTCTTAGAATTAATGGTCATTAGAGTATTGTTTTTTTTTCCCTCTTTGGCTGTGTGCTTTGCCAGAAGTCGGAAGATGTACTGACAGTGAATTAATAAAATTCTTCCTTGATAACTCGAGTAACTCGAGCCACCGCATCCGCATTATCCTGCCATTTCTCTCTCACCAAACGCTCGACCGTACGTGTCCTTAACGCAGAGAGCAGAAAAAGGAAGCACAGAGCTGTATGGCTGCTTGCTTGATCTACACTACACTCATATGATCAGTGATATTTGTAACCTGTCGCGCATCATCATCACTACTAGACCAGAATTCGGACAGGCCAAAAGAAAGCACAAGTTCAGAAACCAGAACAACAGCAGAGTTGCTTGCTTGTGCCAAATGCCAATGCCAATACATGAAGGCGCTGACTTGGATTGATTACTACTACGTAGTACTGCAAATCAGAATTCTGCTGCAGCAGCGGCAGTAAACATATAGCAGGCCTGACAAGTGAAAAAAAAAATAGCAGGCCTGGACGAGGGGGAGGGCGCGCGAGCTGGCGATGGAATCGCGACGTGGGGGGCGCACGCAACTACCATGAATCTCCGTAAAGGGCCAACTGGTCCAGCCATGGACAAAAAGAATCATGCATGGCAGGTGCTCTGGCAGTCATCAGCCTCGTTGGAGTACTGTACTATTAAAACCAAGTACGAGTAACCTTTGAAGACCACCGCTGCGCAAGGGCCAGGGTACCAGGTCTAACACTAACACACCACCTTGACATCTATATCCAAACAATGTGCCTGACCGATCGTGCATGCACCAGACCACGCCATTGAAGCGGTCGCTGCTTGTTCACCAGTACGTAATTTCGTTGAAATTCCCCTTGAAATCTAGAATCGCTCTGAACACAGGCATGCATCTGGTATCTCCACTTTCACAAATCAAAACAATGGACAGCGTCGCCGCTGCTGCGCATTTGCGATTGCATAGGCCGAGCAGGTGGAGCCGTCATGCGATAGCCAATTCGCCGCATTGCGTGCGCGCGTGCAGTGCAGCATGCGTGCCCCCTCCCCGCACGGCCGCCGTGCATTCTTCTGTTCTGTCACTGCTGATGTGGCGCGGACCTCATCGGATCGGGGCAGGTCACCGGCTCCCGGCCTTCCAGTCCGGGTGGACGCGGTCCACCCAGCGTCGGCCCCCAACACCACGCCTTGTTGGGCTGAAAAACCCAACCGGCAAACCACCCATCCACTCCTCCCTCCGGCGGGCTCCGCTGTTGCTTTCCACCGGGAGGCCTCTTCCACCGGTCATCCATCTCACCAAACGCCCGGGATTTTTTTTTCCTTCATCATCGAAAAAGGACAGATTCATGGAGGACAAGGAAGGAGACCGGGGTTGCGCGCACGTCTGCCTGGCTATAAAAGCCGCTCCACCCCCGCTAGCTCACCAGCTCTCCACCAAGAGCTATACCACTTACCTAACGCTACCTGCTTTTAGTTTTACACCGACGTCGTGCCGTCCGCGTTGAGCTCGAGCTCGCGTCCGTCCCAGATCCGCCGTGTGCTCCTCCACCGCTCGCGCAAAGGTTGGTTGCTGCTCTGGCCTCGACTGCTCGTCTCTCTTTCCTTCCCTTCCCTTCCCTTCCCTTCCCGTCTGGATTTGGGCTTCTCGATCGATCACGACGAACGAGGCGCGCCCCGATATGATTCAGGGGGATCAAACTCAATCAATTCGATTGTGTCGCGTCGGTGCAGATGAAGATCACGGTGCGGGGTTCGGAGATGGTGTACCCGGCGGCGGAGACGCCGCGCCGTCGGCTCTGGAACTCGGGTCCCGACCTGGTGGTGCCGCGGTTCCACACGCCCAGCGTCTACTTCTTCCGCCGCAGGGACGCGGACGGGACCGACCTGACGGCGCCCGACGGGAGCTTCTTCGACGGGGCGCGGATGCGGCGCGCGCTGGCGGAGGCGCTCGTGCCCTTCTACCCGATGGCTGGGGCGGCTGGCGCGCGACGAGGACGGGCGCGTCGAGATCGACTGCAACGCGGGAGGCGTGCTGTTCCAGGAGGCGGACGCGCCCGACGCCACCATCGACTACTTCGGCGACTTCGCGCCCACCATGGAGCTCAAGCGACTCATCCCCACCGTTGACTTCACCGACGACATCTCCTCCTTCCCGCTGCTCGTGCTCCAGGTAACGAATCCAATCGATCTAGACACCCCCTCAGGGGGGTTCGGTTCTCTGCATTTCACTCCAAGGATTTTTTGATGATTTGATCGGGGAAGGGTTCAAAGTTGACTTGAAACTCGAAACAGAGTCTGGGTCAACGTAGCTAGACGCGTTACAGTTGTTGGGTGGGTGCATCCGTGCATGTGCGCCATGTGGACGCTGACGCGGATCGATGAGCGTGGAGACTTGTCAAACCTGCATCCGTTGCTCAGCTGAGACTAGCCTGCATCCGTTACTAGTACTCCTACTACTGTACTCCCTACTAAGCTGAGTAATCTTCAGCGATGGCGAGGGTTTGATGTTTTGAACCCGTCGGCATTCTCTGTCTTGTCATCCTTCAAATATCACTCCTCCAAATGTAGGAAATACTACAATTTGAAGCCAACCATATAGAAAAAAAAAAAAAAAAAAAATTACTATCACATTGGTAGGTTCATACTTATGTGTCTGTTAGTACTTTACTTTCGCTATAACTAATGACATATTGAAGAGAAGTCAATTCTAAAAAGTACATTGAAAATATTACAATTTGAAAAGGTCAACCATAACAGATTTTTACCATCACATTGGTATTATGTGCCGGTTAGTACTTTACTTTTTGCAATAACTAATGACATATTGTAGAGAAATCAGTTGTAAATGTACGCCTTGAAATACTTCGAAATCCTGATATGCCTTGTGTAAGAACCACTCGATGGAGTACTGCTAGGGTCTATCTGGATTCAGTGGAATTCGTGGAAATCATACATTAGCTCGCTTTCCTTATAGGTCGGAGAAAATTGTACTGCCAATGGTAAGTACGAAAACGATAGCGAGTTGAATAAGATGGATTTCTAACATGACTTTTAGGCCCGCCATAACCCTCTACCATGGTTGGTGTTTGTTAGGCCGAAACATGACAGCCATCCTTTTTCCTTCGAGCAAAGAAACTATCGTGACAACAACGTGCTACCACCTCCCTAACTCGAGTATGACCATGACCAATGGCTATATATGGTCTATCTCTATCCTGTTTTGCCTTCCCGGCAATCGCGGCCACCCGATTGCCATTCCGCAAGATCTTCACTTTCTTTCAACTAACGAACAGATGCCTTAGCACCTACTGCACATACGGAGTGTATCATTTAACCACCGCGCACATGATAGCACCTTCTGAAGCACATGACTTGGAAACGAAACAACTTCTTTTATTTGTTTATATTGTTAAGGTTCACAGATGCTATCAGGGTCATCACTCATCTGGGGGAAACCACGCAACTTCCAGCGGTGTGACCCAGTAACCACTAACACACTGATCAGTGATGGGTTGCTGCTTTTTCGTTGAACAGCCAAAATGTAGTTGCGCGCTAGTTGTTCTTTGCTTAGCAGGCACGCGTTGCTTGCTGATCAAAGAAAATGATAGCCTAACAGAACAGGAGCGCCAGAAACATGATGCTTTAGACTTTTCTTGAGACAGCAAAGCAAGCAAAGTTTGGTGGTTTATTCTGTTCTGGTCTGCAGGTCTTTTTTGCTTTTGTACAGTACCGTTCGTGTTTGGTCCATACCTAGCTGTTGCATCCATGATTATGGCTGGCGTGGCCTCAACTATCGTGAAAACGTAGCGTGAAGCGAGCGAGGTGTCAAGAAACACCAAGATTTGCCGAGCAAAACTTTAGATTTTCTGCAATTGTTGGGGGTGTGGGTTGTGCAATAATCCGACAACAGTGGCACTCAATTCGAATTACAACTTTAGGTATGGAGGGAGTACTCTGATAGAAATGTGGGATCCGCTTGGAGTAGTTACATACTCACGTCGGATTGAAGTTCCAAGGTGCTATATAATTAATTCGTCTAGTCCATTTGGTTTTGGTGCGATGATTGTTTCATGGTAGTTAGATGTATTTTTCTTAGCCCGCCAAAGAATAAATGTTTCTGAGATGGTTATTGCTACTATAAAATCAATAACACTAATCCACAATGCAAGGAAACTTCTGTATAGTTGATCTGTTGATGGATGATGTCTGTGTGTCGCTGTTTAGTTGAAGCCTTGCAAGGCAACAATCTGGACCCAGGCTGATCGATGAGATCATAGGATCCTGAGAGCGCCGCTTGTGTACCAAGCACGTTACCGTAATCCCAAGCAGCTTAGCTGTCGGTCTTCTTTTCTCCGGTAGAGAAGAAAAGATTATTGCCTGCCTCCTATCTCATTCATCTACCTACCGGCATCGGCATCTGGTATACTCCGTATAATCGAATATTGATTTGGACTTTAGTCTCGGTTTTGTATTCTTCGTTTGATAGGGACAACCGGCCCCGGGCAGGTTTTAAAGAAATGCATGAAATAGTTTCGATCGGCACTGTGCTCCTGCGTTAAAAAATTCGATTTGACTAGTTTCGATTTGACTGGTAATGTGGCATTTTTTGGGTTCACTTTTCCTAAACTAAACAGGGCCTGACCAAAATTGGTGGCGCGCGCTTTTGCTGCAGGTGACCCATTTCAAGTGCGGTGGCGTGGCTATCGGCGTTGGCATGCAGCACCACGTAGCCGACGGCTTCTCCGGCCTGCACTTCATCAACTCGTGGGCGGACCTCTGCCGCGGCGTCCCGATCGCCGTCATGCCCTTCATTGACCGCTCCCTCCTCCGCGCGCGCGACCCGCCGACCCCGACCTACCCGCACATCGAGTACCAGCCGGCGCCCGCCATGCTGTCCTCCTCCGAGCCGCCACAGGCGGCCCTCACGGCAAGCCGGCGACGCCGCCCGCAGCCGTGGCCATCTTCAAGCTCTCCCGTGCCGACCTCGGGCGCCTGCGCTCGCAGCTCCCCGCGCGCGCGAGGGCGCGCCGCGGTTCAGCACGTATGCGGTGCTGGCGGCGCACGTGTGGCGGTGCGCGTCCCTGGCGCGCGGCCTTCCCGCCGACCAGCCCACCAAGCTGTACTGCGCCACGGACGGGCGGCAGCGGCTGCAGCCGGCGCTGCCCGAGGGCTACTTCGGCAACGTGATCTTCACGGCGACGCCGCTGGCCAACGCCGGCACGGTGACGGCCGGGGTGGCGGAGGGCGCGTCCGTGATCCAGGCGGCGCTGGACCGGATGGACGACGGCTACTGCCGGTCGGCGCTGGACTACCTGGAGCTGCAGCCGGACCTGTCGGCGCTGGTCCGCGGCGCGCACACGTTCCGGTGCCCCAACCTGGGGCTCACCAGCTGGGTGCGCCTCCCCATCCACGACGCGGACTTCGGGTGGGGCCGGCCCGTGTTTATGGGACCCGGCGGCATCGCGTACGAGGGGCTCGCGTTCGTGCTCCCCAGCGCCAACCGCGACGGCAGCCTGTCCGTGGCCATCTCACTGCAGGCGGAGCACATGGAGAAGTTCCGGAAGCTCATCTACGACTTCTGATCTACAACGACTTCCGCAGCACAACGAAGCAAGAGGCGCAGGAGGGTGATTTTTTCAGCTTTGCTACTGGATGTCTGGAGGGAGTAGGTTGCAGCAAGATTCTT
>JADLZK010007211.1:0-92041 GCA_015847255.1 Hyparrhenia diplandra
ATCTAATTTGTAGGGGCAGTTCTATATTGAGGCGCCCTACAAAGAGACGCAAAAAATATTAAAATAAGGCGTACAAAATTAAATTTTGTAAAATGATCTCGAATGGAAAAATGACCAAAAAAAAAAATATAGATCTCGGAAAAGTTATGAATCTTTGTTGTTAACAAATTTTTCATTTGATTTTATTTGATGCCTTAAAATGTGGGGTTTAAATGTCTAAATGTTGAAATTTGAATTTTTCAAACGACCTCGGATGGAAAAACTTCCTAAATAAGAGTTGTAGATCTCAAAGAGTTGTCATGCAAAAACTACGCTCAAATCTCTCCAATTTAAAATACAAATTTTGTAAACGACTCGGATGGAGAAACACCCTAAATGAAAATTGTAGATCTTAAAGATGATGAAACTTTAGAGTTGACAACTTTTTGATTTGAATTCATTTAGGGTCTCAAATAGTCAATTTTCACTTGGATCTCAGATAATATGTGGGGATCCAAAATGGAATATACACACATGTGAGCGTGTAGTGCAGTGGAGAGGGAGGCTTCATGCAATCAAATAGGAGGGACGGCTACGAAACCACCCCTATGGTGCATTGTAAGAACGGAAGGTTAAGGGTGGTCGGCAAAACCTCCCTACAGAGGCTCATGAGCTGCCCCTAGTTAGGGGTAGCTGTATGGCGTAGTGCTTGATGATGATCTTAGTTTGAGATGCCTAGTTAGTTCTAAAGCTATGATGCAACTTACTCTCTCATATGAAAACAAAGTTTGTTTCAAATAAAGCCGTAAAACTAAATCAGATCTACAACAACTTTCTGTTGACGACTTTTTCGTTTGAAATTATTTACAGCCCAAAAATTATGTTTTGAGTTCTTAACGTTAAAGTTTCTTTTTGAATTTTTCAAACAACTTTTTTTTTATAAAACCAGATATATTAGATTATAGCAGTGATCTTACATCAAGGCCCTTGAAAAAGGAGCCAAATACAAAGGGGACCCTAAAGCTAGAACCATGGGCACCGCCGGGCGGCGGCAGGTCACCGGTGAGCTGCATCATGAGCGTCATGGACGCCGTTGTTGCAAGATGGCGCGGGAGAGGCCTCGCCGAGCGAAGGCTTGGGTTGGATGAAGACGCCATCAAGGAGATTCGTCGCCGACAACCCAAAGATGGAGTAGGTTCCGGCGCCGGCGGGCATGGAATCGCCGCTCGTCTTCAGAGCCGGTGGGAGGCTCACTGCCGAGGCGATGTCGGAGTAACTTGCGGGGATCCACCGCTCGAGAGTCGCCGCTTGGTAGGTGACGGCGGGGGACGGCAACGGATGGAGGGATGGAAGGGATGGATGGAGCGACAGATCCCGATTGCGGTGGTGTGGGGGCGAGATGGGGGACGCCGAGGCGAGATCTGCCAGTGGGAGGAAGGGGAATCGAAGTTTATTTAAACTCACCACGAGGGAATCGCCGACGACGCCGAGGAAGCCGAGGCAAGCAACGGCGGCACGGGGCGGCGGCGACGACAAGGCTCGGGGAGGAGGCCATACGGCAGGCTACTACAGCGAGCAAGGAACAAGAACTAACTAAAACTACGAGCTACTGAGGATGGCCCCCTCTCCTTGCGCACTCCGACGAGCTCACCGGAGGCGGGCGGAGGGGGGTGTACGGGAGGCGGATGACAGCGCTGGGGAGCCTTTGAGGGAAGGGAACCTGCCTCATCAATTTTTCAAACAACTTGAATCGAAGTACTAGTACACGAGACCTAATAATTTCTCATCTTATACTTTTTCAATAGATCTTAGATATTCACTAATTAATCACTACAAGATTCACTAAACTGACTATAAAAGAAAATAATCGTACACTTAGTCACAAATGACTTTGGGTTGTTCTTTCAAAAACAAATGACTTTGGGTCAAGCATGATAGATTAGATAGATGGGCTTCACGCGAAGTCTCCGGTACGTACAAATGATTTTTTGCCGCCAACAAAAAATGTCACAATCAGCGGGAAAAGCATGTTTTATTAAAATAATAAGTTCTAGGCACGAAACGTGTGTACCTGCGTGAGTGTACGTGGACGTGTACTGCTTTCTTTTAAAAAACAATAAAGAAGGGATAGGAGGAAATGTGGTATGAACAGTGAGACTGGTGGTGGTGTAGCTGTTTGCCCCGATGCGCACGGATTTTAATGCTACAGGATACCGAAAACGGAAGGTCAATTCAGTCACGTTAGTAGGTCGCCGGTCCACGGACGGCCAGTGGGTCACCCATTTCGTATAAACAGTGCCCAAATTTGACCAAAATTAGCATCAAATTTGCAATTAATAAGCATTTGTGTATACTGTATATATTGATCGCCATATGGAAAATTAGCCTTTTCTAAAAGTTGCGCGTAGGTGCAGGTGCTTTTGTTAGGGCTTCTCCAGTGGTCTTCTCCCACTAGAGAAAAGGCGACTCATTGAGGAAAAAATGCAAGTCGATGCAAAGTTTTGCAAAGGTTCATCTGAATGTTCATCCGAATAAAAAAATAATCAAGGACGACTCACTGGGCCCCGTCGCGAAGTTGGCCATACAGTCCGCCATAGACGGCGCCGCCGATCTCGGCCCGCCGGAGCCGGGCACGAACAACGCCGTCGCCGCGCTGCCGGCCGTGGATGACGCCGCCGTCGGGAAGGGCGAGCTCATGCTAGACGCGGAAAACGACGCGGAGGGCAGGAGCAGGTCACCGACATCGACGCGCTGCGGGCCTCCTCCGAGCCTCGTGCACCGCCTCCACCGCCGTGGCCCACTCCACTTCCTCCGCCTCTTCCCGCGCGTGTTGTGTTCCACCTGCGTGCCCCGCTCGTCCGCTGTCCCCCCTCCCCGCCCCCCGCGCCGCCGCCGCCGCTGCGGCCTCCTCGCGGTCGCTAGCTCCCCGGCCGACGCGACGCGAATGGTTCACCGCCTCCTCGCGGTGTCGGTCACCCGCTCCCTGCCCCTCCACGTCGTCTCTCTGCCCCTACGTGGAAGCCTCGCTGGCCACGCCCGCATGCGCCCTCGCCGGCTGCGCTCGCGCTGGTAGAGACGACAGGGCCGGATTCGCTACGCCGTGGAAAGAAGGGAAAGTAGCGGCCGTAGAAAAGGAGGATGAGTCGACCCACCGTTGGAGAACTTTTTTTCAGCGAATGAGTCAACTCCTTCTCTGTGACAACGTGGTCTTGTCTCCCTTCAACGATATCTTTGTTTATTAGGTGAATCGACTCACCCATTGGAGTTGCCCTTAGCGCCACTGTATCCTCTTATAATTAAGAAACGAGGGTAGGGTTTGCTCCTTCACATCATTTCTTGTTTTGAGAAACTCTTTCACATCAAGTTTGTTTTGTTACTTAAACTCCGCCAGTTATTATTATTTTAGAGTCTAAACCCTTTGTCCTAAAATAAGTGACATTGTAATAGATTATAGATGTATGTACCCCTCGCTTAGCTTCCTAATTTATTGGAAAAAAATCTATTCTCTATGATTAAATGATGGACTCTCGGATCCCTTGTAAAAACAATATGGATAGTACTGAATCAAGTGTTTCTATTTAGTAAAATCATTATCTAATTATGTTTCCAGAATTCTTTATACTTCAGGCCAAATTGTAAATGGCAGTGTGATATATATTATAAGACAGATGGAGTACCAAATTAATGACTAACTATCTAATTATGTTTCCACGGACGGCAAGTGGGTCACCCATTTCGTATAACAGTGCCCAAATTTGACCAAAATTATGAATACTACCTCTTCCTGGTGTTACATTTTTAGGTATTAGTTAGAATGAAATTTGCAATTAAGTGGCTGATTTGATCCGCCGTTTTATATATACATTGATCTCCATATGGGAAATTGGCCCTTTCTAAAAGAACGAGTACGACCTTTGGTTAGTGTGGCAGTTGATCCTTTTATGAATGTGTAGGTAGTTGATCCTTTTATGAATGTGCAGGTAGCCAATTAGAATACATATGATGAACAGCAGTTCGGTTAGCTACATACTTCTACGTACAGTGTACGAGAACGACCTGGTGGTAGTGTATCAAGTCGTGAGGCGTACGTACAGTACGTGTGCACAAGTGGGCGGCCGGCGCTGCACCTGCACTCTCGTACGCCTTCATTTGGCCGCTCGATCTCCGCAGGCATTTATCGCCAAGATCGGTCCCCGGCAGGTTGCATGCCCGTCACAAAGATCATCCTCGCTGCGGATATGGCCCTGTTTGGGACCGTGCAGAATACCTAGAAAAAGCCCGCCGAACGGCTTGCGACAAACGCACGTCCGCTAGCTGCCCACAACGCAAAACGCCGAGAAATAAACTACACGAGTGAAAATCGCGAAAGCGATCTTCAAGCCGTGTTGGATATTATACGTGTCGCGATTTTCACACTCCTCAGGGCCATAAAAACCTACGACTCGAGACTCTAGACAATTTTTTCGTGGATGAGTAGAGGTTGGACGTTGGAGGCACACTGTCCCTAATTACAACTACGAGATCACTTGCGACATGAGTTTCACGTAAGTTTTATTTGGATTAAATAGGTTGTCATGTAGACATTTTTGATGATAATATAACCATGTAGCTAAGAAGAGAGAAGAAATAAGTTCCATGTACTTTCTTGACACAATTACCAACTTTCTATCAATCGAATGAAACTTTGCATTAAGCGTGGCTGTTTCATCCAATTTTTCATTTCATTATTTATTTCTTTTTAAATAATGTCGTAAAAAACTATCTGCACTGCCACTATTGCACCAATCATAGCCAAACTTACGGTTTGATGCAGTGTATTTATGGTTTGATGAGCTTTATGTGCATAATGGCCATTATGTGATAGTGGTTCATGATGTATACCTTAGTGGTTTTCGTTACTAGTAACTGACAATTGATTCGTCGGTTCTCATGAGTTACTAGTAACGTATTCTGCATTGATGGGCATCTATTCATGCGCACATCTCTTCACTTTCATCTTCCTTTGTTGCTGCATGAAAGGAGCACTCCTGTTCGTGAGAGTACGTAGAGAACGTAGCAAGAACGCCTTCACGCTGCTGTTGTGCCGCTATCAGCCATTCTCGTTCCATTCTTTGCGTGCTCAGAGCTTGCGAGAGCAGGCCTCCGGAACTGGTGTTCGCATCGGGACATCTGGTCATGTGTGCGCGGGCGATCAGGTTTTTGGGAGCGTCTCCGTGACTGCTCATCAGAACACCTTCACCTTCTTCCTCGAAACTTCGTCTTCTTCCCGGTGGCATCTTCTTCTAACTCGGATTGGCAACTCACCATGAGTCGGAATGGAGCCACCAGTGCTTTGAGCATGGTCCCTCCGTAGGGTACATCTCTATTTTCAAATTGGTGAAATTTATTCTCCTTTTAGCCATGATCAGTATGTTTTTTATGAACATATTTGCTGCTAATTTGAGTAGTAGTAATATCAGACACGTGCACATATTTGTCATTCCTATTATACTATTATTTTTCTAGATTAATTTTAAAATGAAAATGCTAAATTTCTAACACCTTTTTGCCTCTCACAAGTTGGTAAAATAAGAGCTAGAAAGTCCACTTGCACCCATTAGAGTCTATGAGACTCTATGAGACGACAGAGAGATATATTTCCCCTCTCCTCGACCGATATTATATGAATATATACACACACATTACGGTCCGATCCCCTACAAAAGGCAATCAATTTCAAGTTTTCAACTCCATATATCGATTATATCAACGACGACGATCTCATTTAGTCTGTGATGAGATCGACGACGAACAAATTAAGGAACACGGCAGCATTATGCAGCAGGCCCAGATGGAGTGGTTGTTGGGATTGGAACATCATGAAAGCAAGGCGTGTCCGAGATATCTTATTCTATTGCATATGTCGTGTCATGTGTGTGCCTCATCAGTGCCCGCACAATGTAGTAACCAATTAATAAATTCAGCATGTGGCCTATTTCTTAATCAGGGGATATGTGGAGATTAAGAATGGGGTCACCCATCAACCTACTACTGGTGGCACTTGCCCATCCCTCCACAAAATAGTGGGACTACTGGCCTACGTTTTAAGTGAGCTTCGCTACTAGGAGGCATACATCCTGGTTGGAAGGATCGATGCAATGTTGCATCATCTTGTGTAAGCCCGCCACCATCCTCTAGCCTTAGATATTTTTGAGCCCGGGGCTAAAGAATGTATTAGTCTCGGTTGGTGGCTCCAACTGCCCAACGGCTACACCAACAGCTTTTGCAGGAGAGGGGTTTTAGTCTCTATTAGTTATTCAAACCGGGACTAAACGATGTTCCTTTAGTCCCGGTTGGTGTTACTAACCCAGACTAAAAGTCTTTCACCCGAGATTAAAGGACCCATATGAGTCAATGCAAAAGGAGGACGCCCAGGACTTTGTCACATGTGGTGTGCAGCTAAGTAGGCAAGGAAACAACATGCTATGCAAAGGGTATTGAGTTTGAATCTCACACACTACAATCGAGGTCTCTAAGATTTCATTTATTTTTTTCTAAGGATACGCTCTAGTCCCGATAGCTTAACCTAGGACGGCTTAGCTTGTTGGGTAAAGTGGAGTGCGTGGTAGTGGGCCCTAGGGCCTAGGACAGCCGACCCCAAACTATTAATGAGGAGCGACGAACAAGGGGTCCTGTTTCCTATCCTGTCCTGGCACCGTATCCCTCTGACTGGTAGGGCAAAGGCAGCGCGCGGCCATACTGCAATGTTACCATTTTCGGGCTTTGCCCCGGTGGATCCACCACACCACAGATTCACTAAGATCAGCTCCAATGTACTCCCTCCGTCTAAAAAAACATGCAACTATGGAAATGGTGCCATTGAATTTGACTAAAGTTTGACCAAGATTAGAGTGATCAATACTCCCTCCATATTGGAAAAGGAAGACGTTTTTAGATAAGGTTTGAGTCAAACATTGAGAATATAAATCATAAATAACTTTTAAGTCGTTGAATTTGAAAAATTTGAAAATCATATCAATATATTTGTCTTGAAAATTACTTTCATAAAAATATACATATATAACTTTTTAATAAATATTTTAATAGAAAAAAAGACAAGTAAAAGTTGTTTTTAGAGATCGATGTCATTTGCCCTAAACGTCTTTCTTTTCAAGTATGGAGGGAGTATTAATATTTATATCTCAAACAAAATTTATTATGAAAATATATTCCTTCACGAATCTATTGATAATTTGATACTAATTTGTATTATAAATGTTAGTAATCTTTTACATAAATTTAATCGAGTTAAGATAGGTTGACTTCTCGAGAAACGAGAATTGCATGTTTTCTCGGGACGGAGGGAGTATTGTTAAGGGGGTGCTTTGAGGAGAGAGAAAGGAGAAAAGCAGGTGCTACACATTGGAGTGCTGGTGCTAGCTAAGCACCAACTGGCACCAATAGCCAAACTGGGCACCCGGTGCAAGCATTAAAGAAATGGTTGTGTCAGAGCACTGTACCGCGGGAAGGAGAAGGGTGGGTTGTCGAAAGCTCGAGACACACTATTTTTTTTATTCACTGTGGGTCGCTCTTAGTCAGCACTACCGTATTTATACATTAGAGCAAATTTGGCTAGTGGAGCACCGGCTGAGATGTCACTTGTTTGCACTCGACTATACATTGGAGCTGCCCTAAGGTGTCGATCACTCCGTGTGCTCTGGTAAGTACCAGGAGCATGTATGTATGTTGTATGAGTGTATGACGAAATGTATACTAGTACGTACGTACTAATCGTACACATGCCATTTCTGTACGCGTGCAGTAACGGATCTAGGATTTTAGATCAATGATGTCACTACGAATTTGTGTATTGACAATCATAGCTTATAGTAAATAAATAATACACTAGAAAGCTGTCATCAACATGAAATGAGAGAGCGGTACACGGCCTAGATGTCATGAAATGTTGTCCTGTGACAACAACGATTGTACATTGGATCCGTCCGTGTACGCGTGTGAATGATGAATCGCCACGCCATCCGGTTGTGGGTTGACAACTGTTGTGCTTAGTTAGGGCCACAAATTACCTAATTAGATACTACATACACCAAGACAATCCACACCCCACCCCAAAAAAGAAACAACATGAAAAAAGCTACTAGACCAAGATAGATGTTCTATAACAGCTATATATGGGACTTTAAACCCTTTCTATATATTCACAAACACCTTTAACCCTTTTAAAGTCCTATACATGCACTTGTAAACTCTAGGAAACCCATTTTTGCACACTTACTAGAGCTAGAGAAACCATTTTTGTAGATTTACTGGAGCTAGAGCTCTACTAAACATGGTATATCAAATGTCTTTTGCGACTCAACTTTCATCCTTTGTTGAAACTTGAGATAGCTTAATATAGAGTTATTCTAAAGTTATATTCTTAGACCACTTTAACTTTATATACTATGTATATACAATATACATACTCCCTTGTTCCAAAGTAAGTGTCGTTCTCGTTTTCCCAAGGAATCTAATATTTTTAACTTTGACAAAATATACAAAAAAAAAAAAAGTAGATAGATGATTGAAACTATCGTGAATATTTTTCTATAAACTTTTTAAAAAATTGATCAGCACAAATATCATAGCAACACTTATTTCAGACCTCTCTCCACCCCGAAAGACCGTCAATGTTGGTGTGCGTACTACAAATTTGACTCCGTTTTCTGAGAATGAAAAAGTATAATCAAAGATCTTCCCAATAATATTAATTAGAGATCATAGCTATTAATGTTTTTCTAATATATATTTAGTTAAAGTTATTTCTCATGATCACAAATAACATATAGTATACGGATAAGAGCACCCTCGGTGGTCCCAGGGAACCAACACCGACACCGGTGTGGCTTTTTCTTCATGGGTACCTTCCACTTCAGGCATCTTTCTATATATACAAAAATATGTGAACCTAGGCAAACGTGACAAAGGGTAGCTAGGCTGAGGTGTGGTCATCACCAATGAATCTAGGCATCTCCCTTTCCTCTTGATTGACTTGTATATGTGTATATATACGTACTAACCTTCTTTTCTTTTCGTAGGGGTAGGTCCACATTCAAGATTCAACCCCGTAAATACATGTAGTATAGGTACACACTCCGGACAAATATTAGCTTGAGTACGTATCGATCTCCTTGGCAATTGATACGTAGCATAAATTGAAAGATAGACATCAACTTTGCTTTCAAGAATAAATACAAAAAGAATATGAACAAATAAATAAACTTGTGCCTCGCCTGGAACCTTCATCAGACTTAAAGTGATCGATACAGGTTCCACCATAGAAAATCTATCCATTCATATGTATAATATATATATACTGGAAAATCCCTTTTTGTATTTTTCCTTCTTTATGTAGCATGTTTTTATTTTTTTCATATATATACACTGTACGCATCAGCAGTTACTATATACACACAGCAGGATGCCGCCAATTAAATGACGACGCTGTCCCGCGCAAGGGCCAATGGTGAACCGACAGGTCACCGCCCGGGCATGGGCCCACGGACTGTGACGCGTGATTAGGACAGTGTAAACAAACAATAAACGACTCAACAAGGGACCCTCTTGCATGAATATCCATGCTTTTTATTCCAACAAAATAAATAAATAGAAGAATTAATAAATAGAAGGAAAAAAAGTCCAAATTATTCCCTTCAAGTATAGAGAAAGTCCAAATAACCCCTAAAGTATATTTTGGTTCAATTTACCCCTTAAACTATGCTATTTGGTTCAACTTACCCCATAATGCAACTTGTCATTTTTTTTTTTCTCCTTACTCAAGTTGAATTTTAATTTGAGACTTTGCAAGTGGTCGCAGACATCATAATCTATATTAAAAAATATTTGATGAATTTTTCATCATTTTTTTTTTGAGATTACACGATTACAACGCAGACGCTCAACACGCACGCGCACACTCACCCCTATGAACACACACGACGCAAACCCTACCCCTATGAGCACCTTCGAAGGACCGAGCCGGCAAATCTTGAAGTTCGAAGTCACCACCGGGCGCCTCGCTATCGACGGGACGTCGCCTACCACTTAATGCACAACAATAAAAATCCCCGAAATAAATCCGGGATAAAGTGTCGCACCCAAGATTTGAACCCCGGGTGGGAGCCCCCAACCAATGGCCTTTGCCATTGCGCCGTGAGCCCCTTGACGAATTTTTCATCATTGATTTTATATAATTTTGTATTTTAACGATAAACTTTCTTATTAAATATATTACCCTATCAAAATACCGATGAAAAATTCATGATATATTTTCTAACATACCTTATGTTTTGTTCTATAAACTTGCAAAATTTGAACTTAAAACTCCACTTGTGTATATGGAGAAACAAGAAAGATAAATTGTGTTAAGGGGTAAATTGAACCAATGTGCAAAGTTTAGGGGGTAAAGTGAACCAACAAATACTTTAGGGGGTTATTCGGACTTTGGTTATACTTGATGGGAGTAATTTGGACTTTTTCCTAAATATGACAATTAATCCACTAAAAAGATAATGCACATATACTACTCCGTCCCCAAATAAATCAATTCCCAAAATCTATGTCAGTTTGACTAACTTTATGAGAAGGTAACAACATTTATGATATAAAATAAGCTATTTTCTATAATAAATCTAATGATACTAGTTTGATAACATACAATCCCTTTTCTTGAAATTCGGTCAAAATTTTAAAAGTTTGACTTGAGACAACTCTAGAAATCTATTATGTTAGGGATAAAGGGAGTAGTAGTATGATCTTCTGAGCGGTTGCATGCGCTTTTCAAAAATCAAACTTGTTTAAAGTCTTGATTTCGAATTTGAGACACAAGAGAAATTCAACTTTGTACTCCGTAGTAGTTCTGATTTCTTTTTTCTTTTATTTATGTAGTTGTGTTCTATTGTGTACTCTACTGCTGCTCTCTCCATCCTGACTTTTGAGTCATTTTGCCTTTTTCTAATAAATTTGTTGTTTATAGCCAAAATGGGCTACAGTACATTATTAGGTATAGGACATCGAATCGAAATATAACCTTCCTTTGTTGGACATTGAAAAGAGCGACATTTGCTTGTTGCCAAATTTGTTAGTGCACACCGTGCCCAATAAATACTCTCTGCTACCTTTGGAGAACACAGAGGGGACCTTTGGAAGGATTCAGTTTTTTTTTTTCTTTTTTTTTTTTTTCCTATACTCCAATTTGGTTCACAGGAAAGGAAAGTAAATTTATTTGTATTATAAATATTAGTACTTTCTTATATGAATTTGACTGATAGATTTGATCAAACTTAATAGTATATGGTTTTCCAAAACAAGAAAATTGCATTATTGTGTGAACAGATGGAGTCCTATGACCGTGTATGTGGTGGTGCCGGCCGGCGCCGGTGCAGGAGCAGGACCACCGCCGTCGTCCGTCCGAGACGCGTCAGGTTTAAATGCACGGCGCCGGACGACCTGCTGGAAATGGCAACACGCATGAAGCAGACTGCGTGTGTTTCACGTGCCGTCGTCGTCCTTGCTCATCGGTCTATGTGCAGTTGTACTTGCACGCCTTTGATTTCGACGCGCCAACTACCACCCATAATATTGCACGGCAGAACAAACAAAACTTTGATCAGAATCAGCTATCACGGTGGATAATGCAGTGAGCAAATGAAGTGGTATACTATAAAAGAACTCCAACAGCCTCACGAGAAGAGATTTTGGTGGAAATTATCATCAAAGTTTCGTTAATTAGATCTTAAAATGTAAATTTAATCTTCAAAAAAAAATATCAGCATTTATATTTGAATTCATTTTATTATATAATAAAGTATATTTTAGCATGCATAAGTAGTATTAGTACTCCTATTTATAACTTGATTAAATATGAGATTATATTTTAACATAATCTAACCGGCTTGTTTGTTGGGTAAGATTAATTTTTTTTGTGCAAAGAAAATTTCATTGATAGTAAAGTAAGTTACATCATTTCATTACAAAATTTCCAACTCCATTGATGAGAAACAAAAGGAAAATGCCAAAATTCCACCATCTAGTATCATCATCCCAAACTCCATTTCATTGATAGAAAAAGTCTCACCATAAGTCATTCCACATCACTTTTCATTAAAAACTCCATATGCAAAAATAAACCAAACTACTCCAACTTCCATTGATGAGAATACAAGTCCAACCATCCACCATTGTCATCCTAGAACCACAAAAGGAGAGAAAAAGCCATAAATTTCCATCAATAATCATCTGCCATCGCTAAAATGCTCCATCATCCCAAACGGATGAAATGAAGACTCCTACTAGGGAAGGACTTATTAAAAACGATGGATCATCGACTCCCGGACCGAACAAAGGGAGGGTTGTCTCACCATCCACCATATAGAATATTCATCCAAAATGTTATTTGCCCCCACCATGGCTGTATTTTACAAAAGAGACAAAACTAAAGTACTAAAACTCCATATGCAAACATGATGAGTTTAATTGGTTTAGGGACCCCATTGGGGTTTGGCCTACTGAAAGACGCGGCTACATAACACATTACACCTGATGGATCGACTCATTTGCATGATGTCCTCCTTGGCTCTCAGGTGTTTGAGAAAATCCTGAACCTTTCTCTCTTCGACATTGGGCCCTCCAAAGATGATGAAATGAGTGGGGAGAGATCCCAGGCTATGGTCATGTTGAGAAGACCTGATCCCATACCGTTTTCCAACATCTAGGATAGGTCCATTATTTTATAGAAAAACAAACTAAGTAATCACTAGCCAAGATCCATGCCCCCCACTTGTATATAATATAGTCCATATGAGGCTTTTATAGAACCACGGGTGGAGTCAACATCCATATTGAATTTGAACTCGAGGGGTTAAATTGTTAACTTGTTGAGTATTCTCCTATTGTTTACCCAATAATCATATTCTATTTTGAACCCGACCAACTCGATTCTTCATTGCCATCAATATGAGTTGTGGTAGAAGCGTTGAACACGATCAAGCTCCATGGTCCCTCCATCAATGGATCTTGTGTCCACCCATTCTTGCCAAGATAAAGCTGGAATGTCGAGTTCTAAGAAGTAGAAGGTAAGTGTCCTATAGGTATTAACCCCATAAAAAGAAGGGATTTTTGTAATCTTTCGGCGAGCCAGGCCCAATAAATGGAAACACATCCTCAAATTTTGAGAGAGAGGTGATGGGGCCCGAGAAACCATATAACCTTGGATGTAGAACCTTCCGAGAAAGGGAGGTGTCAATTTCTCTCCAAATCAAAAATTACGCTAATTTTGTTGAAAGAGAACTTACCAATCACCAAATTAAAAATTATGTTTAGAGATGTAATATAGATTTTGGGAGGGATTATTTAACCGCTTCAATGTCGTCTTTTTGGGGTTTATGAAGATCCATATTTAAGAAAAGGGTCTAGTGTTTGAAAGAGGAAAAGAAGATAGTTCGGCTCTAGTGTTTGAAAGAGGAAAATATTTAACATGGTGTTTAGCCACGCTGTACATCCAAGGAAGAAATAAAAAAATATTATTTGGAAAGGAACACGATGACCGGTTGCAATAGCACGATGTCCTAGCAAGGACGGATATATTTTATAGAATATTTATCGCACACATATAAACATGGATCCTCTTTTTTTATGAATGTATTGAGAAAATGTTGACGTTGGGGATTCCGTGAGCTTTGCTTTGGAGCGAAAGGAAATTGGCCTATAGTCCGTATTTAATATTTGTTTGAAAGAAAGGCTAATGGAGACGAGACTTTTGATACAAGCCCCGTGTAGCCGGAAATTTTCTCGATGCCATTGTGGAAATGGTTGTCGGATTTCCTCTTATAGGTGTTAAACCATGTAGCCCAGCCCCCCGCCAGTTGAAGGATAGCGTCAATCCGATGGCTGCCCAAAACCATCCTTGCAGTAGACCAAGGGTCTGGAGATGCGGGATGGAAATTTTTTGGAAGAGTTTATTGGCGCCCCCAGATGGGATACAACCTCCACTTGACCTTCTTATCCTCCTTCTTTTGTGTGCAAACCAGACGCTCTAAGCTCACCAGCGGATAGAGGCCTTCCTCTAGCCATTTCCAATCGACCTCTTTGGGCTTCAATTATATTTGCTCTTAGTTAGAGATCGAGATTTTCATTTGTTCAAACAGAGGAGTAAATATCCGTGGTCAGTCAAAAGTTTTCGAAGCGGAAAAACACGTGCAACCGTCCATTTTGTTCGGTAGCTGGGTAGTAGGTACCAGAAGTAACGGTGCCTTTCGGCGGCGGGCAAAGCTACAGTGTCACTGCTACAAAAAGCAGCTAGGAAATCGTATCCAACAGGAACTGGATATGCATGCATTCATACTGGTCCAGAACTAGAAATGCCTCTAAGAAAAATCTAAAGAGACACAAATTAAACCACTATATTGTAACACATATATACGTACTCTCTTCATCCTAAAAAAAAAACCTACATCAGTCTAGTTTAAGTTTGATCAAATTTATCATAAAGAGAAAGAAATTAGGCAGAAAAATATGCTCCAGAATTATTTAGTGATATTTAAACTGTTTATAACCCTTGAAAAGTAAGAATTATATTCACGTGATGATATTAATTCAAGGTGTACCTGTCGATGGAGATGATAATGAAATAAAGGCGTTATATATGTAAAGAAAGGATTGTTTATTTCGTGGCTACAATAAGGTTTCGAGGTGGTGATAGCAATATTTATTCATAGAAAAAATATTAATGGGAAACTCTTTTTTTTTATAACAAACCACATTCATTAATTAATAGAAAGAAGTTGTTAGAACCATTACAAAGTCGATGGTTACAAACCTGGAGTGCGCTCAAAAGCGGGCACCTATGGACATGTCTTTGGATTTGCACAAACACCTAAGAAATGAAAATCATATAAATGCAAAGTTTAAGGGGCCTGTCTAGCTAAAGAGTTCGCAATTTAGTTGTGTGAGCTGATGATCCTAAGAATAAAGGAGGCTGAAGCTGTTACCGACGAGCTGATGATCTGAGTATATGGCTTTAGTTTCCAATCTGGGGACTGGAGAGATCATCGCCATTCAGGAAATGAACCAGCCGAAGGTTGTCCGAGAAGAAATTGACATTGGAGAGTTCCAAGTGGGTGGAGAGAGAGCAGTGACCAAAGCCAGAGCTATTGTCTCTGCCATCGGCACAAACTCTAAACGTAGATGGCTCAAGCCCCTGGCAATAGTCCTGCGCGGACGTGTCCGTCCTCTCAGTCAGCACGTGTAGACGTGCAGTGCATCAAATAAACTAGTAGTGTGATAATTGGCATCATACGATTTTTTTTGTCTGTTTTTTTATTATTATCAAAGGACGACGTGTACGTGCAATGCGTTTTGAAAACAAGTGGATAATGAACTGTACCGTTCACGAGGTTAATTGAAGAGCGCGCTTACGACGACTTTACCTCCTTATCCTTTTAGCTAGTACATACAGATTTGATGATCGATGAAACGCGCATGCATGCATGCAGGCAAATGTATACAGATTCAACCATGAACGTTATAACTTGAGAGCTTGTATCTCGCTCGTTCTTGCTTGTGCTACGAGAGAAGGATATGGAATATACAGATACGGAGTATATCGATGGATAATTCTTGTGGAAAAGAAAAAGGGTTTAAAGTTTGCGTGCATGCAGTGCTGAGAACAAATGAATCGATTGATGGAATGGAAGCAGGCTGAGGATTGGGTCGCTGCGGTCTTCAGCGGGCTGCACCCGCTCCCGGTGCTCTCTCCTGAACCTTCTGTAGCTCAATTGTGTTTTTTTAGTTTACAACTTTCAGCGCCATTGTTTGATCCGGTGCCTTGTGTGAGTGTGTCACATGTGCTCCCTGTCATCTCACTATGGGAAGGACAAAGGTTTGTATCATTGAACATTCCCGTTTTTTCTCTTAGGGCCCGTTTGGATCCTTGGAATTTGGGGAATTGGAATCTACTTAATAAATTAAGTTTATTTAGTTTGGAATTTGAGATTCTCTAACTTTCCAAAGTTCACAAAAATAAAGCCTATCTCAAAGGGTGTTTCCGGTCAGTCAATGGAATTCAATTCCTATCTCCCACCCTATGAATTTGAGATAGGCTTATTTATGAACTTTGGAAAGTTAGGAAATCTCAAATTCCAAACTAAATAGCTTAATTTATTAAGTAGATTCCAATTCCCCAAATTCAAAGGATCCAAACGGGCCCTTAATGAATTATGAGCCAAGCTCTCTTTTGAAAAAAAAAAAATTTTGATAGAATGGTAGCAAGTCCAGCCCAGCCCGATTAGGATACTGGTGGGAGCTAGTGTGGGACTGACTAATCCCTGCACCTACAGTAACACTGCACATCAGTCACCTACAGCAACCACATGCTATTTGACTAATTTAACCGACTCATCGAACAACTAACCAGCCAAATTTGACTGTGGACGCCATGCATTTACTGTACACACGACCGACCGCCCTTGCTATACTGTACGGTGATGATGGTGCTTGAAAGGTTAGTACGGGTGAACTTGTTTGTGTGGACGCCAAGCCTAGTAGCAAGATAAACATGAATCTGTCCACACCAAAACAAAGACAAACAGAGAAAGATAGAGAGGAGCTGACAGCGGAAACCGGCGCGCGGACACGAAAGACCACCAGACAGCTCAGCTCGGCCCACGGGGATCCAATCCGATCCTCCAATCAGCCAAGAGCGGGCGAGTGGGCGGGTTTCGTTCGCCCGAAACCCGCAAGGTTCCTTAGTTTGAAATTTCCCGATCGGGTAACCTGGGATGGATGGGTGGGTGGGAGATCGGGTGCCGGATCCTCGTATACGGGACCGAGCCTTACGACCGGCTGCAGCCGGTGGCCAGCCAGACAGCGACGCCACTGCGGGGCGGGGCCCACCGTACTTGTGATTTTTTTAATGATTTCCCTCTCATCCCATCCCATCATACATCCTCATCGTCTTCTTGTGCTGTGCGGACGGAACTGTTTGCGTGCTTCTTCCTCCCTCATCTTTTCTCTTCTTTCCTCGTCAAGCTATAGTCGTCGGCACTTGTGCTGTGTAAACTGTTTGCGTGCTTCTTCATCCTCCATCTGTTCATTTCACAAAATAGCTGCGTTGAGAAAATGTTTCTTTTTTGGGATGATTCTCTTGCAGTGTCCTCGTCGAACAAGAAGGGAGATCCCATCTCCAAACCAATTATGCTACCTCAGGGCATATCAAGAACCTTTCTAAAACTCGCTCTCTGAATCATTAGTTAGAGAGCCATTAGAATAAAAACCACTCTCTAAATATTCCTCATCCTCCAACAATAACTTTTCTATATCCTGTGTGCACTTTACAGAGCTAGCAGCCCCAGCCCGCTCTTTATATTTGGCGAGTGTGAAGTGTGAAACAGAAAAATGACTATATTCGCGCTTCGGAGACCTATAATTAAAGAAACTTGTTGGGATGGTTTGTGTGTTAGAAAAAAATCTTTTATTTTTATCTATTAAGAAAGGATGCACGAATGAGGAGGAAGAAAACTCACCCCAGTCCATACGAGAGCGAGAGATTCGATCGCTTTCACGTTTTCAACCGAGGTGCCGCGTGCAGATAGATGCGGCCGGCCGGCTGGCCCTTGGGGTGAGCCAAGAGCCACGGGCCAGCGGTGGGGTCCCCGGCCAAATTGTCAGCCAACAACCTATGACCGCGTGACAGCTCAGCTGCCGTGGATCCATTCTTCGACTGTTGTGTGCAGTTGTACGTACGAGATCCAGATCCCCAATGGGTTACCGCCACATGCCATATGTGTACTACCTCCGTCTTCCTGCGACGGCGATTCGGAAGAGATCACACTGTACTACGTACCATTCACCATGCACCCATCTCCAGTGAAATGATGCCGCGACTTTTACAAGCCGCTCCCTGATTGGATCGACACGGTGAGACGACGAATCCCCCTCTCCCTCCCTCCTGTCACGATCGAGACGACGCAGCTGATGGAGTGACGATCGAGATTGTTTGCCGCCATGGATCGGAGCGTTACCTCAAGTCATCGATTGCGGCGGTCTACCTAGGCCGGCAGCAGGACCTCATTAGTACGGGTACGAGACACCAATAAAAAAGAGCACACCAAAAGTTCACGGAAAAGCGTGACTTTTACTAGACAACTAGACAGACATGTAGTAGTAGAGTGGCTGGCTATAACAGACAACACACACGAAGTTGAGAGGGTACTATTCGAAGGCAGTGACAAAAAGCTAGGGTCCCTGATCGGGAAGGGTGATCCTGATCCATCCATCATCCACACGAGCGCTACATGATCGGTTTATATATGGTAGCAGCACAAAATCGATCCGGTTCCCATCCTTAGGATACCGTCGATCTCAGTCACGGGGCACGCACGTACAGTACGCGCGCACACACACGCAGTTCAAAGAACCTACCATGACTGCATCTCGCAAGAGAAACCTCATCACGATGCAAATTGGTCTAGCCCCAGCTCCAGACACACGGACGGGGCATGGCAGAGAACAAAGGACACCTCTGCATGCAACTTGCGGTAATAATATCAGTGATGTGTGCGTATGCGTCGTATGATTTCTGGGAGCGTCTGCTTCCGTGGACGCGGTCACTACACACTAGTAATCAACCAGAGAACTAGCGCTGCTAGTGCCGACACAGTAGGATGCAGAGACAAACCACAAGTGGCCGGGCAACTTAGGCAACCAACCCACTAGTACTAGGGTGCCTAGCCTAGCTACACTAATGTTATGCTAATCTCCTAGGCCTGGTTTAGATACACTCCAAATTTCAATTTTTTTCACTCTCTCAATCTTATCAATTTTTAGACGCATACATGGAGCATTAAATGTTGATAAAATAAATAACTAATTGTATAGATTAGTTATAAATCACGAGACAAATCTTTTGAGTCCAATTAGCCTATGATTGGATAATATTTATCAAATACAAACGAAAGTGCTACGAAAGTTTGAGTTGAAAAAAATTTGCAACCTAAACAAGGCCCTAGTATATTATGAGATTAGATTAGAAGCCGTGAAAACAAGGTGGAAGAAACTGTTTGGAAATGCTAGGCCGCCACACAACACATCAATCAAATCACATACCGTCTGTCCCTACACCCTAGCCGAATAAATAAAAATAGCTGACTCAAAATCAAATGATAAGACTACTACTACGGCTACGGGCCACTTGCTCAACCAATCAGAAAACTATGTTTTGTTTGTGGACATTATGGTTTGCCGGTCACCTCACCCAGTGTCCAATTCCACCACCCACTTATCCATCCGCTAAACAAATGATTATTGGCTAATTCTGGGTGCCTGCTTTTTATTATCTACAACCTCCAGAACCAGAATTGAATTGACCTGAAAAAGAACCCGGAGCGACATGGTGCTGCTACTACTTTTTAGTGCTGCTATACTTCTACTATTATCATGCATGCATCCCAAAGCGCCAGCCCAAAGCCAGCCAAACGAACAGGGCGGCTGCGGGCTGTGACTGTTGCCTGTGTACTTTAGCGTCTGTCTACACCTGCCGAAAATAGTAGGTATGCTAGCTTGAATGCAATGCAAAGCGTCAGGTCATGATTGTTAAAGACAATCGATCACTGGCAACATCCACCACCGAGTGCAACTTGCGCATGCAGGCAATCACACACACGGAGCGAAGGGTGTGTGGTGTAAGCAAACGCCCCAGCCCGGCCGCCGCATGGAGGCTGCAGCGATCAGGGTTGGGGCCGCACGGACCACGGATAAGGCAAAGGAAGAAGCTGCTAGGAGATGCAGATGAGATGATGAATCATTTCATGGGAGGATGGAGAGGGGGAGTGTACTTGTAACACCTACTCTTGTGGAAAAAAGAGTTTACCTACGGATAGGGATGGTCCTAATACTCCTATTCTAGGCTCGTCCCCGTTCCTTCAGCGACCATGCATCCAATTGGTTCACGTTTCGCTCTCAAGCACGCATGTCTACTACAGCTAGGCTCTCTCTGGACTGGACTGGACAGGCCTCCATACAAACCTTGGACCCAGCAACTAATAGATAGCCAATCCTGCATGCCTGCCAAACTACCAGACGCGACCGCCCATGTTTGACTCCTTCCTAGGTTAGAAACCTGGTAACACCTTTTTTTCCCCTTTTCTTAATTATTAATGTGTACTGCCATACTGCTGCTGCTACTATGTTAGTGGCATGATAATTAGGTCGGCAACGGAATACGACCCAACCGAAATTAAAGGGTAACTTTGGTTAGCTGACTCGACACAATCAACCCGGCTAAGTAGTACGTGGTTCAGGGGCTCCACAGCTAGTTACTAAATTCAGATAAAACAGCATGCGTAATCAGACATAACAGCGTGGTCAAATACCTAACTCGATCTACTAGTGTTAATTTCCAACCAGACGGTGCACAACACGATTACGAGAATCAGCTACTCCAGGAACAACTAAAGTTGTTGTTTCTAGACAGAATCCAGTCTTCATGCATCTCATGTTTCTTCAGATGCCCCAGTTAAAGCTTATTGATGTCCTCATCACTCAAAATAGCAAGTGGCCAGGTCTACTTTTAAAATACCCTATATACCCTATATCACCAAATGAGGAAACGCACTAGCACATATATATGGTGAATATTTCCCTGCCTTTTCAGGTCATGTGGGGGAATAAGCTGTTAGGTCTTTGCAGTCACGATTGCACAGTGTGTGTTATCCTGGTGCCCCCCGGCCCATGACCTGTCAATAATGAGTCCCATGATCAAATATGTTGCTTCTAGAGACATACCCCTTTCGTCCAATCAGGATAAAACACCACTCCCAAAAGTGACCCTGATCGACAGCGTTCCGTCAAAATCGCACGAAAGGAAGCATTAGGCTTTTAGTTTATATTATTGCCGAGCGATTAGGAGCACATAAAGTGATTCTTCCTGTCTACTAACAAGACAGTTCCTTTGCTTCGCCTCAATTGGTTCCCCTAGAACCTAGTTCCGTTCCTTTAACCTCCCAAAAGAAAGCACTGTCTCTTCAGTAAAACACAACCCCCAGGCACCAGCATATGCTATGCGTGTTAGTGGTGGTGTGATGATGTGCGCAAAAGTTTTCCCCGGTGAGCAGCTTCTTTTCTTTTCAGGAGGATTGGTTAGAGTGCCTATTCAAGCCAGGAAGTGCGAATAAGCAAGAAGAGCAAGTCCTAGATTGAAGTAAACAAAAGCAAAGAAGGATTCAAAGGATTCATATGATTCGGTGATTGCTGGAGATTTTTTAGAAGGAAAAAGGAGCCAAGGTGACAACTGTGGGCTGTCGCTCCTGTTCTTTTCTGTGGGTGGAAACGGAAAGCAGCCATGATGTGGCGCACACACCATACGAGGTTATTGAGGTATAAAAAATGCTATCACGAGACGTGGAGGATTGATATCCATTCTTAGAAAGACCACTACTTCAGACCAAATTAATAAACCCACAGGTCAGACATCATCTCCACTAAAAATGTCATGGTTCTGTGTATATGATATTGAATGTCCAATCGGGCCGATTCTATAAGATTTTACACATTATCTAATCTAATGATGAGTAATGGATCAGGAAGCAGAGTCATGCATAAGAAAACACACACAATTAAATATTCTGCAAAGCTCATGAGTAAATTTGTTGTACCGTGTATTGATTCTGACTCTGAGACAGACGAAAACAGCAGATCCAATCGCCATCAGGTGCAGGCAGGGCAAAACCTACAAGTTCAGAGTACATATAAAAGTGTAATCAGTCGATTTGGAACAAACTACAAACTACTGTTTTGGTCTTCTACATGAGTTACACAAAACTGCATAAAGGTGATTTTTCTCTTGTTCTTGCTAGGTTACCACAAAATGATACTTGGAAAGAAACAGCAACTGAATACCAGTTATTTCAATCTTCCCGATCCTTGCGAAAAACACAATCATTACGCTCAAGCAGAACTTATCAAAGAAAGATAGAGACCTACAAAATTTCAAATGAAATAAGTTTCTTTACAAAGAACTGATCTTTTCAAATTAATTGGGAAATTGCAGGAGAACAATTTCACAGAAACATAATGGAAAAGATCGACATAATTTTCATTTTTTAATGCAAAATAAAGTAAACAGAAGCAGGAATACCCTTCCCACTAACCAAACAGAAAAGAACTACCACCTGCTACAATAACCAGATTTGACATTAATCAATTTGACCCACACAGGTGAATCTTATTCCTATACAGCCCATAGTGCAAAATAAAGAACCAGATCAACACTGGAGTTAATCATGTTGGTACCATAATTATACAACACTGGAATGGTACCTATAGGTGATAATTGCAACACAAAAGAACACCTAAGATCAAGATATTTATTAGAACTGATAATTTCTGCGTTATCATTTTTGTTTTTTAAAGGCAACCGGCAAGAAATTTAAGGGCATGTATTCATAGAGAAGAATATGTTCAAATTTTGGATAGGCACGTACAGAGTGGCAACGATTGAATATTACCTTTAACTGTCTGTATAATTGGAAAGATGAGTACTGAAACTCAGAAGGGCAAGGTATTCCAGAAAATAAACAGATCAGGAGCTTAGGACCAGTCAATCAATGAGTTCAAGCAAATGTTGTGGACTCCTTCGTAGGCCAGCAATATAGGCGCCAGGTGAGGAAAGCAAAACAGTTAAATTATCATGTCTGTGGTATCAATCTTCTGCAAGCGATAGGAATAAGACATGAACTGACAGTTCACAGATCAAGCCTTGTAATAATTGGTAAAACAGAACTATGGAGTCCTCTCAGACATCCCAATGAATCTCTTATTCTCTGTGGTTAACAAAAGGCAGTGTTAGAATCTATGTAGCCACTGGCCAGTGATGCCACAGTTAGCCAGTAAATGAACTTCGATGGACCCTTAACCTATACCAATTGTTTATTGATGGAAGGCACAGATTTGGAAATGCTGTTGGCAGAGAAATACTCATTGTGGCTTTCTGGTTCATCTATGTCACAGAAGTAGCAAAAGTTCTACGGACGTGTCCTTTCTCTAGCAAGATGCAAGAGAGAACTCAGTTGAATGTCCGGGTTTACTTAAAGCAAAACATTAAGATGTGCAATTCCTTATTAGTGATTTCTTAGTAGCTTCTCTTGATGTTTCTTTCCTTTTCCCTTTTAATGGACTTCCAGCCCATGAAATTCCCTTGTAAATATTTTCTCCCTTTTATTTAGGGCTTGTTTGGATGTACTCGTATTCACCTCAATCCATGTGTGTTGGAGTGTATTGAGGTGGAAGTTCAACTAATTTCCAACCCAATCCACTCCAACACACGTGGATTGAGGTGGATACGAGTGCATCCAAACAAGGCCGTAATTAAAAAAAATCCCCTGAGGGGAACTGCCCCCACAGTTTCAGGTTAAAAGTATTTTCGTCCTCTTAATAGCCGCAACCAAACAACTGCAAAGCACTTAACCTCTTCTATAGTTGCAGCAATTCTAAAACACTCTTATACCTTTTACATGGTACACTGTGTAGAGAAAACAGGACACAGAAGCATGACTACTCCTGAACTTTGAGGAGGGTACGCTGAAATTAAATTAAATATATCCATATTGTCCGATAGACAACAAAGAGCGCATGATGACACCTTTCCAGTAGGTACAGTAGGATTCAAATGGTTATCGAGCCAGAACATTTTGCCCTGGAGAAATATCTGTGTTAGGACAAGTAACAAGAAGACTGAAAAATTAAGCCCATTATTTGCAGAAACAACATAGATTGTACCTTGAAAACGAATAGAGGTAATCTCAGAACCTGTCACATCAATACCTTCATCACTTAGTAATTTAATGCCTGATGACTCAACAACGAATGGAAATGCTACTGCTGGAGACATAGGTGATTTTGCGACCTTGATGAACCTGTGGCCTATGGAGAACACAATTTGTAATTATTTCATCAAAAATGATACAATGGATAAATGTGAAGTTGCTATTTGGTTAGAAAATAGTGACAAAGACTAAACATGATAACAAAAAGGGAGTAGTTTAGTAAGCAAAAATGCACACCTTCAGGAACTCACATAAAGATTTTACTATCAGAGCAAGCCTCCTAAACATAGATGTAATTTTATTTCATCGCTAGACATATTCATATCCAAGCATTTTTTACCAAGTGCTATGCTGCAAGATATATTAAAAAACAATGCATTTTAAGTGCTTCTGCACGCTTCAAACAAACATCAAAACTGAAGTCAGGTTCTAAGATAAAAACCAATGTGATGCAATCATAACTAGGCAGCATATCAAACTAGTTGAAATGAAAATATAGAGAAAAGCACCGAGCATTCATATGATCGTAATAATAGGTACTGATTGATAGATGTGATGCGAATTCAATAATCCAGGTATGAGTGTTGCGAACTTGCGATAAATCTATGGAAGATGAAAAGAGAACATAAGCCCCTTCTGTATTTAGAAAAATATCAGGACAAACCTGAATGAGATTCAAAGACTAAACGGACAGTTACGGCATGAGCCCACTGAATCCCTAGTGCAGCAACAATATGAGAATCAAACCTTCCAGCACAGTTATCACCATCCTTTCTGTCTACTGCACATGATTTTGACAGATACTTTAGTCAACTTCGACACCTTGTCTAAAACATAGCTGTCATAGGAAGAAAGTCCAAACCTTCAAAGGAAAAATGGTAACCATCATCATTACTTTGGCTGCGTACTTGGTTTGTAACCACAACTGGAATTCTAGAGAACTCCGCTATAGACCTGCACAAGGAAAAAAGAAAGAGAGGAAACAAAAAGGTATTTCAGCAGAATGAATATTGGTGGACTAAAACAATATCGAGAAAGTTATGTGAAGAGACTGGGAGACACACTTAAGAAAAGAAAGGGTCCATCTTAAAGGGTGTTGCCTGAAACCTGCTGTAGCCTTCTCATTTTCCCTGTTACAGACAGGATGTAACAAAGGATTGATTTCCATCAACTGGTAGCACACAACTATTCAGGAACTATAAACTCAGCTTATGTAAAACCTAAAGCAGGTACACATGTGAAATGCTCCTAAACATAGCCAGCATTGAGGTATAACAGGCAGTGAGATGGCACACCAACTAGTGAATTACATAACGATCATGGCTCCTGTTTTGCTACAAAAAATAGCAGTTTGGACATTATGGTATTATATAGTCAAACATACTTTAAGCTTCAAAAAAGTAGTAAAATTTTTTATAAGCTTCAAAATATAGTCAAACATACTTCAATCTGAAATTGGATGTTTTGATGATCTGGTTGCCAGCAAAAGAAGATACTTATATATGTAGAACAGTGTCCACAAGAATACACTTCAACCGTTTAAAATATACAGCAAGTTGTTTGCAAACTAGACTAAGGAATTCCATGTCCATAGCTTACAGAGATATAAGAGCAGCCATGCTATCAACAATGAGTAACTTCACATCATGCTGAAGAAGAGTCACCTTCATCTCTTCCAAACTGTAGACAGACAGTAAAAGAAGGGGGGAACAGTGTTAGCACAACATGTCAAATTTAGTGAGGAGCATAAACCTGAAGCACAAGATGTAAACTATGATGGCACGAGATTGAGCAGAAGACAAGTATTCCAATTTTTTAACAGCATAGTACTAGAATCTCAAAGATACTTTAAGGAACTTTCAGTCCTTCATGCGCCTAAGAACTAAAATACTCAAAATATCAGTCCGTTACCGGTATATTTTGCAAATAAAGGAAAGAGCGCCGGTAACGAAATTCAATGATTTCAAAAACAGCTATACCTCTTGGTGAAATCAGCTAAAGATGTTGGACGCATTACTAGGATCCTCCCAGCCATCTGCAAAAATAAACAAAGGATATGAAACAACAGACAAGACATTTGAGATTGTGAGAACAGTACTACAAGAACTCAAAGAAATATTAGCAAGGTTTCCTAGCATTGTTTCTTGGTGAGGAAGAAGATTCCCAAGTACAAGCATGTGGGTTATAGAATGTGGAGCATGAGAACCTTTTGCGCCAAGCCTTCTTGTCGAAATATTTGAGGAAAGCTTTTTTGACCAATCTCAATCATCCTGCAACATATCAATGGCAACATGAGAAGTTCGACTAAAAAGAATTATTGAAAAGATACTTGGGATTAGTAAACAGTAGCCATTAACTTCAGCTACCTCCGTGAAGAGAACTTGAATTCTGTGTCAATATACACAACTCGACCATCTAAACCTCCATAATATTCCGGCAATGCTGCTAACAACGCAAGCTTAAGGCAGAACTGCAGTGTGCAAAACCATAACAACAAATTTTAAAAAGCATACAAGGCCAGCGACAGAACGAGACAATGTGCAATAAAGTTAGCACAAAATGTTCTGGCTTGACAAAATGGCAATTGATCAGTGGCCTCAGTCAAAATGCCGGAGATCATTCAAATCGGAATCATAACACATGCAGGCACATGATGCAGCATCTCACGAAGCATATACACAAGGTACATTTCCTTGTCGTTCTGTATTCCATACCAAGCTCATGGAGCACATAGCATGTACATATTCACAAACACCTGGCGCCCACACGCTTACACGGTGAATCCGTGCATCCACAGCACCTACGAGGTGAGTAAATTAAGCTTTGAATCTCCGAGATCAGCAGCTCACCTGCGTTTTGCCGATCCCCGAGGGCCCAACGATCTCAGTGAGTTTTCCCACGGGAATTCCTCCGCCTAATGCCTCGTCCAACCCGCAGAGCGTGGTGGCCAGCCGGCCGCCGCCTCCTAACCTGACGCGCTCCTCCAGAAGCGCAAGCGCCTGCGCAGCGCCAGGGAAGGTCAATGCAGTGTAAACCCTAACCCCGAGTCACAGATTACAGCCCCAAATCGACCCGTGAATCGAAACCCCACCAAATCCGAGGGAGGGACGCAAGCGGAGCACAGGTGTGGGTGAGAGGGTACCGTCTGGCAGGGCGGGCAGGTGGCCTCGCTGACGAGGGCGATGGCAGCGCGTGCGGTGGGGAGGCCGGCGTCGAGGATGGTCATGAGCTCCACCTCCGGAAGAGACAGCACGTCCTGGATAGGGACAGAGCGAAGGCCCGAGGCGCGCGCGGTTAGGGGTGGTTTCGGGGGAGGCAGCAACGGAGGCGCGCGGTGGAGTCAGGAGGAGGCTGACCTTGGCGGTGTCGAGGCGGCGCGCGGCGAGGAGGTGGGTGAGGTGGGGAGGAAGCCGCATCTCCGACACGGGCATGCTCGCCATCGCGCTCGCCGATGGAGGAGGTCCAGGCGGCGAGAGGAGCACGACGGAGACGAGGAGCGGTTTTGCCGTTTGGGGGGAATTGGGATGCGAAATGTTTTGTTTGCGCAGACTGGAGGTTAGATGGGCCTTTTCTCCTTGGCCCGTGTACGCGCTAAAAGGCCTGTTTACTACCCAGTCTGCGCGATTCCGGCAGTGGCGTCTTCGCGACCCCAATCCAATTCCGACGCCGCCGCTCTCCATTTCAAGTTCCAAACCCGTGTACGATGGCGAAGCGCGAGGCGCGAGGTGGAGCATGTCCGACTTCGAGATCTATTACATCGGCGAGGGAAAGTTCGGCAAGGTGTACCTCGCCCGCGAGAAGCAGGTCGGTCCGATCACCTCGTGCCCTCCGTTCTCTCGATCACCCCAATTTTTCCGTTTGCTGCGCGCGCGTGAATGGCGATCATGGATCCAGAGCGGGTACGTGGTGGCGCTGAAGGTGATATACAAGGAGAAGCTGGAGAAGTACGAGTTCCACGCACACCTGCGGAGGGAGATCGAGATCCAGCGCGACCTCGACCACCCCAACGTGCTCCGCCTCTTCGCCTGGTTCCACGACGCCGAGAGAGTCGCCCTCGTCCTCGAGTACGCGGCCCGTGGTGAGCTCTATAAGGTCCTTTGCGAAGCTGGCCGATTCGACGAGGGCACGGCCGCCACTGTAAGAACCCCCACTCCCCGTTTCCCTTTGGGCTGCCGTTCCTCCTACCATTGGACTTAAATTATGTTAAACTGAACCAAATAGTCGAGGCAAAGGCCCCTACAGTTGCTTGATAAAAACAAAACTAGGATGAAGATGACAGAGAAGAGAGATGGGGAAAGAGAGATGAAGAGAGACACCTGTACAAACAGAGTTTTGACATTCAAAAAAAAAAACAGAGTTTCAGAGGTTGTTTATTGTTTGCGCTCAAGTCATGGATGATAGCAAGAAACTCTTGAGTAAAGGCCAACTTGATTTTAATGGAATCAGATATCATGTATGATTATGACACAATGAGTCATTAATTGATGGTACACTGTGGAATGGTTACAGATTAAAGTTACAGCTCATTAAAAAGATAATTGTACGTTGAAAATAATTTGATGTTTGAAAATTTGTATGCCATTTTATAAGCTTCCAAAATGATCTTTGGATTTCCATATATCTTTGCATTATCTGATTGCAGTATAGTACAAATTCTAATAAATTTCCAACAAATCCAAGGCAAAGGATCAATCCAATTATATACAAGCTAAGCTGAACCAGTTCCTTTTTTTATATATATGAACTGCTATCCATGTGTCGCGAATGCATTGCATTCTACAGTTTATGACTGTATTCCTCTGAACCCATAAATTTATACACAAAACATCATCTCTTTTAGCATTGCTCTGTTAAGTTTCAACTTGTGGTGGCATTGGCATGCCACGCTCTAGAGCATGATGTTTGTCATTCTTTTGTTGGATTGTGACACCAATGAATCTTATGTATTTTTAGTATGTTGCGAGCCTTGCTGGTGCACTGGCATATTGCCACAAGAAGGGAATCATACATAGGGACATCAAGCCAGAGAATTTATTACTCGATCTCGAGGTTAGTTTTTCACTTTTTCTTCTTCTTTATTAGGTTTTGCAGCTGTTATTATTTCTAGAACCATATTTGATTTATGAATTAATGCATTGTATACATTTGTCGTTACATCTCATAAGGGTATCACACGTGGATAGGATATATATCATGTCTCTATGAATGAATTTGGAAACACATATTTTTGTTGATTCACTAACATATTTGGAGAAATGGTTGTACAAATACATCTTCAATGCCTCAGTATTCCTTTCTGAAGAACTGTTATGGTGATGGTGGGTATTTTGCTCTTGATTGATGCATCGAATGTTGTGTGTTGGTTTGATAACTAGCTAACTTTCCTTTTTCTCCAGGGCCGGCTTAAAATTGCAGATTTTGGATGGGCAGCTCGTACGAATGCTAAGCGAGAAACACTCTGCGGCACAATCGACTATCTGGCACCCGAAATGATAGAGAAAAAACCTCATGGTCATGGCGTTGACAACTGGACCCTGGGAATCCTATGCTATGAGTTTTCGTATGGTTCACCTCCTTTTTTTGCCGACAAATAGGGTGATACCTTGAGAAGGTATGGGTGCGGCTGAAGCGTCTTTCTCTCCCTGGTATCTATTCATTCCCTAACATTAATTCCGTGCCATTGGCAACTGAAATTTTGTGCAGGATAGTTATGGTGGATTGGGCATTCCCTTTAACTCCTCATGTATCTTCAGAGGCTAAGGATCTCATTTCCAAGGTGACCTCTCAAAGTAGTGATCATGTAGGAGGTTGTTGTGAGCTGGACTATTGACTTTTGTTGTGATTGTGTATGCAGCTACTGGTCAAGGATTCAAGCAAGAGGCTTGGTCTCGATGACATCATGAAGCACCCGTGGATTCAAAAGAATGCTGAACCTTCAGGGAGTTGCATTAAGCGCAAAGACGCAACAGGAGCAAAGGTGCCCTCCGATAAGTGAATATGCAAGATTTTTTTTTTTGACCGAAAAGAATATGCTCCAGAGCAACACGCTAGTCATAACTAAAGAGATTTGAATTTTGTTACGTAGGGACCTTGTGGATGTATATATTACGTAGCAAAGTTGGACGTGCATGGATATATATATATAGTAATATTTCGTGCTGTATAGTAGTTGAGCTGTGAATAGTTTCATGTTATACATTTCTAGCCTGGTGCGTGCCGCAAATTGCGTCACCCCTAGCTTTACATGAGTTGAAATACGGCGATGGCAACACTGGGCAATAAAATGAAGGAGAAGGCCGGTCCGGCCGGGGGAAGCACGTCGTGGCTGTTGTAAAACACACGGACTCTGTCCTAGAAGGAAAGGAGAAGGAGGAATCATAATCCTAGTCCGTCTGTATGTGGGCTCTTACCGAAACTCTTAGGTCTTGGCAGGACTATATATACGTGGGAGCTCTATGTTGTAAAGATGAATATTCGGATGAATAAAGAATAGTCTCCCTATCTTGTGTCTACTTGTTCTACTTCTTTCATCTACTACGTGATCATGAGAGACGGAGAGGGGAAGATCCTAACCGGCGACGCGACATGTTTCACAACACGTTATCAAGACGACAAGCTCTTCGTCGACATCGTCGTTGAAGCCGACGCCCGCCCAAACTACTTCGCCCGACGGCGTCGGCGTCCCCGGCGTTGTTAAGCGGGCGGGTCCGCTACCTCGCACGCTACTAATCTGCCTTTGCATCGACTCATCGTCACGCCCGGCGGGTCCCCCACGGCCTAGCCCGAGCTGTCCTAGAGGCGGCCTTCGCTTCTTTTCGAATTCAAGAACCAAAGGTACGAAAGAATCGCATCTCGCAGATCGTTGATGCTAGCCATCGAGCTGGTCCGTATTTTCTATGCACATAGAGTTGTATATGTAGTGCATATACAGATATACTCGAAGTACATACGTCCAATAATTGAATCTACGTGAGTTATTATTGGCTTGCACGCCACAATCTATGAGAATTTTGTCTGTGAACCGCGATTGCATCTTGGGTTGATATATAATATTGGGCACGGGAGGATTAAAAAGGAAAGAAAATTGTCGGCTCGGAAGACCGACGGAGCATAGGGTAAATCACCAGCATGAAGTCTGACTAATCCTAGATTGAACGGCATGGAGACCGAACTTTATGTGAATCTAGGATTAATCCCACAATTAAATAAAGGGAGCATGGCAACAACGTACGATATTTTTTGTGGACTCCTAGCTAGCAGCTTGGATTATATGTACGCATCTAGTACAATATTGTTGCACTGCACAAGCACCGTCCGTACATGGAGCTTTTCATTGCACACCAGCGAAACCAGTACCATCAAGCAGTCGGTAGCTCGCTGCACGAGCGCGCCGTCGCACATGCACACGCAGTGCCGCTGCCATCTCCTCGACCAACACGGCCTGAATGTCAGCAAGTCGCTGAACGACATCTCACCCCTCCCAAGCATCGCAGCTCAAATGCAGCCTCCACCGCACCCGCAACAAACATGGACGTGCACCTGTATACCTGCATGACAAAACAAACATGAATGAATACTCGTGATAAAGCCGATCACGCATGATCGCCATGTTTATCATCGATGACATAGCCTGAATCGTCACTTGTTGTGGTCATGATATATATACGATGAGTCATCAATTTGATTGGGCTTGCATCGCCCCTTCCACAGTACCCGGATCATGTCCCCATGGATATTCATGTGTATCTAGTACACGATGGTGCACGTAGTCGCGCCACTTTTTCACATCATGAGCCGCCGACGGATCGGGATGTTGATGACTACCAGCTTCGTTAAAGTACATCGAACCGCATCATGAGTAATGTGTATATAACCATGAATGATTCGATGTAGGCCATCATTGCCAATTGCCATGCATATTGGCTCGAAGCCAGTTGTATTCACGATCCATTGTCTATTCGTCTTCGGCTTGGAAGTTCGTAATAGTCACGCAAGCTGCTACTGCATAATGCCTCACGGATTTGATTTATTTAGCAAATAAATCGTTGAGAATTTTTTTTGAATTTGTGTGCTACACGCAATTTTTTTATGCTCGTTTTGAATGCATTTATTTGTCGCACATTATGTCATTCCTGTGAGCCTCATATTTATTTTTCCTAGCATAGAAATTTTGGGATGAATGAATGTTTGGTATTAATTTTGAAAATTTAAATATACCATAATCACGAAAGATGCGGGATGCTCCTAAGAATATTTTGAGAAACCATCCACTGTCTTTTTGCACCTTGCTACTTGTTTACATGTAGTAAATTTATATGCACATGGTCCAAGTTACGGTATTTTGCATGCCTTAAAAGAAGAAGCAATATCCTAAAATTACTCGAAAGTAAAAAGTATTTGTTACAAATCATTATTAAATCCATGTAGGATATTTTGCTACCAATGAAGTGTAGTAAACTCAGTATATATATTTCCAAATTACTCTTTAGAATGAGTATATGGCGATAGAAGTAACAAATGCATTGTGGGACTCATTACATGAGTAAAATCCCAAATTATGATTATAGAATATCATATTGCATTGAAAGTCGAATTTTGAAGCTTGTATGCTTAATCTTTGCTCTATAAACAATAGCTCGAAGCTTTATAAATGTCTAGAAGACAAGATGGTAAATAAGATTATATCAAATCTACATTCTCGAAGAAATGTCTCTTGTATATATAGAATATCAAAGAGCAATGTAATACATGAAGTATTTTAATTTACCATTAGAAATTACTCATGGAAATTGAGTTGAATTTTTAGACAGCTTTATTAACGAGGATATTATTGATTCCAATAATTTTGAATATATGGCTTGCATATATGTTACACCCCTTGAAGGCTTGTGACGGTATATCATAACTCTTGAATATAAAGCACGAAGCTACCGCTTGTCATGTATAGAAGTTAAGACATGCGAGAATGTATATTATTTGGAACATATAAAGTTTCTCTTGAAGAAGAACTTAAATTATGTGCTTATATATTTATTATATTTGAAATTTATATGCCAAAGTATTTATAGTAGTGGTGGTGGTGCATTAAGTTTTAATTCCGTTGAATTAAGTGGTTAATGGTTAATTTGTTAGCTTGAAGACTACTATGAAATACTTTATATTCTTAGTTGCAATTCTTATTACTTGAAGTAATGTGTGCGAATTTCTCATGGAATAAATTAGATTTATATGTTTCACATATAAACAATTGCCTATTGCATATCAAAATAAATTTTGCATTCATTTATCCACAAAGAAGCCTTGAGTAACCAAGAAGGTTATAGTTCTTTGTGCATCACTACCATGTAGGTAGATGGGAAACTGAATTTTCTAAAGCACATGAACAATTGGACTATATTGGCATATTAATTGATCTTGGAAGAATCGATTTAGCCAAGAAATTGTATAATCCTAAGTATTTAATATTTTAGCCCGTGAACTAGAATTTACATCCTACCCTAAATCTATTATTGTACATTGAATAGTACATTAGATATATGAATTTCATGTCATAATCAATGAGTACTAGAAGTATCATTGTATTCTATGGAGCATTACAAGTGATTATTCATAGATGATGCATGAAGCAAATCACTACTTGAAGTAGTCATGGCATGAAAAGGGCGAGGAATTTTGGGCAAAGGCATAAGAAAATGTGGGTAATATTTTAATAGGCATAGCCTTCCTAAATCAAACTTTAAGTGCAAGTATCGAGGACTTGAAGTTCTGCTCGCGTCCCTTTTGGCCGAGAGTTAACTTTCTCTATTGCACTAATTGCAAGTAAGCTCGTAGCTTTGCATTTTGTTGTTATCTATTTTGTTAGATGAATACTAATTTTTCACATTACACACGCATGTGTATCTCATTGAGTTGCAACTATCTCACTCTTGCATGAATATTAGCATAGCAAACTATAGTTGTAGCTAGTAGTTATATCTTTTACGTTTCCCTCATAATCAAAATGGCTAGCTAGCATGCTACGTTTATATGGTTCTGTTGAACTAAGAAATGATTTGCTTTCAATGCATCGTATGCATAAGCAATAGATTGGTCTAGGGCGAAAGCGGCCTAAGATCGGGGAGAGTGAGTTTATAAAATTTTGCTCAATGGAGACTAACCCATTTGATGGGATGAATAGTTGTGGACTAAGATATTGGATAACACAATTATGATGATTTGGATTTATGAAGAATAGGCATCAAGGGATTTTTTGCATTGATGGCAATTAGAAAATTCTAGAAGAAAATTCCATGTGAATTTGAATGTTGCATATTTAATACATTTGAAGTGTATGATCTATTTTTTATGAGTACTTGGATCAATTTTTTTATCTTTGATTAATAAAGAAGCTAGAGAATGAAATAGTTTTCTAAACTATGATTTGTGCATATTAGGGGAGAACATCCCAATATTTATAGGAATCTTTGAACATTCTTAAGTGCACTTTAAGTATTCTAGCTCATTTGTATAGTGAATAATAACCCCCATGTTGAAATATGTGTGTGAATATTTCCCATAAATTTAATCATAGCATACATAAATGGGACTTCACTTGTAGTTGGAGATATATGAATTTGAATTAAGCCCATGATAGGGGATATATTTTGAAGTATGCTATTAATGATCTAATATTGGCATTAGGGGGGAGAGAGCCTATATTTTGAATGCCAAATATTATTTCCATAGAAGAAAAATGATCTTAAGAGAAAATATTCCTTGAAGCTTGAAGCGGGGAATAGTATCACACACTAAGTCATACAATAGTTTAACCAATGCTCTTGTGAAGCACGAGCGAGCATATGCGGATATTTTGAAATGAGAGGAGTAACTTGAAGTTATGAACGGAAGTTGTGTTTACTAGTAGTAAACTAAATGTTATATACTATCAATCTAAAATCTACGGGGGCCTTTGTGGGTTCTAGTTTAGTGTATACACGTTAAATAGAAAAGAAATGGAACTCCTCCATTCTCATGAAGAGAACACCTCACGAAGAAGGTTAAACACCTCATGAAGAGGATCATCATGAAGATGACATCCAACACAATTAGCGCCAAGACCTCACTAGTGTTGGGTATGCGAGAACAATATATCATCTCTTGTTTGGGAAATGACAGAGATAGAATATTCTCACATTATGAGAGTATTGGGAGAAAGAAAATAATTGTCGACAAACTATCTCTTTAATTGTAAATGTTTCTCTTATGGGAACCCGGATCCGGAAACAAAGTCCATGGCAAAATCGCTTTGTAGCGATTATATCGGGTCAATGAAGAAAAGCAATTGAGGTTGAATCTCCTAATAAGAAAAAAAAATGAATGTTACGCTATATCTCGGCAAATTAAAGCGAATGAATATCGAATATGCGGTTAATTAGTAGATTATGAAAATCCATATAATTCTCGAAGAATGTAAATCTTAACTTGTAGAAATCTCATACTAAGTATTAAAGTCTAAGGTGTATCTATAAAGACCTTTTTTTTTTGTGAAATCCACTGTATATCTACAGTACTGTGTTGAAATCTACAGAGGGTTCCCTGTATATCTACAGTGGTTTGCTCCTCACCGTTCGATCTCACCTTCACAAACCAGATGCCCCCACGTCCACATCCAGAAGCTACCACGCCAGCCTTATCCTCTCCCCGCCCACGTGCATTTGCCGCCGCCCACCTCGCTTCCTCCGTCCCCGCCGCGAACTCCACCACGGCCGCCGACGACCTGCCGAAGCTCCGCCCCGCCTGCGCCCTCCGCTAGCCTCGGTGTGGCCCGCATGGGGCCCCTGCGCCGCACCACACCAGCGTCGCCGAGGCACCCTGCGTAGCAGCTTCGACCCGCCTCGCTAGCCCGGACTAGTGCCGCCGCACGTCCCCGGAGCACCATCGCCTTCCTGGGGTCGACCTCATGACTCATGAGCTGCTCATCCTCATCCCCGTGCACAGCGCCCAAGTCTGGTGAGTTCATCAACAAATCGTCTCCCACACCTCTGCCATTATTTGTTCATGCATCCCCTATTTAATTTGGATTCAGCCACATCAATGCGGCATCCCCTATTTACAATTGATTTGGATTCAGCCACATCGAAAATCGAAATCGCAGGTCGCCTATCCATTTGGACATCGTCGCTGATGCAGCCTTGCCCTTCCTTGCCTAGAGCAAGATCCACTCTGCGACTATGGACTGCGCCAGTTTTGCATTCCAAGCAATGCAATTCCTGTTCTGAAAATTTGTTAGTATTTTTTCCGAACCCCCAGTACTTCTCCTTCGTTCAGATCTCTGCCGTATGGATCAGTGCTGGATAAGCAGATGAGGTCTAGGGCTCTTCATTTTAAAACAAAATATAATGGTTTCAATTTGTTCCCCTGTCAAAGCTGTCATAGATGACGGCCATTTCATGTTTTGCTATCATATAAGATTTGTTCACATCAGAATATGCTTCTTTTTAGAAATATGTCAACCTGATTCGTGTTTAGTGCCGCTGAATATTTCATATTTGTTCACAGTGGCTTATAATTATACTACGTCTTTGTGAAAAAACAATTACCCCAACATTTTACCTATTATTGGGTAATTTAGGAATTGCTTTTCCTATTCCCTGAAACTAACCATTACCTAATTAAAGGTCCCTGATTATAGTTCAGTTGACTATGTAATTCAAGGTTTCTAACTGCATCAAAAAAAAAAAAAAATATTATTGATGACCTCCAGTTGTACTCTAGGTTACTCAATTTGCAAGTACCCTGATGGTGTATGATCCTTGGTGCTGTTGCAATTGGTATCGTCATGGTGTTTGATCCTCGGTGCTGTTCTATGTGTCAGTTCAGTCTACACAGGGTATTAATTGTTTCTAATACTTCCATCCTGATCCTCCTTTATTTCAGTTGCTTTAATTTTTATGTGCTGATAACCACAACAACTGCGATATGTTGTCAGCAACCTGCACTGGAGAATCCATGTGTTCATATGATGGGGGTCAGCCGATTGCTATAATTTAGAGGTAGTTCACATTCTCGGTTTGACATACTTGATGATCAGGGAACTCCACATGTAAGTATTGCCCCTCCAAATTTCCATTTTCTTGAACACATTCGATGCATGACCACCTAAGTTGCCTATGCTACGCTGATGATCAGACCTTGCAATGGACAGGTGGTTATATTCCCTTTGTATTCTGCTCCTACTGATCTGCCTTCTCAATGGTGATGAGAGCAATGTCTTCAGCTTTGTCATACTCCTGTTGCCTTATGCTGCACTACATACTCATCCCTGCACTCTTGGAATGCTCATAGCTCCATAGCTCCATCTTCACATCATCAGGTCATTCTACCATTTCAGAAGGACAGGAAATATTCAGCAGCTTAGTGAGAATTTAGATGACTTCTTTTGGTTAGGTTATTTATAAGAGTACTCTATTTATGACTACCAACACTATGTTTGCTCCACTACGTTTGTATGCTTCCATTATTTGGAGCTTGGTGTGTAAGTGTACACACACATCTGGAGTATATGTTAGCGGCCAAAAAAGGTACTTATCGTGTTGGAATGGAAGGAATATGTTGAACCACAATTAGATGATAATATCGCCATTCCCATTACATCTACGTCTGTTGTAAATAGTGTATACTGTTTTTGCTGCACTGCTCACTGCGCGGCGGCGGGGTATATACACACACACTAGCAGATAACGCGGCGCGCAGGCAGCAGGAAAACAGTATACACTATTTACAACAGACGTAGATGTAATGGGAATGGCGATATTATCATCTAATTGTGGTTCAACATATTCCTTCCATTCCAACACGATAAGTACCTTTTTTGGCCGCTAACATATACTCCAGATGTGTGTGTACACTTACACACCAAGCTCCAAATAATGGAAGACTTCTTTTTTTTTAGTACGCGTGGTACTATGCTTGTGTTGATCCTATTCGGTACTCACCGTATGCATCACTAGCTCTCTTCATAAAGCGCCAGCCTAATCCTATCCCTCTAACGCTAACCTCGATAGCCGTTTTCCGTCGTGACGTAGAACGCTAAGACGCCTATCGTCTCCCCGTGCGTTCCACCCGAAGGGAACACTTCTTCGTGACTGTAGTTCTTTCGTAGTTCTAAAAACGCCGCTACTGTGGCTAACTTTCCAGAACAATACAAGAACAAGAACAATACGCGCGTAGGCTTCTCCTATAGGGTCCATAGAATAGACTCAAACTTACATGGGCGGCTTCGTAAAAGCGAGGGATTCTCAAAGCCTAAAAACCGCTCCATTAAAAGAAACAAGTTTACATACGGGTTTTTCCCTTTAAAACCCCAAAGACTTAAGACAAACCTTATTACCTATATATATATATATATATATATATATATATATATATATATATTCACTATTCTCCTACCAGGCCGTTGAATACCATTCACAACTCCGGCGGAGCGCCACCAGTCTCCGGCGATCCTAATTACAGCATCTGCATGCAAATAATGTGGGCCGACCATTATTAGCACCGTTAGCACACGTCAGGAATTAAATAATTAGCCATTTATTGTTGCTCCATGACCGGCCCGTTATCTACGCCATCAAGTCAAAGCCCATTTGGATTATATATAGACCACCTCTATCTGCGTCGTCGCTAGTCGCAGAAATCACGCCATCACCTCTCACCGTCGCCGCGACACGATCCATCTCGGAAAGTGTTAGGATCACTGACATGTGGGTCCAAGGAGGATAGGCTTGCGCTGGCTACAAAGGGGACCGGTGGAGCTCAAGCGAAGGCATCGAAGAATATGAGAAGATTTCATTCCTTTACCTTCCTGTACTAGTTACTGTTCATCTTCCTCCTCCAATCTTCTCCTCTTTGTACCCAGATTTCCCTTTCTTTGCTGCTCCGATCTCTCTTCCCCACGAGATCCCTGTACCCTTGCTACTTGATTCGAGTTATCGGTGATCTATCCTATTAGTGTTGCTAACAATTGGTACCGGAGCCATGGATTCCTCCCTCGGCCTCGTCTACGGCGAGATCGGACTTTTCCGGCACGCGATGAATAGGAGGTTCGACGAGTTGACTCGATTCGACCGCATCGGCGCCACCATTTCCGCACCACCCGGTCGCATCTGGCGCGCCCGTAGGCACCACCACGCCTCGGCCGACGAGCCTAGCCACGGCCTCACCTCCATCGACCCTCGACGCGTCGCCGACGCGAGCCGGAAGCCCGTCCCACCGCGGTCCCTTCGACATCGAGTACCACCCAGCCCTCCGAGTCGCTCCGCCCGCATCCGAGAGAAGGGCGTCTCCATCGCGCCCATCGTCACCATCGGCCCGAGCTCGCGGCACCGACGGCGTGGTATCTCGCCAACAACAACGAGCCCGCGCCGACCGAGAGCGGATCCTTGTTGTGCGGGTCGATGTCGTGGTGGTTCCGGACAAGCTGGGGAGGGCTGTTCGAACGACCTACCCACATCGCCGCTGACGCGACGACCTCCGTCGACTCCCGTCTCCGGCCGGGCTCGCGTCCGCAGCCGGGATCCACGATGAGAGCGGTCCGGCACAGAGGCCAAGCGCCGAGTACTGGTCGCCTGAGCGGAGCAGTGGAGCGCCCGTCGACTGCGCCGAGGGCCTACTCTGCGCGACCGCCTCGCCCCTTCCCCGCGCGCTCCTCCGCGACATCGTCTCCCGCCTCCCCCCGTCAAGGATGCCAGCGCCGCGGCGGTGCTCTCCGTCGCCGGAGGCCTCTCGCGCGCGCCGGCGCCGCAAAGGAGGCGGCGTGTTCGTGTTCGTGCGTCTCGCACGCCGCGTTCCGTGGCGCGCGCCAAGCACCTCCCGGCCTCGCCCGCGGCCACCGCTGGCGTCGGAAACCAGCGCTGTCATCAACGACTTCGACCAAGCCGACCCGGCCTTCGCCGCGCGATCGCCCCTCGCCCGATCCTGCGCGCGCGCTCCACACTGCACCACTTTCGGCGGCCACGATGACTCCCTCGGCGGCGGCCCAGAGTTCGGGGGGTCGCCCACCTCGACGCGCCACGGACGAGCCGCCGGTCACGCGGCCGCATCGCTGCGGTGCTGCGCTCCACGCGGATGCCGTCGGCGCCGCAGGTGGTGGGCAGCTCCAGCTTGCCGCGCGCCGGCGACACCATGGCGTTTGTCTTCCCCGTCCCCTTGGACACGCTCGCACACCTCCCCTATCTCCATGGGGTCTGCGACGCAGTCCATCGCCAGCCTCCACGACGCGTCCAAGCTCGCTGCCACTCTGCAGTGCCGACTCTCCTGCCACCACAGGATGCGGCTACGGTTGGCCCGATCCCCACTCCACCACGAGAGGCATTCTGGCTGGTCCTGGCTGCGGATTTGGGCAAGTATGGTATTCTCTCTATTCCTGCAGCACAAATGTTTGATGAAATGTGGAGCAGCAATTCTCCTACTACAACAGCACTTCGCGCCAGCGGGCTTGCTTCTATGGATTTTACATTGCACGAGGAGAGTCTTATTCAGTTGCAGCATTCATGGCCTCAGCTTGCTGTTCTTCCACTCTGGCCAACACCATGGCCACCACCTGACAAACTGAGGTTGATGATGGTTGATGCTGGGCTGCGTCCTTTACCATGGCTGTCTTTCAGCATGATTGACAGGTGCTCTGTTACATGTTGGTATGTTCGCATTTGAAACCCCCATGGTTCACTTCACATCGGGCACTAGTCAAGTGTATACCTGCTCCTTTTCTTCAGAAGTTGGTTGATCATCAGTTAGCTGAAACTGCTTACCAGTCTTCTATTGTTGTGTTGAGCTTGAAGCTCCAGCTGCTGCTCTCAAGAGACTTGGTGATTAACCTCATGCTCATAGTTGTTGATCAGTGCACCAATCACGGACTTCAATTGGCACATCATGACGGCTTGGGGGCAAGCCGCAATTCAAGGAGAGGAGAATGTCAGTATGGCTATCAAGCGATCTGCAGCTCCGAATCTACCAGAATACGACAATAGCAGGCCATTCTTACAAGGTTCTTCTGCAGTTGCTTCCAAAGGTTTCAGTTCAGTGGCTGCTTGCCCGGAGTTAGTGTCCTCAATGGGTTCTATTCTGCTAATGAGCCAGAATGTTGATGGTGTTTGTCAGACTTCTTTGCTTGAGAGGTTTAACCCTGGGAATACAGAGCATGGTCGACAACTACTTGGAAAACCAAATGAGCCAGTCGTTGATGGCAGCAGTAAGTCTGATGCTGAGGTTGTCATTATCAGCAACAAGGCTGGGGCGCTGACACATATTGTTGCAGAAAATGGACATGCTAAAATGTGGAAGCTATTGTTGCAGCATTCAGCAGGTTACTATGCTAGCAGTCCTGGTACTGCTCAGTTCACTGAGCTCCTTGATATACAGCTCGTACACACGCTCTGGGATCCAGGAGGTTGTTTCCGGTGTGTGCTGGTGAACAGTCACATTTACACTATTGGTTGGCCTTCACATCGCGCCCAGGTCCTTCTCCGCGGGGACGACGTCAGATATGGCGAACGTGTGTTCGGCTTGGGGATCCTGCTGCTGGCGTTCGTCACTGGACAGCTTGCCTTCAAGCTCGGTAAGACCTCAGGTGCTCTTCACCGTCGGAAGGGCGTCCTACTGGATTGGTCGATGCAAGCTCATCTTCTGCCACGGCTTGAGGGCAAGCCGCATTTTAAGCGGTGGGGAATGTTAGGATCACTGACATGTGGGTCCAAGGAGGATAGGCTTGCGCTGGCTACAAAGGGGACCGGTGGAGCTCAAGCGAAGGCATCGAAGAATATGAGAAGATTTCATTCCTTTACCTTCCTGTACTAGTTACTGTTCATCTTCCTCCTCCAATCTTCTCCTCTTTGCACCCAGATTTCCCCTTTACTGCTGCTCCGATCTCTCTTTCCCCTGAGATCCTGTACCCTTGCTACTTGATTCGAGTTATCGGTGATCTATCCTATTAGTGTTGCTAACAGAAAGCTCGTGTGACGGCGCCGGCAGCAACGTGGTTATTAACTTATTCGCGCGGGCACGGCGGCCTCCACGGCGGCGCAGCCAGACGAGCCGTGGGGTTCATCTACGTCTCGGCCAGCCCGGCAGATCCTCCAGAGCGGAAGCAACCACATGGCGGCGGCAGTTGTGGTTCCTTGCGTATCATGTGAGGGCGTCTCCATCCCGGCGTCGCGGAGCCCTGCGGCGCGAGGTGTGATCCAAAGGACCGGTCAGCGCAAGGTTCAACTGCCGGCGGCTACGACGACAGCAAGGCGCGAGAGAGGTCCCTATCCTCCCGGGTGCCATGATGGCGGCGCGGCCATCCGTGCAGGAACAGCCTCCTCCACAGCCCCGTCCCCATGGCTGGGACAGTCGAATCAAGGTTTGGTTGAGACTCGGGAGTTCTAGTCTTTACTGTTGTCATCGATTTGTTTATTCCAATCAAATCCCCTTGCAGCTTGCTGATCCGGGGACAGTTGATTCCATTCATCTGGTTGCAATCGCACTGCTTCTTAAATCAAATCACCTTATTTTGCATTGAGGTGTTTTTCTCCTTTATGGTAATCTGGTGGCAGCGCCCTTTGCTTCTCCATCTTGTAGTTATGGGTTTGTGAATTGTGATCTTTATTTTGTTTGTCAGATTAGACCAGAGACCCGTGGATAGGAGGCAAATCACCTTATTTTGCATTGAGGTGTTTTTTTCTCCTTTATGGTAATCTGGTGGCAGCGCCCTTTGCTTCTCCATCTTGTAGTTATGGGTTTGTGAATTGTGATCTTTATTTTGTTTGTCAGATTAGACCAGAGACCCGTGGATAGGAGGATTTGATCACGGCTAGTCTCCACATAACTTGTTTTGATTAGTATTTGTATATATCATATATGCATTGCTCCTGATAGCTACGTTCTGCACTTGCATGTGCATCTACACGTCAGTGCCCCTACCTTCCCAGACTGAATCTGCACTTGTGATCTTAATTTTTTTTTTTGTTTCAATGTTGATTTCTCAAGATTCAAAATATTCTAGACAGCTTGTATGATAATAATTCTGCAATTTACGTTTCATTTCTGTTATCTCAAATATTATTTTTCTAATCTCAGTTTATGAAGCACACAGTCCCCCGTCACTCATGAAGTGAAGGATATGCAGGCTGGCAAATTGGGCACAACTCTACCAGCGAATAAGATAGAGATCGGTCGATCCGCACAATAAAAGATACTGTTAGCAGTGCCTGGTGTATAGAGGCAAGGAGACATTGTAATTTTGCGTGATGTTGTTGATTTTTCTTCAAAATGTTCATCTAATTATTGTTGTAATATAAGCAAAAGTCCCGATGTGCGCTCTGTGCACAAATAATTACTACTTGTTACTTCAAATTATTACGGCTTCTTACTACAAAATGATACTACCAACGAATTATTACGTCTTCTTATTACGGCTTCTTCAGCAAAAATGACACTACCGGTAATTATTTATCGTTCAATGGACTAGAGGGAATTATTTGCTTAAGAAAGGTAATTATTTATCATTCAATGGGCTAGAGGTAATTATTTGCTTAACAAAACGATATGAGCAGTAATAAAAAGTACCCTAGTATTAGCCAAAAATTACCGTTCATAGGGCTGCAAGGAATTATTTGCTTAACAAAAATGATACAAGTGGTAATAAAAAAATATGTCTGACCAAATGTTCCTTAACAAAAATGATACAAGTGGTAATAAAAAAATGTCTGACCAAAGGCCGGACACGTTGGTTAGTAGCACTGGAAAATTTACCGCTGACATTGCTGGAGGGAATTATTTACCGCTCACATGGTATGAAGGAATTATTTAGTTCATAAAATGATACTATTAGTAATAAAAAATAGTCTAGCCCACATCCGAAGTTACTAGTGATTAGCACACATGAAATTAGTCTGGCCAGTGACTAAAAAACTTTTTGGTGTTATCAAACATAAATTTACCGCTCACATGATACTAGTAATTATTTTCTTACGGCTCATAGGGCCGAAGGGATTAGTAGCCCAAAAAATATATTGCTCACTGCTCGGAAAAAATATTACTTTTCAATTGGTAGTAATAATTTATTACTAATCGGAAATATTATTATTACTTACAAATATTTACTGTTCACAGGTCCGGTAGGAATTATTTATTTACTACCTATTTCAAAAAAAGAAATCCGGTGGTGTAAGGCTAATAGTTAATTTATCCCATCTCGGTTTGCTTTTCATTTTTTTAATTACATCTGGGGTTCACCAGATTAATAGTTTTTTAAAAAAAACTGCAGGATTTACGTGCCTAATTTCACTGCATGCAAGCTTTGATTGCCGAATAAAAAATTAGTGGCTCCCTGGACTTTGCATGCATTAATTAATGTACGGTGCTTTACAACAACCTGTGAATAAAAGCGGCAAGTATTAATGTTTGCATGCAACAACGCACGCAATTAACTCCAGCCAGATAGGGACGCCGGACCTTGCTGCCGCCGGCCACCGGCGTTGAAAATAACATTCATAAGCCAGCGCTAAGAATAGTTCGGTCCATAAATTTTTTTCCTATATACCCAGGAGTAACTTCACCCTCCTAAATTTAGACGTACACAACCTCCTTCCATGTGGTGCCGGTCTTCCGCGCTTCAATTAGCGGGTCCATTATTTATCCAAATCGCCGGCGAAGATAAGTACGACACCTATAATCCCGAGATTCTAGCTCCGGTCCAACAAACCAAGCGGTCCATATATATTCCGACGTACATCTCCATATGTAAATGTATGGACATATACTCTCTCTATATATATTGAGTATCCACTAGTACTATATATCCGACGTACATCTCCATACGTGAATATATGCACATATACTCTCTCTATGTATATTGAGTATGCACTAGTACTATATATCTAAATGGCATGTATGTAGGCGTATGTAAGTATATACTATGAATGTATGCACATATACTTGGTATATTTGAGTACTGGAGTATGCTCATACACTAGCTTGTCGGGATTTTTTTTTCTCTTGAATACTCTAATTGGTGAAGTACGTACTAATACTATCTTGTTAAAAAGTATGCAAGCATACTAGCGTATGTACTGATACTCGTGTCAAAAATTGTGTCCACATACTAGCAAATTATTTTCTCTCTAAAAACTGCTGCATGCGTATATATGGATAATGGATTTACTCCCAGATATAAGTATGTGTCAATACTTTATTCACACGGAGAGCACATACTGCATAACCAAACCTGGTCTGCATGTTGTTATTAAACAAAGTATGAATACATACCAATCGTCGAAAGAAACAAAGTATCTATAAATACTTCTAAAGAAACAAATAAGTATATATACACGCACATACATATTTTAAAAAACATAACTACGGACTGCAAGTCCGTGACCAGCGCCTCAGTTTCCGGTAGACAAGCGTGGCAATTAGATTGCATGCAAACCCGTTACCTCCAGTCCTTGCGGCACCCACAGCACCATCGGCCCGTTAATTGGGTCTACGCGGGATTCGTTGGACCTGAGCGCAGTATACTCTCAGGTGGGTGTAGTTCTTTCGCGGGTGTATAGAAAGTCATTTATATATATATATATATATATATATATATATATATATATATAGTATATTATATATATTACGCAGGTAGTGAATAATAATCACTACCCGAGCCAGCCCAGCCAGCCGCCCGCGTTGCCTTGACGCCGGGCCAACCCCATCGGAAGCCGCTAGCCCATTGGCCCCATTTTTTTCTCCAGCACCCACCTATGATTTATTAATTCTAATTTTCTCAATTCCAAATTATAAAAAAACAATTCCAATATTGATCGTGGGAGACACGGTTTCTTTTCTTCCGTCGGAGCAGCTCCCTCACCCACGTTCTCCAAAATCAGCTTCGCTATTCGACCCCCGGGGGGGCTCTGTGAATCCGATCCCCATCCGCCGGCGCCTCTCCCCACCCCGGCGCCGCCCTCACCTCGGGCCGCTCGCCGCCCCTGCCCTAGTGCGCCCCTCAACCCCGCTGCTCGCGGCGCGACGGGATTCCTTCGGCGAATGGGGACGGCGGCGGCGGGGACGGATGGCCATCCGGCGTGGCCCTATCCCTAACTCCGGGCGGCTTCCTTCCCTCGGGCGACGACGGCCTTCTTCCACCGAGCGGGTGCACAACCGAGCCATCCAAATGCGGCGGCGCGAGCCATGCTCCATCGGCGTGGACTTCCTCCCCAACCGGCGGCGTGCGGCCTCCCAGTGGCGCACACAAGGGCCCTTGGAGGCATGGGCGGATCTAGGGGTATTCCCCAGTTTTCCCGGGAATACCCAACTATTTTGGTACGCTTTCATGTATATATGTGTATATACTTGTATATATAAATGTATAATGCTATAATTTCTGATATTTTCGTGTATATCAACCCAAAAAAGGTAAAAACTGGCCTTTCAATTAGAAGTCTAGAATTTAGAAAGCAAATATTGGTTTCAAGCCTATAAATTCAAAAAAAAAAAGTGTTATTGGCTATATTTTAAGTCTATGAATTTGATTTTTTTTTTTTAATGTAGAAATAGGAATACCCAAGTTTCAATTCCTCGCTCAGCCCGCTTGGAGGTGGCGTGGGTCAATGCGCAATGGCCTAGCGTGGGCGGGGCGACCATGATGGCCACGGCCTGCCCGCTCATGGCAGCCCTCGCGGCTCATTCGCTCATCCCCATCTGACGCCTACATGGTCGTAGTGTGGGCCGATCTGCCAACGGAAGTGAGTAAAAAGTTTTTTTTTTCCTGAATTTATGCATGTATTTTTTTAGGTTTTGATTCGATTCTGCAGTTTCCACCTGGCTACTTTTTTTTTTGAGTCTGTTGGAAGCTTAGCGATATTCATGGCCATGGTGGATGCCAGAAGCTTTCCAATGGCATAGCTATTTTTTTTAGAGTCTGTTCTTTGATATGCGTGTTTCACCTGCAGCTGACCAGAGGCGAGGGAATCCTAGACGGCTACACCTACTGCTGCAGCTCCCCACGCTCGTCATCCACCAGCACCAATGTGAGTTTCTACTATAGCATTATTGAGTTTCTATGCCAGCACCAATGTGAGTTTCTATTATAGCATTATTGAGTTTCTATGCATATCAAAGTTGGTACTGCATCTTCATTTTTCTCTGATTTACCTGGTGTCTGCTTGCTTTGATTCAGTTACTTAGATGTGGATTGCAGGGTTGCTGTTCGCTGCAGCAAGGATGGATGGGTGCAGCCAGCAGTACGGAGGAGGAATTTGGGGATTTTGGTGCACGTGAATGTTTTTTCTATGCATAAGTTTCATCGCCTACTGTAGTGATGGGTGTTCCGCAATCATGGTTCGTGCCCAAAGATTTTAATGGTTTCTGCTGTCCGTAGATCTCAACTTGCTTATGGAATTGATGCTAGCTGTAGAGATAGAGGAACAAGTTTTCTTTTGTCTGAATAACTATTTTCTATTTGCTTGCATCTTCCATTTTGTAGTACCTGCATCAATGTAACATGCATTAGTGCTGTGCTACTATGAAATTAAATTTTTAATTTTTAGTCCTATGCTTGATGAGTTTGGTTTCTACACGTTCGGTCCATGTGGTGTGATATGTGGTTTTTGTTTCTAGCTGGGAGCTGGAGCTGATGGTCTGACCTTGTCGAATGGTGACGATCCGATGCATGATGTAGTCCACGGTGGCAGCGGCGCTGGTGCCATTCGCCGGCAGTATGAGCCACCCAAAACCGGCGATGAGACGCATCGGGTGAGTTTCGCGGCAAGCCGTTGACCCATTACGTTTGAACAGAGGCGAGTTTGTTCTTCTCCTTCCGCCGATCTACATATTCAGCCCCTTCCTCCTCGGATTTCCCATCTTTTTTTGTGGTTTGTCTAGATTTTTCCCTGCCGTAAGTCGACGCAGTATGCAACATCCAGCACTTCTAGTGCTAGTCCTGCCCTTTCTTTAGCCTCCCTTGTTTCAAATTGTGCTTGCTAATTAATAATATGATCAATTTGTGCCACTGATAATTAATCTAGCATTTTTTTCTTGATTGATTTTGTTTGGACCGTTAGTTGTACGTAACAACACTTAGGGTTGAAGCAGATGAGCATGGAAAAGAACCTCGAGTTGCAAACTGCCCTTCACTCATCAGTTCAGATTCAAAGACAGTGGTTAATTCAGCATATTAGAACTTGGAAGGATTCAAACAAATATGAAATGAAACATTTGTCTTTGCTCTAATAATGTGATTTGCTACATGCTAGCTGTTTTTTTTCCCGTCACAAATGAAACTTGTGGTTACCAAATAAAGACATGGCATTGCTATATTACCAAATAAAGACATGAAAGTTGTGGTCGTTGGTTCTAGCAGCATGCCTAGAGTTTTGGCTATATTATGCAATTTTACAATGTTCTGAGTGGCTAACAAATATACTACTTGCCTGTGAAGTCTGCATCTTTGCAATCCCATGCATTTACTTTGTTGTATGCTGGTAACAAAGTTGCTAATCTGTTTGTACACATTTTATATTGTTGAAATTAATTTTCATCATGAATTCGATATCTAACCACATAATATAATCTTGCATGCTTTATTGCTTTATTACTATGCCCTTAAGCCTACCATGTGACATGAGAATGGCTTTGTTGTGATGTTTTTCACGATGATTAGAAGCATCATAATTGTATATTACAAAAAAACATCAACATTAAATGACTGATGCTTTTGTTGGTTGTTACATAAGGTGCTCACGAGTCACGGCTTAAGTGACGATAGGGTTTTGTAGTCAATTATGATGATAATTGGGGATTCTGAAACAACATGAGTAGGTTTCTCGATTAGAGCAAAGTCGGATGCTTCCTTCTAGAAAATAGTTGAATAAATTAAATTGATCAAATATTGCAATAGCTCATTATGTTTGGCCTCTGCATGGTCCTACATTTAATTTTCTAGCCTGGATAATCCTGATTTCCTGCTAAACTATGAATATCCAGTAACTTAAAGTATCTCTGTCCTTCTCCCTTTGCTTATGGGCACAATTTTCCTCTCCCATTTTGCTTCCTTGCACCTAGGTCGAGCCTCAATTGATTGATTGGGATCAGTTTGTATTTATATACATGTTTGCACTATGGAATATGGATCTGCTTGTTTTTTTTTACTAATTCTACATACCTAAACATGTGCCCATATCATTTACTCACTACTCAAATGATTGGCATGGTAGTTGCCATCTTTATACAAATTTTGATTCTCAAATGACACCAACTACATTTATGTTTGAGGGAAACAAATGTCTATTTACATTTATCAGTTGAGTATTACAATTTGTTTGTCCTATTTATTATCTTTAATGCCAAGGTCCTACTTTGTAATTGATCTCGGTAAATTATAAATTTTCATGACCTATTATATCGACAGTTGTATTATTGAATATTGACACCATTCACCACATACTTTTTCGACATTCCGATTTTGACTCCACATGTCAGATTTTATAATATAACAATTGCAGATAAAATTAAAATAATGAATGCTGGAGATAGCTACAGATTCCAACAATCCAACCTGTGAGCCAGAATTCTCCTTCCAACCCGAGGCGACACACAGGCCTAGCTACAGATTCCAACAATCCAATATATGATTTGTACAATAATTCATTTGTCTTTTAAACCCAAACCTTTATGTACATGAATTTAAAAATTCCATCCAATCGATTTCTTTATGTTGAGGTGGAAAACTTTACGTTGCTTTATCTATCCAAGTTTGTAACATCTACCTACCCAAAAATAATTAGAAATATATTCAATTATTAGATGAAAACTAATTCTTGCCAATATTGCACGTATTCCATTCTTGTAATTGTAATGCATGACTAGCCTACATACGCCTCTCGGCGTGGTTTTGTTTGACCGAGGCACAATAATCGGCTTGAAGTTTGCATGGCTGCATGGCTTAAAGTAACCCGTGGTTTTCTTCGTCCTCGTGATAATCTCGTTTGGCTTTGGAGCTTGGCGTTTGATTGTACAAACTATAAAGGTAACATCAGCCTACTTTATATTTTTGAATTCACATATTACATTATGTGCAATCGGGATTGAAAGTTTGTGTTTGTTCTTATCATTAAGCTGTAACAAGGAAACTAAGTTGATACCTTTTTTATGATTCATGTAGTCTATCTCACAATGAATTACATGTCAAGTGGTAGCCTATTGCCATGGTTCTTTGCTTGTCCATGTTTAGTGACAACATCTCCATTCATAGATGGTCGTTTTCCTTGGCATTCCTCGTTTTATCTTTGTACTTGATTTGACATGTTGTAGGTTCAATTTCTCAATTCCATCAGTAACACTTTTATAGGTACATAACTTTTATTATTTAAACAAAAAATTGTCAATTGAACTACAACATATTGATTTTATTAAGATTTATGTGTTACGATAGGATACCCTTTCTCTTAGGCCCTTCAATAAGCGGCAGCATGTTCTTTGCTCAACTAGAAGGTCCTATATGCCTGCTATGCAATTATATACTACATTGCGATAGTATTGGCACTTTAGTATTATTCATTATCAATCATTTGACCAATTACCAACTTTAGTATGATTATTGACACATTTTTTTAAAAGAGACCATGTTATTGGTAAGGAAAAAGAAAGAAAAGAAAAAAAACAGAATCACAAATTACTGTGAAGTCCATAACCAATTACTAACTTACTACTTGCTTTTAATCTGTAAAGGAGGAATCAAATTAGATCGATTGATTATATGAGATAGTGTCGTGAGTCGGTCGACGGGAGACACATGGCACTCTATTTTTTTTTTTTTTTGTTCCCATCCAATGAACTGATACATAACATTGTTTCTTCTGGAAAACAAACATGGAAGACTAATGTAATAATAGTTTCTATATCCTTAAGTTAGTTACAAACAATGATTATGTAACAAAATAATTTGGTTCCTAATATTGGCTCTGCATATTTTGCTTTGAATCTAAGTAATCGTGGTGCGAGACGAGGGGCATGTGTTAGGAGACTTCATTTATTACGCTTATGTTTTTTTTTTTTTTTTTCGCCAAAGTGACTTGTGATTGTTTGGTTGTTTTTCTATAGTGACGAACTGATGGCCATGAAGATTCAAATTCGAATGACAAGGGGTGATGATTAGTTAAGACCACAATTTAGTAGTTTAGTTTGGGGAACACTCGTCTAATTGCATATCTATTCAATATGTTTTTTTCATGGTCTCATTGCATCTAAAAGGCTATTGTATACGCTTGGTTGAGGAGGGCCTGAGAAAGTGACGACCAATCGATTAGCTAGACAATCATGAAACTTTAGAATAAATTAGAATTATGTCTCTTACCAATGATGTTTATACATATATTTACATTCCCATGACTCATTGTTTTCTTTGAAATGACTTCGGATCGAAATTACATCGATGTATCCGTGCTCAATATATGTTCTTTGTTCTTTGGTTGGAGGAGTTTTTGCTTTAGATTTTCAAACTAATGTAATTTTGTTGCTCTGAGTAATGAAAAAAAAAAAATGGTAAATACGGTGGAAAATAATTGTGCTCAATATAATTGATTTGCAGATTATGACAAATTTGTGCCAATCAAATGGCGAGTTGATTTCCATGCCAATCAAATCCGAGATGTATAGATTACTTTGAACAATAATAAAACCGGCCTGTTAATATCTATTATGATGATGTGGTCACTTTCAAAAAAGTGCTTCAGAAACCTGCCATGCTAGTGTCACGGGCGGCAAAAAAAAAAAAATCGGTTGACAAAAATTAAATAAAAATGACTTGGAAAGGTGCTGGTGAGTCTCACGAGCGTCACGAAACAGTTGTTAAAACTAAGTCAAACGAGACTGTCTCATGCATGGTACAGAACTGCCCGTGAGTGGTGCTGCGTACGTGGTGGGGTGTTGCGGGACGGGTCTCGGGGCAGGCGCGTCGGACGGCCTGCCGCACGGGGCGGCTCGGGTAGTGATTATTAATCACTACCCAGGTACTATTTTTAGCGCAATATATATATATATATATATATATATATATATATATATATATATATATATATATATATATATATATATTCAAGTCTCAAGAAGAGCATGTCCTAGAAGGATTACAATCATTTAATGATTTTATAGTGAATAACTCAATGCCATTGTGTATATAACTCATCTCGTGCATTAGAGAATATATCTCATAGAAGAGATTAATAATTCACTACGAATAAAAGTACATCCTTGAATGAATTAATCCATGAAGGATTTTACGGTCAATTCTTGAATAAGCACCATTCATCCCTGAAGTGAATATAGATCCGAGAGAAATAAAATGAGGGATCTTAAACACCGTGAAGGTGTCATCTAAAACACTTAGAGATGGAATGAAAAGCTAGCAATGTAGTGTTGATATCCTCTATATACCATAGAAGGTATAAGAATAATGGTGGTTTTGGCAATTGAATTATCCCCTAAATACCAAATGCAAATTTTGGATTTGTACAATCAAAATCTCGAAGATTATAGAATACATTTTGAAAATCCACTAAGGATTAATTATAAGTATCTAAACTCTAGTATAAGTTTGATACATTATCCGAAAGATATTGAATATTAATTTATTTACCCCATAATCCTCACGAAAGGATCTATTTTTTCGAATGATAATATTTGTTTGTTTTGCACAACTAATAGGTGGTCATTATGCATGAAGCATATTGCTCCCATATAATTCATAGAAGAATTATAAGCCAATTTTTATTTACACGTTTATGAAAAGGTGTGGTTTGAACAATGAAGTTCAAAGTTTGGCTTTATGCGGGGAACATATTTTATTGAATCTACCTTTAAGGTAAACCACTACAATTACAAAGATCAAGTAGATCATATTTGTTAAAAACACTTTGAAGTTTATGCATAGATTATGAAGACCAATATCTATTAATGAAGAATAGAATATCGAAGAATATATGACCAAGAAGGTTAAATGTTGTACTCTTTTTTCCTATGTGAGTTTTTACTTGAAGGTTTCTCACACAAGGTTTTTAATGAGACAACATGTGCAATACAATTAACGAATGCGATGTACTCTTTTCTCCAAGAACGTTTTTTTTTTTTTTCCACCGGGTTTTCGGATGGAGTTTTTGATGAGGCATATATGCATATCGTGGTAATCGCCCAAGGGGAGTGTTGTAAAACACACGGACTCTGTCCTAGAAGGAAAGGAGAAGGAGGAATCTAATCCTAGTCCGTACGTATGTGGGCTCTTACCAGAAACTCTTAGGTCTTGGCGGAGGACTATATATACGTGGGAGCTCTATGTTGTAAAGATGAATATTCAGATGAATAAAGAATAGTCTCCCTATCTTGTGTCTACTTGTTCTACTTCTTTCATCTACTACGTGATCATAAGAGACGAGAGGGGAAGGTCCTAGCCGCTGACGACATGTTTCACAACAGTGGCCAATCCCAGTGAATATGCAAGATATCTCTAGAGCAACAAGTAGCGACCTTGTGGATGTATTATATATTGTCGTATACTCGTATCGTAGTATACTGCTGGACGTGCATGGACGGTAATGTTTCGTAGGATAACTCTATAGTCTATAGTAATTGAGCTCTATACTATAGTAACTGAGCTGTGAAAGTGTGAATATTTTCCTGTTATATACATTTCTAGCCTGGTGCGTGCCGTAACGTGCACGTGTAAAGCAAATCAACTAGCGTCACCCCTAGCTATAAAATGAGTTGAATCCGGCGATTGCAACGCAATACAGGGCAATAAAATGAACCAAATTTACGAATGGACCTCAGAAGTTTCTGAAGTATCTCATAAATTTCAAAGTCAGAAGAAAAAAAAAGAAAGGCCCGGAGAAGGCCTGACTTAGTTGAATCCAGCCAAGCGGAGGGCCGGCCCAGGAAGCACGTCATGACCAATCCTACCCGACGAGCATACATGCCCACCTGCTGCTGCTAAACAGTAAGGAATGGAAGAAGAGCCCTGACTGAATCTGAATCCGAGCTAGCATAGCATAGCATCATATCATCCTTGAGTGGCCACTTCCAGTTCCAGTTTCCAAATGCATCAAACTGAACAGCGCTAGTGTTGAGTGCATGATCTATGATGGAATGGATCCAATGTAGAAGAACCTTTGCTGTTGCAGTCGCAAGTTTGTTGGAATGTCCGTAATCTAAAAAATTTGTTGGAATGTACATAAATAAACACCGTTAACAAAAGGATCAGAGTACATCTCACTGCAGCATGTGCCAATTGCCAAGTTAATTAATCTTGTCATAGGACGATATGCAACTTTAACACTAGTAATCATTCCCTACAGTACAGTTTAGGTGCTCGATCATACTGTGACTATGGAGCACGCAACAAAGATCAACCTACTTGCCTGTCTTGTGTCTTCCTCTTCCCAACTATAATCACCGGCTGGCGTTCCATTGCATCTCAGAGCAACTCTCAGGCCACCGCCGGTCACCATTACCAATCCAATGTACAGGTGCAGGAGATTGTTCAGTCACCACCCGTCCCCACAGGCTGCCGCTGGGGAGAAGTGAGGAGACTGGAGGAGCGTTTCACTTGCTCCTCTTCTTGGCCTCGCCGTACAAGACGACGCCGGCGACCGTGACACCGTAGCCCAGCATCCCCACGACCGTGACGGGGTTCCTGAAGATGAGGATGGAGACGACCACCGCCACGGCGCCTTTGGCGTTCCCAAGGACCTGCATAGGACAACGGAGGAGGGAGATCGAAGGGCATCATTCAGCAACGATTACACAATGGCACAATGGCAGCAGCAGCAGCAGCAACAGCAGCAGGTCGGCATCATCGGCTTGCAGCTAGCCATCACTGCGTGCAGCAGGTCGGTGGTGAAGAATGACCTGATGAATAGAAAGAGATTCACGGACCTGGAGCGTGAGCGGGCTGGTGTGCTTGGTGACGAGGAAGTTGGTGAGGTTGACGAAGTAAGCGAGGCACGAGTTACAGAGCAGGATCCAGGAAGCTGGGGTCCACCCGCGCGAGGTCCACCACCACCCCGACCGCATCCCGCTCCATGACCAGCGTCGCCGGCACCAGCAGCAGGACGGCCACCGGCGCCATGTAGCGGAGGAGGTCCATGGAGTCCATCTTCTCCCTGCACGGACGGGCGACGGCGCCGGCCGGGCGTGTGAGAATGTTCCAGCAACTAGCTAGCGGGACGAGACGGATGGAAGCCTCTCCTCCGACTCCGGCGGCGGCGGCGGCGGCGGGCATGGCAGAAAGGCAGAAACAATGGGGGCAGGCACAGGCAGGGGAAAGGGAAATTACTCACTCCTCGGATGATAGCAGGATCCCCTGAAGCACGGACTTGAGCGCGCGGCCGGCCGTGGCGGCGACGCACATGATGAATCCGAAGAGGTGGAAGCTCGGCTCGCCCTGCATTATATTCGTTGCGATTGTCACTCAGGTCAGGCATTCCAATTCCAATTCCAAATCCAAATCCAAATCCAATCAGGCGGCGAACGAAATTGCTCGCAGCCATCGCAGCCCTGCTCAACTCAACTCACCCCGGTGGCGATGACGACGCCAGCGACGACAGGAACGAGCGCGGCATAGGTAGCGCAAGCCTCGCGTCGTCCAGCGACAGCGTACGCAAGTATCGCGGTGAAGAATGGCGTGGTGGCGCCAACAGCCTGGTTGAACGAGACCGGTAGGTACCGTAGCGAGACGTTGCCAGCGACGACGGATGCGCAGAAGACGGCGCCGAGTACGGCGACGCGAGCCAGCTGCGCTCTGGAGCGTGGTGGAGAGGAGGAGGAGGAGCGGCGGCGGGAGGAGGGAGGTGCGGTGGTGGTGGGCGAGGGTGGAGAGGAGCGTGCAGGCGGTCATGTGGCACGCGGTGAGGAGGATGGGGAAACGGAAGCCGTAGACGGAGAGGAGGTACTTGTTGAGGAGGAGCACGCCGATGTTGGAGAAGTACCAGGAGAGTACTAGCCATGCCGTGAAGAGCTTGGATGAGGAGGTGGTGGTGGAGGAGGAGGAGGAGGCGGCGGTGGGGGAAGTGGTGGTGGTGGTTGGGAGCGGCGATGAGTCGGGGTGGGTCTGCTGCTGCCCCATCGCCGAAGAGGAACGGAACTGGACGACCGGACGCGGAGGAGAAGGCGGAGGAAGAGGAAGAGGAAGAGGAGGAGGAGCGGCGGCGGGGTTTGGGAGCGGTTTGTTAATGTAATGGCCTGCTAAAGTAGGAGGCGCTAATGGCGTGTCAGGGGCGGGGCTGCAGCGGCTGTTTGGACGTGAAGAGGGAGGCGACGGCTGACGGGGACACGTGGCGTGCGGGTTCAAGTGCGGGTGCGGCCGGCGCGGGACACACACGACACGAGACGAAACGACACGGCAAACGGCGATGCCTGTCCGAGTCCGGCAACGGGGACGTCGTCACTCGTGACACGAGCCTATCACAGTCAGCCAAACTGGTGGTGTTGCTGATCCTTCTCGGTAGAATTAATTAATTAATTAATTAATTATGGAGGAACGGACCTGGTAATAATTAATGAATTAATCCACCACTCGCGATTTTCTCCTGGTTAACCAAGGTAATAGACCTTCGCAGCGTGACGTACGGTACGGCTGAGACATGTTCTCCGGTTGTGCTCAAGACCACATTTGCGCCATCGCTGCACGGCGGTCATGCGCCATCGCTGCACACAGCAAAGCAACGCGCCGTGCAGCGACAGGCACGGGAACATCGTCGAGGCTTACACACACACAGCACGACGACGCATTCACACCTGCTCCTTCATCTCCTCCGTACGGACCGGGTCGACCTCGAGTCGAGAGATGGAAACGCAGCGACACGGTACCACCCGGAAAAACGAATAAATAAAGCAAATAAGTTCTACAATGCATGCACTACGTAGAAGTAAGTACGTGCAATTCAGTATACGAGTACATTTCATTCTATATATTTCTCGTCCTTGCGAATGTAGTATGTTTTTATATTGTACTCACGGCAAACAAACATCCCACGCACGCAGCAGCACGATAATACTGCTAGCTCACTTAATTTTATTCGTCCATTCATCACATGCATGCCCAAGTTTTTTTTTTTTTTTTTTTTTTTTTTTTTTTTACAACAGCATGCCCAAGTTTGACGGATCGCGATCACAGCTCTCTGTAGTCTGTACACGCCAATAATTCATTTCAATTTCAAACCACTCTCATCCCTCCTCCACAAGAAAAATAATCAGTCTGTTCCCACCTCCATTCCTTTGCCGAGGTGCCCTCCTCTTCCAACAATTGTGAACCAAAACCATTTGCGCGATTCAAAATTTGTTTGCGCTCTTGGGTTGGAACACACATTTTTAGACACAAGGGTTCTCTTGTTTAAATCTCGTGAGATTTTTGAACCAGTCCAGTTCTTCCTTCCTTCTTGGGTATCATGATTATTTCAGCTTGAGAGCACACATAAGTATACCGAATACGACACAAAATAAATCATGCGTACCGTGGATGATGAATATGTGATGATGTACTCGTCTTAGGCTCCTAGCCTATTTAATTATTTATTTTAGCTTTGTTTCATTTAGTTCATCGAATTTCTTCTGGCCTTTGCTCGACCTACGTCACCGAGCCAGACTAGGGGCATGTTTGTTGTGGGACACCGGCCTTGCCCGAGCCCCCTGGCTGCGAGGCTCCTATGTTTGATGCAACTAGCCCATGCTTTAGAGTCCGTACACATAATTTAAAGCGCTCGGGCCTCACCGCTCCCCCTGGCCAACCGCTCCCCACCGTCCATTTTTAGGGCTATCTCTATAGAGCAGCCGGTGGCCCGATGGTTGCGTTGGGCAACCTCCGACTCTCGCCTCCCGTTTCTCTCACCCGGCATGTCGCCGCCCCGGCGTCCTCTTCCTCTTCACCCACCCGGCCCGCGGCGGTCGCCGTCAAGCACCCGGCTAGGCCACGACTCCAACGGCGAGCTCGATGGGTTGCCCCACGCCGCCATGGTTGGAAATGTGCGAGCTTGGCCCACGGGGCCGCCCGCCATCCTCGCGTGCGCCCGGCGTGCTCATGGAGGTGACCGCCGTCGCTCCGGTGACAACGCTTCATTCTTGTTCCTTCCATATGGCCAACTTCATGCACCAGGCGTCCATGCGGCGGGGGCAAACCGCCATGCGGCGATGTCCCTGGTCCCACAGGGCCTTTTAACCGAAGCCGGTCGCTCGCTTTGCCTAACCGTGGCGTTGTTCGTTGTTTTTGCTTGACACCGTACCTATCGGAGAAAGGCCGGGGCGTGGTGCTCGTCGGCCGATTAATGTCGTCGAAGGTTGGTCATAGGGGAAGCGCCCATGCCGGACTCGGCTCGCTAGCGGCGTGGGCTAGGACAAAAGGGTGGGATTGCGAGCTCCACCACTGCGAAGATGATGCCTACATGTGTTGGATGAAATGTCAAGGAGAACGTCTGAGGGGGTAAGGTTACAAAATCATCTCAGATGCCTTACTATTAAGGGGTTATTGTCTACCACTAAAAATAGTGTCTTTGCTCCAATAGTGTATATAAAAATGCAGTACTGCGTGTCAAGTCGATAAATTAATAGTCGGCATTAAAAATCTAAGGTAACTTCGATGTGCTCATTTTTACAAGTTGGATTTGCTTTCGGCCCCTTATGAATAATTCATGACTCCGCCTTGCCCCTCGGTACCCGAAACCCTATATACGCCTTTGCATGCGGGAGCAACCGCCATTCACACTCATCACCGCAGGCTCCCAAAACCTAAGTCTATCCGGTCGCGAGTGGGAGGCGAGAGGTTGGCGGCGGTGGTGGCGGCGTCAGCGAGCGCGTGGAAACCCGAAGTCTTTGGGGGTCGCGGCGGCCTTGAAGCTGCGATGGCGCGATTTGGCGGCGTCCCGAGGCGCTAAGCGCGACCCGCGAGTTCGATTTGGCGATTTCGATTCGTTCTTCGTTTTTGGCGATTTCGATTCTATCTTCTTCTACGTACCGCCGGTTGCCCGATTGGAACGATCGAAGAAACGAAACCGAACTCGTCGGTTTTGGGATTCTACGGAACACCGATCAATTGCGATGTCTAAAAACCGAATTTCGCGACAACCGGACAAACCCGAACCGATGTGTCGATTAAAACCCGAAAGCGCCAGAGTGAAGGGTCGAAGTTGAGTTTCACGTCGATCAGGGGTTAAGCGTGTTTTTATCATAAAAAAAGAGAGCTAAATTGCCAAAAAAAAAAAAAAGGTCTGTCGCGTTCCACTACTCTTGCGACATGTGTTTTGTTGTTTTGATCTTATGAATTTAGGCCGTCAGATTTTAATCCAACGACTTGCAACCATCCATCAGACCAGCACAGAGGCAACGGCGACCGGTCGCCACCGTCCGCTTTACACACCGCGTGGCGCCACGGCGTGCGACGGCGGATCGATGTGGCCGCGGCGGGCGATTTGCAACCATTCCAAATCTGCGACTAGCAAGTCGCCGGCCTCCTGGGGTACCAACGGTGCCCCCACCACGTGCTGACGTGGCACGTGCCGGAACGGACTCGGCCCGCAGAGGCAGAGCGCGGAGGCGTCACGGACTCCCGGGCCGGGCCGGGCCCTGCCTCGTGTCGTGTCCTGCTGCCTCTCTGGCGAGGTGGGGTGGGGTCCCATGCATGCACCGCGCCCGGCCGCGCCGCATCGGAGTCCGAGTCCGCCGGCTTTCCCCTCCGCCGCCGCAATATAAGCCTAGCTTTCCACCTCGCCCTCGCCGCCCTACCCTACCCGCATCACCAACTAACCAACCAACCAACTCCACGAGTTCGCGGCGCACGCACGCGCGAGCCGTCGCGTACGCGGCCGCCAACGATCGCACCGACCGACCCACCGATCGGCCACGCGCGCGCGCCCTAGCTCCATCCGCCGCCGCCATCGCCATCGCCGAGTAGCCAGGCACTGAGGCACCTGCAACCACCTGGTACTACTACCTCGCCTCGCCGCGTCCGTCTCGGCGCGGGGCAATGGACGCGGGCGACGACGCGGTGCTGCAGTACGCGTTGTCGGCGATCGCGGACGAGTCCGCGGGCGCGGGGAGGTGGCGGCGGGTCTGGCCGCGCTCTGCGACGTGCTCGCCTTATCCGGCCCGGACTTCATCCTCGCCATCCCGCACGCGAGCCTCGCCGCGCGCCTGCCCGCGCTCCTCGCTTCCGGCGACGGCGCCGGCGGCGACGTGCCGCTGCTCGCCGCGCGCGCCATCGCCGAGGCGTGCGAGGCCGCGCCCCAGTGGGCGTCCCGATTCGCGCGGCACGGCGCCGTCGACGCGCTCCGTGATAGGCTACTCGCCGTCGATTCCATCGAACTCGCCGAGGAGGTTCGTTGCCGCCGCCGCCGCCGCCGCCGCTGTATTAAACCCCCATTAATCTGTACTCAGCTGCTTAAACCTAAACCTCCCACTCCCCATGCTGCTAAAACCATGTGTCTGCTTGTCTTGATCGTAATAAGGCTGCGGCTCTTAATTTAGGTTGCTCGTTTAAATTAGTCGTATCCATCCATTAATGCGAGTGTCACGGGCTGTCATTAATTAATCTGCTGCGGCCGGATTGTTAATTTGTTAATTACGCAACTAAAACCTAGCAGTTACTACTAACCATCTAGTATGGCATTTTATTTATCTGCCGTGCCGGCTAACCAGCTCTGAGCCTCTCTGTGTTCATACGTGGAGACTGCAATTAATATTGACAGGATTTGTTCCACGATCGTAGTTGTTCTGCGGTGGTCAAGTCTTGAATTAAAATTGACTGGACTGTGGTGGGTAGGTGGTTTACACACACTCCACTTCACTAAAGGCACACTAAATTGCTAGTGTGTCTCAGTGGGCATAAACTGCAGTTTGGTCATGGGTGCGACCTGACCGAAAACAGGATGCTTTGTGTACTGATGAGTTTGGGTTACTTCCTTTACTACTCTCTTTTGCACAAGTCCAGGTGCATAAATTTGGTTAAATTCAACTCCTTGTGTTGTAATAAGTGTCTACCTTCGCTTTGATTATCTTATTTTGGCAAAGTTGGTGCTAAAAACATCTCTCTTTGCTTTCGTTTGGCAGTGCTTGCGAGCTCTGGACGCGTTTTTCTTTGGAATGCCCTGACGCGTGCCTCAGGCGGGGGGTGGCAGCTGCTGTGCTGCAGTTCTTCGACTTCTTTTCCACGAACAAGCAGGTAATGGCACATGAGCGAATGTTTTGTGGCTTGACCTGCTTCTGCATTGTTCGTTCTCTGCGTTTGTATGTCATGTGCTCACCAACTGTTTGTGGATATGCCTACAGAAAGTGGCGCTCCAGATCGTCTCGAACATCTTCACAGATTATGAAGAAGTGTATGCGCCTAAGGCCATGGAGGCTGTGCCTGCACTGTGCAACCTCCTGCAGTATTCTGATAGGATGGTAAGTAGGATTATATATTGATGGTTTCCTTGTTTGTTTCTTTTATATGGGAAAATATATTGATGGGCTGTTGATCCTTGTGGATGCTAGATTCTCGAATCCGCTGTTTCGTGCTTGGCATTGGTTGCTGCTGGTGCTTCTGGAAATGCTAAACACATGGGTAAGCTCTGTGAATCAAATGTGATCGAGGTAACAATGACCTTGATGGTTAATGAAGGGTGGAAGAGCCTCAATGATGTCACTTTAACTGTATGTCTCATCATCCTTCCTTGAATTCGTTGTTATCGTTTAGCTTTCTTGGAACCTGAGGACTCAATCGAACATGTTTGGCAGGGCATCCTAGGGCTGCTTAAAGATCTTGCTTCTGTCTCCACAAAGGCCGTGAAGTCTCTTTTTGAGTTAAATTTTTGTCAATTGCTCGAGCAGATGATAACTTATTACAACTACTTGCACCACGATAGTGCCAAGGTACTCTACTTCTTCTCTTTGTATTACCTAGTGCAACTTTGTGGTTATGCACCTTTGATTGAGGTGCCTTAACTCCCCCCTAACATGCCAAGTTCCATGGGGGAATGTTAACATCATGTGTTACATATTTATATAAAAAAAGTAAATCAGAGTATAGCTCTTTTACACTCAAGCCACCAGTAGACTTCTGTGATATCACAAGATAGTAGATATGTGGATGCCATCTACATACCTGCAAACATCTTGGTGAATCTCTTGACAGTTGACATTTTTTCAATTCCCAACTGCAGGTCCAGATACTTGTGGAGCTCATTTACCAGCTTATGCCACCTCTTGAAACCTCTGGTCAACATGCTAAACTAGTCACTGCAAAGAAGAAACTCATTATGAGGCAAACTCAATACATTAACCAGCTTGCTAGCATCGTTGCCCTTATAGTACAGGTATGAGATATCTTTTCAGGTCCTCTACGGGAGGACCTCTGGGTGCCTGCAGTAGTACAGAATTTCCCTTGACATTTGTTCTTTTGTCCAACATAGGTTGCAAAATCTGCTGCACTATCATCAATTTGCTACAACTGTGTTGTTGTCATTGGCAAGATTGTTGAATTAAGCACACCTAATTTCCTAGTGGAGTTACAGAAGACTTTAAATCTCTCAAGGTAAAATTTCTACAATTTTTTTTCTTTAGTAAGATAAGATTTTGAGCTTTGAAATTTCCTGCCTTGTCACCATGCATGATGTTCATGTGTATCTCTCGTCTTTGTATCAGCTTTCTTAATTGTTTGTTGGCCCGGAAAAACCACCACATCTTATTCGAAACACTCAAGATTTCAAGGACCCTTCTGGTAAAAGACCAGCGCTTTTTCCTCGAGACCTTTACCAAGGAGGGTGTAAAGCATGCAATTGAGTATATAGTTTCACAATCAAAAAACACCAGTCGGCAGTCAGACAGAAACAACAGCATGAATGAAAGTTGCCTTTGCTTTGACTTGGAATCTTCCTCGACTGTTGAGGCATGCAGCATTGAGAATGATGCTGTCATGGAACTAGCAGAAGAGATAAAGAAAAACTTCTCGGTAAAAAAGGGATAAAAAGATCTCCACATAGGTTTGGATTTACTCTCAAAGGTGTACAGGATTTTTTTGCTAGGTTGAATGTATATGCCTTGGCACACCCTGCTGAAAATCCCGATAGCTGCAAGAAGTTGTCTGATCTTTCAAGGAGATTATTGTCAGACGAACTGCCAGTTACTTCTACTTTTGAGTTTGTGCAGAGTGGGTCTATCAAATGTTTTGCAGTTTATCTTTCAAACGGGGCATACAATGCAGACCTCAATGATAGACATGTACTTGAGCAGCTTAGTAAGGTGCAGAGTCGGCTGCAGAAATTTGCTAATTTGGCTCTCGCCCTCTCCAATGAAAGTTCAGCAAATCCACTTGGGATTTTGGTGGAGAAGCTGCTAGACACTTTGCACATGTGCTATGACAGTTTTCCTCTAATGCTATCTGATGAACAGATTTCACGTGAGAGCATGATGATTCCGCTGAGATATCCTGAGGCCAAGAAACCAACTTTGGAATTAAAATTTCGGAGGTCGAAGAAGGAGAAGGATTTACGCAACTACAATGATGTTCTTAGTGTCGACCTTTTCTCAACACCAGATACCACTGAACCAATTCTATTTCCTGAGGTCTTTAGGAGAACTGATCAGGAACCTGCATCCAAGGTATTCATCAATACACAGTTGCTCAAAATCTAATTTCCTCAATGTTATGCAAAAAAAGGGGGCTAATTCTCTTGAAGCTGAATTACCTTCTTGTTTCTACGATTGCAGAATTCCAATCAAGAGACAGAAGCAAATGGGAGCAGAAAATTAGTAGAGTCCAAAAATGGTATACACCCTCTTCTCTCTTTCATGTCTCATTCCCTCTGCTTGCCTGTTCTGTTAGTCTTGCTTGATTGTTGATTATTATAATAATAAGATAGCAAGTTAGCAATGTAAATAAAGTAACACCCCCGTATCTTCTAGATGATGGGAACAGATCCTCAAGACTGAGATTCTTGTACAATGGCGTGACACTCCAACCATCTGTTACATTTTTTGAGTCGATCCTCCGTCAGATGAACAAGGGACAATCTGATCTCTTTATCGACCCATCTTTATGGGAAGAAGAACACAGCATAACCTATAGGAAAAGAAACAAAAGCAAGGAAATCTCTTCTCAGAGCTCCTACTATACTCGGTTATCTCACATGCAAGAAATCCTTCAACGCGCATGGTCAAAGGACTCTTTTTTCACTGCCATACTTCATGGCAAACTTCCTGGTGATCTGGATGTGTCTGATCTGTCATACAATCTTTTATTCATGCTGAAAGTTATTGAAGGGATGAACCGTTTTTCGTATCAACTGCTGATGGATGATCAGATAAACAAATTTGCTGAAGGAACTATACAAGATATCAATGATCTTGAGGTGGCAATATATGCAGTTCCACGGCATCAGTTCATCAGTAGCCTTCTCGTAAATAAGCTAGAGGTGCAAATGCAAGATTCTTTGTTTGAGAATGGCCTCATACCCTCATGGTGTGTCTATCTGGTTGAGACCTGCCCATTCCTGTTGTCCTTCGAGACACGGTGGAAGTACTTCTGCCTTACTGTACATCACTCATTCATTTCAGATCAGGTTAATAGTTCTTCAGAACATGCTCACAATATTTCTAACCAAGTTAATGGTCACTCAGACCAGGTTAAGAGTCCTCCACAAAGTAAAAAGTACAGGGTAGCCCGAAGTGCTATCCTTGAAGGTGCTGTATCAGTGATGACCAGTCATGGCCCAAGCAGTAAAGTCATTGAGGTGGAGTTTGATGGAGAGGTTGGGACTGGGCGAGGTCCGTCATTTGAATTCTACACTACAGTTAGTCATGAACTTCAAAGGGCCGGGCTTGGAATGTGGAGAGGAGACAGCGGTGAACATGGATTCATTCATGCTCCTTTTGGACTATTTCCAAAGCCATGGTCACCATCAGGCACTTCATCACAAGGAGTTGATTTTACTAATATGCTACAAAAATTCAAGCTTTTAGGAAATCTTGTAGCGAGAGCAGTTCTGGATGGAAGGATCCTGGACATTCCACTTTCTAAAGCATTTTACAAGGTCATGCTTGAGCAGGTAATTATTTTAGCATCACCCATGCTATGACCCTTCTGATTCCAAATTTCTGATTTTGAATTCCTTCTCCTTTGTTCTAATCACTGCTTTTTTGGTTCTATTAGGAGCTTGATATATATGACATCCCGTTGTTTGATCCTGAGTTGGGCAAGACAATAATAGAGTTTGAAGCACTTGTTAGCAGGAAGAAATTTTTGGAAGCCTCTTCCAGAGCATCTAACCGTACGGTTGATTTGTCCTATAAAAAGGTGAAATTGGAGGATTTGTGCCTTGACTTCACTCTTCCTGGAAATCCTGAATATGAACTTGTTCCTGGAGGTTCAGAGAAGTTGGTGACACTTGATAGTTTAGATGAATATGTATCTTTGATTGTTGATGCGACACTGAAGAGCGGGATTGCCAAGCAGATCGAGGCTTTCAAGTCTGGAATTGATGAGGTATGGTACTTATAGAATAGAGCTAAATGAGTTCTTTTCCCTCTTATGTAAACACCAAATACTAATTAGGTCTATCACTTGCAGGTTTTTTCTCTCAAGGCCCTCAAAATGTTTGCAGAGGAGGAGATGGAACTCATACTATGTGGCGAACAGGATGCTTGGGCTGTATGTATCTTTCTATACTCCCAAAGTCCTGTGCAAATAGGATCCTTATATTTGTTTTAATTGTGTTTACCTTTTGCAGTTAAAGAACCTTGAGGATCAAATGGAGTTTGAGCATGGCTATGATAAGAACAGTCAACCAATAATTATTGTAAGTTGTATGCCTATTATAGACTTTCTATTCCTCAAATTACCAACTAATTGAGAGCAACTATAACTGCAGTTCCTGGAGATATTGCGGGAGTTTGGAAGAGAGGAGAAGCGTGCTTTCATACAATTCAGTACTGGAGCTCCTCGACTCCCGCTTGGTGGCCTAGCTTCGCTTGATCCCAAGCTCACTATCGTACGCAAGGTTTGTCTGCATAGCAAATTATACCACTAGGGCACAGACCTATTCTTTTGATGAATACTTATCTGCCATGCATCTTGCTCAACAGCAATGCGATGGCAATGTAGACGATGAATTGCCAAGTGTCAATACCTGCCGGCACTTTATCAAGCTCCCTCCTTACTCATCGAAGGTACCACAAAAATCATATCAGTTTACTAATCTGTTTCGTTTTTTGTGAAGATGAAAAACTGACACCTATTTGTCGCTGGTATCTGCTTCTTGATCACAGGACATAATGAGAAAGAAGCTCAAATATGCCATTACAGAGGGTCTAGGCTCCTTCCACTTATCATGATAACAAGACAGAAGTGCACAGGATGATGGAAGAACAGTGTACATTGTAGAAGGGGTAGATAGCAACTTATTATTGCTGATTTATTTAAATCACACGACAGATCTAGACTTGATGTGAATCGCCATTGTTAGACCTCTCAATATTCTGATTTAGCTCTCTTTTTTGAAGTAAAATTTATCGATTTTTCTGGTTAGGGTTCAGATTAGTTGCTAGATACTTAGCTCAAGTTTTCTTCCCTCGTATGTACTTGTATGTATATAACTACTGTGTCGAACGCCCTTCCATTTTCGTCTCTTGTTTTTAATGATCGATTGTCAAAGAATAATATGCAAACTAATTTCTTCTGAATCTCAGCGATAGTATTTGTTGTCCAGTAACATGAAATTGTGATGGATATCACTCACTGCCTGGTGTATGAAACATACATGATAACAAGTAGTATGTGAAGTTGTGAACTCTGCAATTTCAGACTCGGAAATAAAGATTGCATCTTGACAAGACATTCTAGTAATCTAACATAATGATCTGCTGGTGGCATCAAAACTCAACAAGAGGCCAAACCATTAAGTCCAGATGCATCAGGTATACATAAAAGCATAAAACATCACCACTTAGATGTTTTTACATCCTCGACAGCATAGATAAATTTAAATGACACCGTCTGCTTAGCCTATATGAAACAACAAAAGTTCAACTTGATCAACTACTTCCTAAGGTTCCAATCCAAAAATCTCATCTCACGAACTACCATCCCCTGGTAACCCAAAAGTTCGAAGCATGGGTGAATGAACAACCTCTTCACTGCCTCCTGTCTCCACCTGAAAGAAAACAAAAACATGATTTGTAATTACTAGCCAAAGTAAACAAGAGTATGAACAGCTAATGAAGCTACATTCTCATATATCAACAGAAAAACAGCGAATGAAGCTCATAAATCAACACATCAGAAGAAATTACCACGCGAACCGATCAGAGTAGCTACTGAAGAGCTTCAACAGGTGAGTGGCTGTGGAGGATCATCAACCGTTGCAGCTGGAAGCGACGCTGTGACACGGAAGCTGACCAGGGACTTCCTGATGGAGCCGATCTTGGCGGTGCCTGAGAACGCCTTATCAGCATGCGCACCATTGTTGAAGATCACCAGAGCAGTAGAGTTCTCTGCCCGGACATCCTTGACAGGCCCAAACTGGCTGAAGATCATGGTCAGGTGACGTATTGAAGGCACGGCGCTGGCGCTGCTGAAGTTGAGCACGAGCCCAGCTTCGTGATCGCCATTGTTCTTGCTCACTGGAGGAAACTGCTGCTCATCTGCAGCTACTGCACACCTTGCCATGTCTGGAGGTGGAGGAGGACAGGAGTTGCCGCCGTTGGCCCTGAGGCGGATCACCGACATCTGTTGCGCGGCACGGCTCATGAGCTTCCCCATCTTGGTGGACATCTGCTGGGGCGGTGTGGGCAGTGGGAGATCCTCCTGTTCCAGGGCCTCGTAGTCGCCGGTGTCACAGGCTGCGTTCCCTTTCGTCGCAGCTCTGCTCCTCCGTTTGGCAGAGCCTCCTCCTCCGGCCGAAGACCTCCTCCGCTTGGCTGTCGCAGAGACACCACCATCGATGCCGAAGACGATCGTGTACTCGGGAAGGCCCCTCGTCGAGCCCCTCCACCGTCCGAGCGCCTTGATCTGCGCCGCGGCGACGGTGAGGTCGACCCTGTCAGCCCAGCGCGCGGCGGTGGCGAGCGCGGAGACGTACCCGACGAGCGCCTCAGCCTGAAGCGCGCCCCTGGCGAATGCCGCGTCGACGGGCGCCCCATACGCGCCGTCACGGACGCCGGCGTTGTCGATCACCTGCCTGTTGTCCCCGACCCGCCTCCGTCTCCGCAGCAGCACGAGAGGCCGACGGTCACGCGGCGCGCGACCTCGTCCAGCGCGGCGTCCACGGCGTTGGCGACAGGGGACATGGCAGCGAGACGCGGGAACCCAGCGCGGAACGGGAGCAGCGTGGCGGCGTCGTTCCACGCGAACGTCTTGTCCCAGAAGTAGGCGACGAGGACGACGGCGGCGTGGCGGCGCGACCTGCGGCGGAGCGCCCTTGCGTCCGCCGACGCGTCCGCCGCGTCGAACACCTGGCCTGGCCACCACGGATGGTCCCTGACCTTACCCCCACACGAGGCGGCCGGGCGCCGAGACGCCTCCACCGACGACGTCGTCCTCGAACGCGCACGCGTACCGGGCCAGCGGCGGATGATGTGGCGTCGCCGCGGGCTTCGTCGACGCCGCCGACGGACGCGCGTGACGACGCGGGCTCCGCTGCCGCAGGAGCTCCGCCACGTCTGGGTTGATGACGCGGAGCCTCCCCGGGCGTGGAACCGTGCTCACGGACACGAAAGCAGCGTCCTCCTCCGCCACCATGTTGTAGCGCGACACGCCTGGAAAGAAAGAAAGAAAGACCTGATCGATCAGCACGAGGGAGTACTGGAATGGCGCTGCCTCCCTCCTCCTCTGCGGGCTGGGAGGGGCATGGAGATAGAGAGGGGAACCAGGGCATGTACGGACGGCGGAGGGAGGCGGCGATCGGCTTACCGAGGAGCGGCCGGACTGGTGCGGCGCGGACGGGCGTCCGGGGAGAGAGACCGAAGCGACGGGTGGCGGCGGTGGAAGCCAGCGAGACTGCGCGAGAGAGAGAGGCGGTGGTGGGGTTTTGGTTGGGGTTTGGGAGGGAGACGCGGCGGCAGGGCAGGGCAGGGCAGGGACGAGAAGAAGAGGAGAAGGTGGGGTGGTGGAGTGGAGTTGTATGTGATTGTACGGTAGGAAAGGGGGTTTAGTGCAAAAAACGTAAAGATTGTTGCAGATTGAGCAGAGCTCGCGCACATGTCGTCCTGCAGTGAAGTTGTGCAGACTGCAGAGACTAGTACTTTCTTTCTTCCTTCTTTTTGTTTTTACAGTTTTTTCCGTTCTCTTTTTGTTTTTTGGGGGAATAAAGGCTTTTAAAGTAGTAGTAGTATGTATAAGTATGGTCTTGTGGAATGTGGGATTGTGGTTGCCATTCAATCACATTTTGAATGCTAGCTTGGTTGCTAGTGAACTTGTGACAAGCAAGGAATTTTCAGGAGGACAATGCAATGCAATGCAATGCAATTGGTGTGGTTGTGGGTTAATTTGGGATGAAATGTTGTGCACCAAACTTGAAAGTTAGTTGGTGCACACCATCAACTCGATCAGGTTGCTTTTCCCTTTTGTTTTTCATTTCAAAGAGCCCAGCCCTTTGCTGTCTCTCTTTATCTCTTTCTCTCTGCACTGTACTAGTACTTCACTGTAGTCCCTTTTTTTTTGTTTGGATTTGACTGCATCTTGTGTGGCTAGTATGTGTGGGTGTTGTGGTGCAGTTCGAGCTGTCCTGCTTCAACAAGGAACGAGAGAGAGGAATCTGCGTCCTCAAGGCAAAGAAGCACCGGCAGACAAGGTTTCTCTTTCGTCATCCGTGCTCCAGAGTCCAGAGAGGTGGTTACTGATAGTACTTACTCTGCAGATCAATTGCAGGAGCATCTGACTGCTTTATCCAACCGATTCCTGTTTCTCCTCTGTCTCAACTTATCGTTCAAGAATGCTAATGAATTTGGTTACGATAGATGATAGTCCAACGCAATTGGTTCTGAGTTTGGTGGACTTGGATTCAGACCAAAACAATACTTGTTAATGTACGTACTTGCTGCATCACATTGTGGTATATAGCTGAATATCTATCTGTACATAATGAAAAAAGCGCCAACTTAAGTGGGCTGGTCTAAAAAAAACTATTTGTACATAATAATAAGAAACATGGTTCAGCTAAACAAAAGGCCTCCCGGCCCCGGATAGAAATGGTTGAGTGTGCACATGTTCCGAATTTGGAAACATGATTCTGCTTGTGAATCTTATCCATGTAGTGTACTCTTTTTTAAAAAAAAATCCTATTTTTAGATAAAGGATAGATTTCATACCCGGCTTCATCTACCAACAAGTAGAATCAGACCAATTATTACATAAAAGGTATCTAGTGTGTCGGGTAAGACAAAAGCCACTGATACAACTAAGAAAAAAAAAACAAACGGAAAAATACATCTCCACCATTGAAGATGTCGGATATTCACGGCAAGCGATACTAAGCCCTAGTATTTGTGCGAAGGAACCACCATGATGTCGGCACCAAAGCCAACAAAACATGGTAGCAATACCAGCACCCACCACAAGCCATACCGTTACCATCGATCGAAAGCCTTGAATTTGCGTATGTCGTGAGTCGCATAGGCATTTGCCACCACCTTGATGATCGCGGCGACTCCATCCGGGGCCGACCACGGGGACTCGGTGCGGGCGGCGTGGCGCCGAATCGCCGATGGATCCCGATCACGGCACCAAACCCTTTGCTCCGCCGCCCGCCCGTGCGGAAGGCGCATCCGCCATCAACTCCGCCGCCACCGGATCCGCCCGGCGCGCGCGGGCGTCCCCTTAGGACACACCCGCGAACTCGCAGATCGTGTGCGGTGCGTGGATTCGTGAGACCGGCGTGGATCGGGCCGCGGTATGGACTTCGGCGACGGCGTGAAGGAAGTAGAGGCGGCTCGAGCAGGCACACTGTGTGTGATCCCATCGCGGCCCGATCCCACCTCCACCGGCGTACTCGCGCCGCCCGCCCAGCAGCGTGAGCCGCCCCGGCGTCCGTGAAGGCGGCGGTGGCGGTGGAGATCCACCGGGGAAGAGGAAAAGGGAGGGCGAGGACAACCGACCCGCCGCCGCCATCCTCGCCTCCGGCCCAGGGCTTCCCGGTGCTGGCTCGGGCAGCGGCGGCTGGGGGGGGCGGGGGGGCGGCCCTAGGTGGTGGCGCGGAGGGTCGCGGCCCGAGTCGCCCCTAGGAGCGACGCAAAAAAAAAAAATCCTATACGTACATGTTTGCATACTACTGTAGTATATATTGTGTGCTCGTGCTTTTGACGAAAGTGGAATTGGAACGTTGTTATTAGGACCGTAACTACTGACTGACTGCAATTAGCAGAGGGAATGTTGTTGTCGAATCAAAAAATAAAAATGGAGCAAGAATCATGCATGTATCTCCTTTTTTTAAAAAAAAAAAAAGATCCAAAACAAGTCCGGCATTATATTATATTAATAAAGAGAAGAAACTTACATGTGCATCTCCCTCTGAGACAACATGCATATGTATGTGAGAAGTACTAAAACGGATTACTCACACTCTAAAAACAAATAATGACCGGCCATCTCGGAATGCATGCATGCCAGATGAAAAGCAAGAACCGGTTGTCATGTTTTCGCCTTTTTTTAATAACCATGGCAGTATGCATCGAATCGAGCTTCTTCCTGGATGCGTACGTACATCTGGGTATTCAGCGGCCTCTCTCTCGGTAACAAAAAATTCGCTTGCGTTACTGACTGACCAAAAACAGAGGCGACGACGCTAGGTGTTTGGCTCAACACACTCGGAGATGAGGTCTTGGCTCATCCCTTCATGGCTTCATCTATCTATTCTATCAGCATTATTGTTGTTGGCTGCATCTGTTGCCTGTTTGAGGGTCTGGCGGCACTGGCACTGCTGCTTACCATACCACCAGAGCAGAGTGAGTTCCCAGCTTCCCCTTGCATGGCTAAAGCTAAAGGTTGCTAGCCCTGCATCCTTTTGTTTTTACTGAGATGAGGCTCTCCCGTATTATCTGATCTGATCTGATCTCGTGTGCGTTGTTTCTAACCATGGTGGGCGAGTTCCAACACACAGCTACACTACATTGAACACGTCTTTGGTGGAGTACGTATGATGATGTATGATGACTGAGAAGGGACTGGGCTACTTTGCATCTTTTCGCCTTGGGCTTCTTGCACGGCTGTCCGTGTAGCCCATGGACCGGCCATATCGTGGGCCTAAATTCCGTCATGTCAAAGAAAGGAAATGCTGGGCTTTTGAAGAGACCGTGTGTAGATTTCGGCAGTTTTTTTCCGGTGGTTTGTTACAGTATCCCGAGTTTGCTACAGTAGCCAGGGTTTTCTTTTTCTCGATTTATTTCGGTTGAAATCTTGAAAAATCATAACTCATCAATACGACATCGGATAAAGATGATTTATATATGAAAATTGTAGCTCTCGACGAGATCTATAACTTTCTAGTTTTGAGTTTTTCATTTGACAATATTAAGGTGCTAAAAAATTATATAAAAGTACTGACACCATAATAATCACGCAGCTCGTCGCATTAGAAAATTAATATATATTGTTTATTTGTTGTCAAATGAAGACACTTTGTATCCCAAAAATTTAGCATTCTAAAAGATTTAGACTCTTGTAGTTTTGAGTTTTTATTCTTCAAGTTGTTAAGATGTCGATAAAACAAAATATTATGTACTGAAAGGCGTTGAGGCTTTATCTTTGTTTTATTAACATCTTAACAACTTCAAATGTAAAAACTCAAAACTACGAAATCTAGATCTTTTAGAGTACTAAATTTATGGTATACAAAGTGTCTTCATTTGACAACAAATAAAAAAATATATTAATTTTCTAATGCTAAATAGAATAAGTACGTTATTATTATGGTGCTGTATTTTTTTATAATTTTTTTGAGCACTTTTAATGTTGTCAAAGAAAAAACTCAAAACTAGAAAGTTGTAGACCGAGGGCTACAATTTTCATATAAAAATCATCTTTATCCAATGTCGTATTGAAGAGTTATGATTTTTTAAAAAGATTTCCGAAATAAATTAGAAAAGAGAAAAAGCAAAACCGTGGCTACTGTAGCACACCAGGGATACTGTAGCCAAACCACCGAAAAAACTGTGCCCTAAATCTCCACGGAAAAGTTGAGGGGCTATTTTGTCCGGGTTTTTTAGAGTTAAGGACCAAAAGTAGACTTTCGTAAAAGTTGAGGGACCAAAACTTGGACTTTTCCCCACGGAAAATGCTAATTTTAGCTCTCAAGGATGATACTAGTCTCATTCTTCTACCCACATTGTGAAAGTAGACGATATCTTGCTCCCTCTACTCTCAACACCATGTACACACAAGAAAAAAACAAGTTTCTCAACTCCACCAACATGAATGTTGGCCATCGATCATTAGACATCTGTTCTCGGGCCTTTTACCAAGTGTTTTTTGAGATAGTAGTTGCAAAAAAAAAAAAAGTACTTGGTTAGGCTATTAAACCACATGAATTAATTGTTTCAAAACTTTGGGAAAAAAAAAATACTTTGCCTTAATTTCTTTCTTCCCCTTTCTTGCCTAGTGTCCACCATATATATACATATCATGTATTAATTTGGTGTTATAGACAGTTTCCCAAAAATGTTTGTACTTTGTGGTAGTATTTTTTATATGTTCATTGTGTTGTGTATTCTAGTCGAGTGGAAATTAATTAGCATCCGTACGTAGCTTACCCGTTTCTTATGGACTTTGTAGATTATTTTGTACTCCTCATGCTGTGTGAGTTATGGATATTAGCTAGGATGCTACTGCTTTTATTACTTAGTACTTGTTAAAAAAATATTAAACATATACGTGTTTCTTAAAATGGAGTATCTGCATTTCCGTATTTCATGGCTTGTCGCGCCTACTAGGAATTAGTTGGTCTCGGACTAGTGAAACTCTTTATTTTTATTGAAACTCTTTGTCTCTAACATACAGTGATGTGGTTCCCCCATGTGACATGATCTCACATGACGTAGCAGTAACTAAGCAGAAGCCAATTAGTAAAAATAATTTAGAGCAGCTCCAATAATCTATCTATATCATCATTCCTAAGTGATAAGAGTGGAGATTTTGGTAAAAAAAGACTTCAATAACTTCTTTAATTTAGATCCTTAATTAAGTATTGTCATTCTCCACCGGATTTTTCTCGCAAGTCAAAATGATGGAGAGAGTGTTGGCTCTCTACGGTGCGCACAAGGCATATAACTAAAATATTGGAGGATGAAAACATATAGACACTGTTTTTTTTCCAAAAAACTATTCGAATATTTTAGAGGTCGAGTTTAAGAAAAAAAAAAACTCTTGAAGATACCATTATAGATCCATGATGGGTTGGAGTGAGATGCACATAAGCCAAGATGGCATAACTTGACATGCCAAAGGAAACACCCATGAATCGATAATGCCTCGCCGAAGAACGTGTATGTAGATTCATACATCACCGGTGCATTTTGAATGCTCTGTTGCCTTTTAAAATGGAGTGTATGTGGCACTTGGACTTAAGTGCAAACAACAAAACACATGTTTAAAATCCATTTATGTAGAATTTCATATTGAAATAAGGATGTGCCTAAAGGAGGGGAGGGGGGCTTAAGCCCCCTCCGCTGAAGTTGTATGGAGAGAAGAGAGCTGGAGGAGGAAGAGAAAGAGGAAGAAAGAAGAAGTTAATAAAGAAGAGAGCGAGAAGAAGAGGAAGAAAGAAGTTATGGGCTAGCGAAATAAAAACCTAATCTACTTAACGCGCTCATGTACATGGCGTTGGTTGTCCCTAACTAATTGAGAATGGGGCACAACACCGCATGGTTCACTACTGAAACTAAGGGAGTGATACATATATAGTTAATTTATACCATGGCAATGTTTTATGTATTCATCAATGTGCTGAGTAAACTATATGGAATGTGCTGAGTAAACTATATGGACTTGGCACTACAACGATATTGGACTATTCCAATTTATATCTTTTTTGCGGAATATATTCCAATTTATATCTAACATTTAATCTTTTATGTACCTATCAACCTATAATTAAATTGGTGTCATTAAATCATCTATAAAATATAGTTTGATATATATATATATATATATATATAATACATTTTTGTCTAAAAGCATAGTCAAAGGTGGATAAGTTTGTTTTATATATAACAAAACAAAGCTAGAGCGAACTATGTAGTTTTGTCATCATCAGTAGATAGGGCCTAGACATGAGTGAAGTTGTGATTGTGTAAGCCCGTGCATTTGTACACACAATCCCGTCGTTTGAGAATCAAAGAGGTTCGGACAAAGTGGGCTGTGATTTCTTGTTTGTCAACTTGTCACAGTGCCATCTTCTTTTTCTGCAAGTAGCGCATGATTAACAGAACTAGTCCATGCATAGCAATGAAGGCTAGCTAGGTTGCTCGAGGGCAATCAAAGGTCTCCGCTTTTGTAATTATTATTAGAAAAAAAAAAAAAGAACACATTGCTAAACCGATTTCTTTGTCTATTCGATAATAATGAACATTGCTAACGAAGCAGCTCATTTTCGCAAGAAAAAATGCATAGATTTCAGAAGCAAACAAAATAGAAACCAGTTTCAAATAGAGCATGGATGGAAGAGTAGCCATCAACACAAACCGCATTAGTGTACTGCTCCTCTCGTCCCTAAAAGCTTGTCACCGCGTTTTTTAAAACAAATACCGGCAATTATATATTAAAATATATAAATATTTATGCTAAATAATTCACATCTTTACGTCTAGTTTTTTAACAAATTTATTTTAAAATTTAAATGTTGCACGTATTTTTTTAAAATTTAAGTTAAACTTGTGGCACGTATCCCATGGCGATAAGCTTTTAGGGACAGAGAGAGTATACTATGCTCCTAGGCTCCTAGCACTAGTATTTATTTGGGCCAAAAAAAGATAAAATAAAATTTAAAAGGAGAAAAAGTTGCATTTTTTTTTTGGTTGCGCGTACTCCTACTAGTCCATCCAGATCCCCGTTCGTTTAAATGCCAGTCCTTGTCGGGACATATATGCCGCGCGATAAACGCTCTTCCAACCCATGTAAAAAACCCGTCCCTAATTCCGCCAGACTCCCCAGCTCGGTACATCACAGAGAGAAGCCCGCCCTCGAATCGTTTTTGAAGGCAGAATAGCGGAAGCTGACCGGTGAGCCAGGTTGGATAATAGGACCCCACAAACACGCAAACGAAAGTGCCCGTCTCAGCCGCGTGCGTGGTTCCGACGAGTAGCAGGCACCGCACCGCACCCAGCATCGACGACGCCTAAAATTTAGCCATCTAAACGTGGCCTTGTTAAGAAAAGACCCCGAAAATAAAATAAAAATAAAAATAAAAAGGAGAAGAAGCTTTTTATATTTTTTTTCCTTACGCATGGTTGCGCGTACTCCTACTAGTAGGGCAGCAGGAGTGGCGACAGATCCCCCGTTCGTTTGACTGCCAGTCCTTGTCGGGACCTGACTATGCCGCGCGCCGCACCCGACGCTGTTCCAACCCATCACACCGACAAGCGGGCCCAACCACCAACCCGTCCCCACCTGTCCGCCAGACTCCCCAGCTCGGTACGAAGTACACAGAGAGAAGCCCGCCCTCGAGACCCGTGCCAAGGAAGGCAGAACCGGAAGCGGAAGCTGACCGGTGAGCCAGGCCCCTCGTCGCTGCCATGTGGGCCCCACAGGACCCGCCGTTCCCGCACGCCCGGGACACGTGCCCGTCTCAGCCTCGTGCGTGGAGCCGACGAGTAGCAGGCACCGCACCGCACCCAGCATCGACGACGCCCTTCCCCGGCGCAAATGGCCCACCCACCCGGCCACGGACCCCGCCATAGAAGCAAGCGAAAGGGGAGCAGCGAGCCCGGCCGCCCGGTCACTCCTCCCTCTCTCCCCCAAACTCACCTCACTCACTCCACCAGTTCGGAGTGGGTCTCTCACTGTACCCACACCAGCTGCAGCAGGAGGAGAGGAGTTCCAAGGAGGGAGGAGAGAGAGAACCAACCCAATCTTCGCAAGAAGAAGCGAGAGAGAGGCAGATCAGGTGAGCACTCAGACTGAGCTGCATCTTTCAATCCGGTTCCCCTTGATTCCTCGCGGAAAAAAATGCAGGCAGAAGCTGTTGTTGTTCCTGTTCGTTCTTGTTGCCTCAAGAACGGCCGGCCCCCTTTGTTCGGAACTCCATGCTTGCTTCCGTTTCCATTTATCCTCTACCCCTCATTTCCTTTCTTTCCCTGTTTATCTGAATGTTGAATGGTTTGTTTTGACGACTGTCAATGTTTCTTTTCTGGGGGGAAATGCGGTTTAGTTTCAGATTCAAGTTTGGGTTTTCTTTTCTCTTACAACTCAGCTCAGTTTCACCTTCCATTCGTCCTCTGTTCTTGGCTGGAAGAACAAACAAGGGTCCAGGACGGACGGGTTGGGTTGGTTTCCGGCCGGCAACAGAAACCTTGCTATGCTGCTAAACTAAGACACTTGATGCCGTAGACTAGTACTGCTGGTACGGCCGTTTATTATTGCTTTAATCCGCAGCTAATGCGCCTTTGTTGGCGCTGCTCGTACACTAACAACTAACCACGCTCCCTTTTAATCCCCACGCAACGCAAGCAAGCGATGTCCTTATTGCAGGCGAGGCGTTGCTTCTCTTCTTGAAAAGCCTCACTCCTTTTGGCTGTTCTTCACCAGTTCTTGTTTGTCCATCCATGGCATCGCATCTATGGATGCGTGCGGTTCCACGCTCCACAACCACACAACGATGAGAGACAGCTGAGCAGGCACGCACGCTTCAGGATCTACAGCCATAAATATCCTTCCTTCCTTGTATGTAAAACCGTGCAAGTTTTATTTTTAGTTTTTTCTTCTTTGGAGACAGCAGCACAGTAAACAGTGCGAGTTACTGCGCCTTCCCGGTTTGAAATTTTCACCCTCTCTTTCGGCTACAGTACATTGAGACGGCCCATGCTATTGCTCCTCCTCCACTCCTTGTAGGGAAAAGGCTGCTGCCATTGCTGTTTCTCCAGTTCTGCACCACCACCGGAGAGAATCCCCGTTTTGGCCCTCGCCGTGGAGGTGTGCTGGGCTGGGTGAAACCAAGGGCAGTTTGGTATGTTTCCAATATAGTAGTTTTTTTTTTAGTAGGTTTGTCGTGGAAGTAGGTTCCTGGCTCTTTGCTGGATTCCCTCCCTCCACAGGCGTCCTTGGATTCGGGGTCCTTGCTTGCTGCTGCCACTGTTGTCGTTGCCTCTGCCTCTGGCTCAGGGTATAGGGCATGGGCAGCAAACCACACCTCATCATACTTTTAAATTTGATGTCAAGGGAGGCACAGAGATATGTTATCCTGAGTAGTGGTGAAGTTTCCAGGGTTTTCTATCTTAATCAAAAGGCAGAGGTCCAGTTTTTTTTTAAAGAAAGATTTCAGGTTCATTCAGTTTATTAGATGCCTTTTTGTAAAAAAAAAAAAAAAAAGAGAGGAAGTTTTAGATGCCACTGGAGTAGCTCTTCAGCTTTTGTGTACCTCTTCAGCTTTTGTGCCTTATTACAGATGCTAAGTACAGCAGTAACTAGACATGCTTTTGCTTGTAGATAGATAGAAGAAAATTTGTGCAATTTTGTACTAACTTATCACTACTTTCTTGTTTGTACCAGCAGTTTGGTGGGTGCAGGAGGACTCGTTGAGAAATCTCATCATGCAGACTTCAAAAACAAGGTTCTCTCTCTTTCTCTAGATGCCCTGGAACTCGACTTTCTTGGGTTGTATTTCCTTCTCTTCTTTTGTGTTTGCCCCAAGAACTGCTGCACTGAGTTGTTCTGCACATGCATCATGCATGTGCATTTCTGGGTGGCTCTGTTTACGACCGCAGTAGACAGTGAGCATCCAAGGATTAATACCCGGTTTGTATTTAATGGATCTACTATTGCACTGTTGGGGGTTGGGCCAGTGCAGGTCATTTTGTTTTTAGGGGGCAATATAAGAGTCAAAATACTTGTAGTACACTTTTGTTTTGTTCCTGTTGTTAACTGAATCAGCATGCGTTTTGCATCTTCAGTACCACGTCTGGTGATATGAGAATATTTTACAAAAATGAGGGTGACATGCTACCATAGGTTAGGCCCATATTTGTATCTAAATCTAAAGCTGCTAGGAACCTGTATGAACTAGCAGATGAATGTACTGACTAGTACTAATTGCATTTATGTTACGTTGGTTCTTGTACACAACACAAACAAGTGAATTCACTGTACAAATAATTAACAAATATGAAGTTTCATATTGCCTATATCCTTATTGCCCTTTACCTAGTGGAGGCATGGAGTGGAGGTATGGGTATGACATGCTCATGTTGCAGGCTAGACTAGGCCCATATTTGTATGTGAAGCTAGGAACTCATGTAGTACCATTTTGCTTAAGACTTGGCATTACTGCCTTACCAAACCAAACTAGAAGATTTATTGGATCTAATGACTAGCACTGCGTTGCATTTATGTTACATCGGTCCTTGAACACAACTCAAACAAGTGAATTGGGCGTCATTCATCTGTACCAATATTAACTTTTCTCGAGCTGTGATCTATGCAAGTACTATACTCATATATATGTAGGACTTCAATCTTTTTGTTTGCCTTGTGTCAGTATCATACAGCTGTTTTATTAGTTCTTTGGACAGCTCACTTTATTAATAAACAAACCGTGTCCTGTTTTCACACAAAATCACATGCTTCTAGTCACTGGTCAAAACATTATAAGGTCTTTTACAGTAACAGAGTATTTGTTGTCATTGAATCTTTGTGAGTCTGCAAAGACAAACGGTGTTTTTTAGATAATGGAATGTTCCAGCTTGAATTTCTTCAAAGAAGAGGCATCAGATTGACTGTCTTTTTAAGAGTCAAACAGTTGGGTTCCATTTTTTTTTTTTTTTTTTTGACAAACTCAGTTGGGTTCAAAAAAAAAAAAAAAATGCCATGTTCAGTGTATCTGCATATGTTCATCTCCTGAAATCACATCCCCTTTGGTGCACTAAGGTTATCAAGATTTGTATGTTTATCTTATCTAGATTTAATTCTTCTGAGGATTTTGAGGTTGAGTTAATGTGCTTAGTTGGAGTTGGGCTTTGGTACCAGACATTTCCTTGTACTAAAAGTTGCACTTTAACAAAACAAATAAGGATTTCCAAATTTAATTGTAGTGCTAGAATCATGGATATTTTGGTATTTACATTTCTCTCTGTAGTGATACCTTGTATAGTGGATTAGTACATACATGTTGGAAATCACAATTGATAAAATATCTGAATTCTCAATTGATGTTTTGTAAAGTATCTTTAGCCTGTTTTAGATTGTTAATTTCTTTCAGTGCTCCTTTTGCCATGACTTGATGCTAGGTGTTTACATTTGAGCTCTTGCAGGAGCGGGTCTTCAGATGCCCCGCAGAGGACTTCCCCAAGGACACCGCGGGCATCCCGAGTGGCCAAAACTGGAGGAAATGAAACTGATTCTACAGGAGTTACCCCAACAAGAACACCTACAGAGAGGAGCCCTAAGGTCATCGAGAGGCGGTCTCCACGAAGCCCAATTACTGAGGTAGTGTTATATCTTGCAGCCAGCACGTTATCCTCACTCCTTGTCCTATTTTCTAACATTTAATTTTCCTTATGTTAGCATCTTGGAAACCTCTAGAGTTCCAATTTATTTTGAGGAAACAACTCTATTTTGTTATGATTATTTCAATATTTGCATTGTTCATCATACAAACTAAATAATGTCTGTAACACGGTTTTGCGTCATATTGAATGATTTAGTCACATAATTTACGCTCTGTTTCAGAAGAAGCGCCCCAGTAGGCTATCTGAATTGGAGTCCAAGGTCAGCCAGCTGCAAGATGAACTGAAGAAGGCCAAGGAGCAACTTAGCTCATCAGAGGCACGAAGACGCCACGTGCAGCAGGAAGCTGAGGAAGCAAAAATGCAAGAGCAGGCTGCAACCTCGAAGCTGGAGGATTTGCAGCGCCAGCTTGATGAGTCTTCAGCTGCAGAGGAATCCCGTCTCCAGGAACTGTGCAAGATCTCACAGGAACGTGACCGCGCCTGGGAGTCAGAGCTTGAGGCAGTGCAGAAGCAGAAATCAGTAGATGCTGCTGCGCTCAGCTCAGCCATGTCCGAGATTCAGAGGCTGAAGCAGCAGCTGGAGGCTTCAGCAGAGTCTAACGCAGCCCGTGCGAAACAATGCGAGTATGTGGAAGCTGAGATTGAGGGCTTAAAGCAGGAGATGGAGATCCGTCTAGCGACCATCGAGGGCCTGAAGGTCAATGTCAGCGAGAGTGACAAGGCCGCAGCTGAGGCGAGGCGCCATGGCAAATGAGACCAAGCAGCAGCTGGAGACAGCAAAGGCTACCATTGACTCACTTGTAGCTGAGGGTGTCCGCATGCAAGAATGCCTGAGGTCAAAGGACATGGAGCTCAGTGAGTCCAAGGCTCGCATAGCCTTGCTCCAGGAAGATCTGAAGAAGGCACAGGACGTGGTCAATACTGATGTCAGCTTTGGCAAGCCTGAGCCTGAAGCTCTGAAGAATGTGCTGATGGCCACTTGCCATGCTGATGCAAATGGGGGCTGTGAAAGTTCTGAACCCGAGATTGAGCAGTTGCGAACTGCTCTTGAGGTTGCTGAGATGAGGTATCAGGAGCAGCAAACTCGGATGACTATCGAGACTAAAGGCTTGTACGAGACACTGGAGAGTGTGAAGGCAGAATCCGCCCGCAAACTGAGTGAGCTTAGGCTCGAGCTGAAGAACAAGAGCGATGCACTCATGGAGGCAATGGCTGCAGGAGCCTGCGCAGCGGGCAAAGCGCTGCAGGATCCTCACAGGCCAGACGTGATGCAGCAGCCGGAGCTGGAGGCGAAGCTGATGAAGTCCATCACGGACGTCACGGAGCTCAAGGCATGCCTGATGGACAAGGAGAACGCTCTGCAGAGCCTGGTGGAGGAGAACGAGACCCTGAAGAACACAGGCGGGCAGGACGGAGGCGGAGCTGCAGCACAAGTATGAGGCGGCGGTGGCGGAGCTGGAGCTGGCCAAGGCGGCGGAGCAGGACGTCCGGATGCGGCTGGGGCTGGTGACCGAGGAGGCTGACAAGAGCAGCCGGCGCGCGGGGCGCGGGCCTCCGAGCAGCTGGACGCGGCGCAGGTGGCCAGCGGGGAGATGGAGGCGGAGCTGCGGCGCCTGCGCGTGCAGTCCGACCAGTGGCGCAAGGCCGCGGAGCGGGCTGCCGCCGTGCTCGGTGGTGGTGGTGGTGGGGAGAAGAACACCAACAGTGGGAGGACGGTGGAGAGGACCGGGTCGCTTGAGCCTGAGTACAACAACTCCATCGGCGGGAGGCTGATGAGCTCGCCGTTCTCGGATGAGGTGGACGAGGAGTCTCCCAAGCGGCGGAACAGCTCCGGCGGCGGTGTGCTGAGGAGGATGAGCGGGCTATGGAAGAAGAGCCCCAAGTGAGTGAGGGTGTGGATGGGGTCTGGTTAGCAGTAGTGCAACAGCAGCAGTATGAGTAGTAGTAAGCTGATGAATGCAGCAGGGAAGAACGATGATGATGATCTTAATTTCTAGACAAGACTAGCTGGTAGGAATGAAGCATGATCGTCTTATGACATTTGGCTGGTACTTGAATGAACCTTGTGTTGAGGAGCAGCTGTTTTTGGCTGCCTATTCTGTACCTTGTTACTTACTATGCTGATGATCCATCCGTTCAGCTAGAATCCAGAGATTTGCTGTTCGTGCTTTCCATGTTCTTGGAGCGTTTTTATTTTTGCCATCAGAAGCTAAACTCCTCAGTAGCCTGAAAGACAAACAGCGATATGAATGTATCCGCAGGCCGATAGGCCGTGAATTTCCAGCCACCGCGTCTTCCTCCTCTCGCTCGCGATGGCTCTCTCACCATTGCGGCGTCGGCCCCCTCTGCTCCGGTTACCTCAAAGAAAACCGGTGTGTACGGTTGACGATTTGGATGTATCGGGGTTGGGAGCAATGTCACCGCCGGCAATCTGAAATCTTTTCATGAATTGAACACACAAACCTTGAAACCACCTCCACGAATCTCGCTGGAGATTTGTTGAGCAAGAGGAACTCAAAATTCATTGCACTGAATCTCAACTGGAGATTCGTTGAGAGTGTAAAATTCGATCATCGGATTGAGGTCGAAAAATTCGTTTTTATCTTGGCATTTCGTCGGTCACGTGGACCAGAGCGATTTCTGCATTTTCGCAGACAATTTCGGACGGAGGGAGTATTATCAAACAAACGTCGGACGGAGGGAGTATTATCAAACAAACGTCGCAGTGCATCTCTACTTCCATTCCATCCATCGATGAGCATCCTCAGAATTCACTAGTAGTAGTATATAGAGTAGAAACTCTACACTCAGAATTTGCAGATTTCGGAAACATGTCTTGACCCAGAATTAGTAGTATATAGAGTAGAAACTCTACACTCCAGTACACACTTGCATAGATGAAGCATTAGAAGCTAAAGTTCATTTCTCCCATCCATGTCCATGGGCACAACATTTTTCTTTTGATAATTTGGGCACAACAAAATGGATCAGGAGACAAGAGAAGCAGCAGCTAGGCTAAGCTAATTAACAAGATACAACATACAACAAGGGCATATATGGAATGGATGGATCTCAATTCAGAAACCAGTGGTCACCAACCAATCTAGGCCCCGGCCGGTCATTATCACATGACATATACATATCATAATCATGCGACGAGGACGTAGACGGCGTAGATGATGCCTGGGATGTATCCCAGGATGGTGAGCAGCAGGCAGATCCAGAACTCAACCTGCAGACACAGAGACCAAGTAGATAGATCGTATAAATCGCAAACAATTACTCACACCTGATAGATACTCCTACATCAGATGCTAAGCTGAGTTACCCCGATGCCGTAGCGGAGGAAGACGCCGACTGGCGGCAGCAGGATGGCCAGCAGGATCTCCAGGAACGTCTCAGACCCCATTGCCGAGTTCTAGCTGTATACTCAACAGTAGTTCTCTTGTATTCTAGGAGCTCAATCTCAGTGCAAAGTTTTGCCCCAGCTCAGCTCAGGCCCAGAGAAAGAGAGATCAAAGACACCAGTGCCAGCTGATGATGAAGGGTAGGGTAGTAGCAAACAGATGCTGATCCCATGGAAAGAGTCAAAGAAAGCTGCCAGCAGAGAGAAGACGTGGCACCGCTGAGCTTCAGTGGTGCGACACCTGGCCTGGCTTCTAGGACGCGTGCCAGCCCTGCCTAGCATTGTGTTTTGTGTGCTTAGTTTAATCTCAATCCCTAGATAATCAATCACTAGTGACGCAAGGAAAGTGACTTTGCACCGTCAGGAGCTGCCGAATTTAGCAATTTTGGTCAAATCTTGTTGCGTTTTGGCTGGGTTTTGGTTTATATTTGCCTGACCTACCTTTTTTTGATTCAAGTGTATTCACGACAAAAGAATGTTTTTTCCTTCACATTTTGCAGGTGCAGGTAGAAGTTTTATGTACCTAGACACCCCTGATAATCCACCGTTTTGAGTAGGGTGAACTCTTTCATGGATGTGGCGGCAGATATAAAAGGTCAGTGCAAAATGACAGTGTATTGCCCGGGCCACGCTGCTTGCATCAATGAGGTTCAAACAACGAGACGAGAACTGAAGGTGAACAACGATGTGGAAAAAGGACTCCCAGCCGAAGAAATGGAATCATGGACGGATGGACCATGATGATCTCAACGGTAATTTCTGCTGGCATTGTGTGCCCAAAAATCCCCAAACTTTAACCAGCAAAGCCATGCATGAAATCGGTGATCCAGACACACATACCATAATCTCTCTGCATTGCTGACTATAGTACTGTATATTTCAAGAAACTACCACCACAAACATGTCCTGGTACTGGTACCTCATCTGCAACTGGAAAGGCAGGCCAATGTTTAACTTCGTGTGTCATCAGAACACAAGCATAATATACATACCACATAAACAGCTCCAGGTTCTGGGCGCTGTTCTTCGCCATGGCTCTCTCCAGGAAAAGAGCAGGCTGCACGGTAATAACCTGGAGCAATCCCCATGTCAGTGATCCCATGCAACATAAACGTTTCTCTAGCAACAAGCAAAGGGGAAAGTAACAAATAGAAGCTATGCCACCAGGAACGCGGGAAAAATCTCATCCTCATCAACCGGGGAAGGCGGGAAGTAGGTAACTGCGCAAAGGCACGTACCTTGTATTTTCCTTGCCTAGCACAGAGCTTCCAGGTAGCACTCGTCTTGCAGCAGTGCAGTCACACATAGACATGGTGCAGGGCTCGCTCCCTCCGCCCATGTTCCAGGTTCCTTGTTCGCTGATGTTGCAGACCCAGTTCCATCTTACTTGGCCGGCTCGAGATTCTGCAGGAACTGGTAGACAACCAAAATGAATCTACTGATCAATGCATTTTCGGAGTGCATTATGGTAAACATCAGGATCACTTTCAATCCAGAATGTGAATTGGCAATTGGTAAACATTTTTGTTGTGACTGGCAACCAACAATGTGCTGAATGGGACCACTAACTTTTGGTGAATCACTATAAGTATGGTGGGCTTACAGCAATAGGCTATAATTTGTGTTAGCAAAAATCTGATAACCATATTCAATTGCACCTGTCAAATGGACTCCGGAGAAAACAGGCAAAGAGCCCTGGTTCAAAGAATTCAGATAAGCGTAGCTGTTATTAGAAACCCCAAATGCAAAATATGTGAAATGTGAAGCAATATCTCTCTGCTTTACTTTTCATGTGAATAGCCTCAGCTACTTTTTAGTTTAGCAGGATAGCATTCAGTGGGAATCTTAGCTCAACAGAACATCAACAGCAATAGTTTCTAAATAACATCACAACCATCTTGAAAAGCATCATTACATTCTGAAGATGATATTAGGCTGAATGACAATACTTTCATCTCTTCACACTCCAAACTCCAAAGTAACAAATGTGGTAGCTAGGCCCAATTGGTCCTCATTTGGACAACAAAAATGGAACAGAAGACAAATTAACAACCTGCTGCAATTCCTACATGCAAAGCTACTCTCTGAATAATAGTTGGAATCATTAGGCAGAGGCACAACCTAAGTGCTGCCTTGATTCTTCAGAACCACCTGGCAAACTAAAAAGCACAATCAAAGAGTTACAGCAGTATAAAATGTACACATTGCACAGCATAATCATCATTAAACATTTAAAGAGACCTGCCCTGTTTGACACAGATGATGTTATTTAAGGATAAAGGTTGCTATAAGCTAAGCAAGCCTTGAGCCCAGCCTTTGAGTTTGAGGCACTGCAAATAAGACAGCCTAGTACTTTTTTGTTCTAATCTTGTTTTGTCCTGAGGAAAGCTAGACAGCATGCGCTGCACAACAAATCAAACCATACACCACAAAAAAGAAAAATGGATGATATAATGATCTCACAGAAAATATGCATAGCCATCATGCTGGCCTGATAAAATTGTCTAAATGGTCATATTGCATGAAAGCATCATGCCAATTGAAGAGGTGATACAGCCAGATTTGTTCTTTATTAATGGAAGAACTAACGCACAAATAAACAACAAATATACCAACTGAATGTTGGCAATCCTCAACAATTTATGATACCAAATCAACAAGTACCTCCACAGAAACTCCATGATGATGGGAATAAGACATGCAAGGTCACCCAGCATCTCATCATCAACAAGAGCAAAGAGCCGAACAGCCAAAGACAGGCTGGATGGACATCTCAATTGGCGAAATTGCCACGCTTCCAGCATGCTCGCCATGTTGCATCAATGTGCCTGAAGATTCCAGGATTTGCTGTCACCGCTTACAGTTGCTGCCTTTTGTTGGAAGCATCAGATCTATGGAAACCCATGCTCCCTGACTTGTGGCTCCATGCTAAACTCCAGGATTTGATTGCACAGTTCTAGTCACAGATCCACTTGATTGGTCTGAGTTCACACGGGAGCCCTCAACAGGCTGACCACTGAACAAAACCGAATTCATATGGCACTCTGAGTGTTCTTATCCTCCTTGACCACCTCAAGATTGGCTTGATTTCCAGTGTGACTATCCTGCACTTGGCTGCCTTGGCCTTGAGCACCACTATCACTCACAACAGGTGGTTCAAGTTCAATGGGGATCTGATTCTGACCTCTTCCATCAAGCAAATGCTGATTCTTCTGCAGACACAAATTAGAAGAATGTCCTTTCTCTCTACAATGATAACAAACTCTCTTAACTGGTTTCTTTGGGGTGTTGCTCTTCATAGAAGTGTTGTTTGATATAGGTTGACATGGTCCTTGAGAGCTAGTGTGCTGGCCTGGGGTGTTAGAAGGCTGTGGCGACTGTAATTTCCTTGTAAAAGATTTGATTGCCTTGGCGCAGCTACTTGCGGGACTTGTACTGTCTCGTTGCAAATCTTTCCTTCGGATGGAGACAAATTCTGTTTCTGTGTGTCCCTATTGCCAAACAACAGTGGATACTTCTTTGGGCAATTAGCCACCAAATGTCCTTCTTCTTGACAACGGAAACAAACCTTACCAGCAGCATTGCCTGGGATGCTACCCTGATGAGATTGTGCACCTTTTAATGATGTATCATGAGGTACAAGACTATCTCTGTCTTGGTATTTCTTTGGGCAATCAGCCACGAAATGTCCTCCTTCTTGACAATGGAAACAAGTCTTACGAGCAGCCTTGCGTGGGGTGCTACCTTGATCAGATTGAACACCTTTTAATGGTGTACCATGAGGTCCAAGACTGCCACTTGCTTGATCCTTCTTTGGGCACTGAGCCACGAAATGTCCTTCTTCTTGACAATGGAAACAAGCATTGACTGGGGTGCTACCCTGATGAGATTGAGCACCTTTTAATGATGTACCATGAGGAAGAAGACTGTCGCTGGCTTGCTCATTCTGAGAGTTCAACTTCACTTCACTAATTTTACTTATTTGCTTCTTAGCATGCTTACCCTTTCGAGGTTGAAATTCCTTATAAGTGATACTCCACCCATCTAGGAATATCTCGTGTGGATTACCTCTGACTTGAGGAACTGCTGATGCCTCCTTAGGGTTTGGACCCTCCGTACTAGAGCATTGCATAAGAACTGACGGTGCCGCTGTAAGACCCAGGTGCTGACTACTTTCCAACTGTGGTTCCTGTGAGATCACCTTCCTCTTCCTGTCAACATGTGACGGTGTAGTAAGACCCAGGTGCTGGCTACTTTCCAACTGTGTCTCCTGTGAGATTGCCTTCCTCTTCTTGTCAACATCAGGGTGGTGATTCTGGCTTGTCTTATCTTTGACTTTGCTTGAGTTGTTCTGAAGACAGGGAAAACCGTAATGCCTACAACAGTGGCAGGGTTCCTGAATTCCAAGTGGCTTATCACCAATACCTTCATTAGGCTTCATGCTTTTCAATGCTTTTACTACATGTCTCTTCAATGGTGTTTTTAGACTGCTAATAAGGTCTTTCTCCTGAGACTGATGAGAATTCTTCTGTTGGGTCACTCCTTCCAATACTTGGTGCTGCATATCTACGAGCTTCCCCATATTGAATGGGGGCAGGGATGGCGTGGATGGACTCTCCTGATGGTTGACAATGGACACACCATTGTAGCTCTTGAGAATTGAAGCTTGTACAGATACAATCTCCTGGAGTTTGGCCATGTGCTCGGCTGTTGTTTGTAGAATCTGGGCTTGCCAAGCGATTCTTTGTTCTGTGCTGAGTGAGCACAATAAATGTGCTTCTGGACCGAAGTTGTTGGTCGCACTGTCTTGAGCATCACTTGCTGTGTTCATCATCTGATGTTTAGCAAGGGTAGCATGAGCAGAGGTAGAGGAACAAAAGCATGAAACGAGATATAAAGCAAGACTACAAGGATTAGATAGATCAAGGAAAGGTAAATACAAGAGATACAACTGAGCTAACTTATTCCTTACATATAGACAACTGATGTCATTGTGGATGGGGCACCATGACACATCAACAATCATTACAAATAGCTAATCACCGAAAGACACAAGAACAAGCGCAGCACATAAGCTCGCTTGCATGACAAAACCATTCGGGATCAGGTTATGACATGGGAGCACTTCAACATTGTGTTAGCCCAGCAAGATGATGAACCATCGGCTATCAAAGCTGGATCCCGAAAGGTCCCAAAAGATAAACAGACAACTTCAATGGCTCAGGAACCTAGATAATGTGGAACATCTGGAAACGGCGAAAACCAAAGGATCTTTGGAAACAGAGTTCCAAACTGCGCGCAGCAGGTGGTTTTAAATTTCAAAAGCTAAAGGTGACATCGACCAGCCTCGAGCGCTGTTTTTGTTTCAGTGTCGTAGACCTCTTCTACCCTTCTCCTGTAAAAAAGGAGTGCTAATTCTGAACTCCTTGCCGTGCCTTGGGGGGATTCGTTTGGGGTCCGACCGAATAGCCATCACTTTACTAACTCACCTAATTGGAAGGCAGAGCTCCTTCCTTCAATTTTTTCCCGTCTCGGAAATTTCCTAGCTGATGAGGCTCTATAGAACCAAACAAACGTGATTGGATCGATTGAGGCAGGGTTAGAGAGAGCATCAGACGTGAAGTAGAACCGGATGCTCGCTCCATGGACACCCACCCACCGAACAGGGGAATGATTTTGATACAGCAAACGGCAACTAAGCTAGCAGGCGTCATCGAGCACTCCAACAACAACTAGGAATGCAACAATCTACTGTACAATCGATCGAATTCGCAACGAGACCAAACACACAAACAGGGGAGGGAATCCGCAAACAACGAGGTCAGTCTCAACGATCCCCTGTCTGCGCCGCGAGGTTCGATGGCTAACCAAACCAGCGCCTGTAATGAGGGCAGGTCGATCGGTCCTGCTGTTGCTAGCACTCGAAGCATCGCTCAAACGCACGCACATACCCTACAGAAGGGGCAAGGGAGCACAGAGGGGGCGGCGGCACCGTACCTTGATGAGGAAACGCCGACGATTCGGACGAAGTCGGATGCCCTATGCGGACCACGTCGCCGGAGGCGCCTCCCACCCGCGAAGAGCAGCGGAATTGGAATTGGGGGCCAGGCCGCCGACGAGAGGAGAGGAGGTGGAGGAGCCGCGATCGGGGTCTGGCCGGTGCCGTGCGGTGCGGTGCGAGCTCGTGCCGACGGTTATCCAGGAGGCCCGATAGGTTAGGGTAGAGCCCAGAGCTTACTAGGCCGGGCCGAGTCGGGCCGGGCCGTTTGTTGGGAAAAGCCAACGGGCTTCGTCCTCCTCGGTCTTCCTCCGGCTCTTCCCCTGCGCCGCCACTGCGCGGCTGCGCGTGAGCGACCTGCGCCCAGCCCCGACAGACCCCGAGTGTCCGGCGACGGCGAGAAGCAGACCTGCAGCACCCGCCGGCGACCCTCGATCTGGCCCTCCCAATCCCAGCTCAACCTCCGGTTTGAAGCAAGGTGAGCAAAGTCAAATCCGTTCTAGGTTACGTAGATGAAAGCCGGATATTAACCATCCTTTGTCTAGAAAAACACTCGTCTTCTTTTTTTGGCATTGGATTCTTGTAACCTTCTGTTTTGTAGTCTTTGTGATTATGAGAGACAGTGCCACTATCTTGACAATTTCTACTTTGTTTGTTACTGTTGCACATTTGCATCGGATTTTTTTCTGCCACTCTATGCAACGATGAATTGATGATCCATACCGTCCCAAATGATTAAATTGACAAAGGGATTCAGCCCCAACGAGGAACGGGATCGATCCTCCAGTCCTTCCTGAACCATTCCTCCAGTGTATTGCTTCCCCCACCAGCCAAACGAAAGCCTCTCAGGGAGTGTGCGGGCTAGTTTGATCTGAATCCAGCGAACACAGACGATGTTCAGAACCAGAACACTCTTAAGTTACAGCTTTAAAATTGGCTCTAGCTGGATTTCCTAATTGTACCATGTAACCATTGATCGCCGTTGCCACTGATAATCAGTTGTTCAATAATCAGCTTATCTGCTTCTTTTCGGAATACAGTGTGTGTTGATTTGGAAATTGTCTTTCTTAGGTATGATAGATAAATCAACAGCCAAAGTTCAGTTTATTCAGTAGCTATATTAGGGAACTCCTCCCCTTTCCAGGAGAAAAAAAAAACCCTACTCTTATGTTACACTACGAATGAGAAACTGTGGCACATTATTTTCTTCTTGCTCAGCAGAGTTAGGTAATCTTCTGTAACTTCTAATATATACAGACTCGACATCTTGTTACAGAAATTTGAGTAAAGCTAAAGATTACCGTGATGTCTTTCCTGCGACTGTTGCCTCAAAGACTGCCCCAGCTTATCAGGTATGTTCTGCCTTTGAGTTTTCAATAACCCTTGTGTATTATGTATGATAGATGCTTAATTTATGTGTGTCCATGATTTTATTGGAAATGGAATGGACTTTTCTTTTCATTTTCTTTCTTCATGCTCTCTCTCAGGCAGGTGGAGCAAGATGTTGAGACTGTAATACACGTCCTCCAGCCTGGTCCATTAGGAATTGTGGAGCACAAATTCACAGACGCGGAGATCTTGGAGGCCAGGGCCACAGTGAAAAGAGCAGTGGATAACTGGCGAATGAATTGGACCCTTGAGAGAAATCATGGCAGCAATTCTTTTGACAACAAATGGAAATAATATACTCCTGAGATGGAAATGATAAGAGTACCATGGCTGGGCGCGACTGTTGCCAGTCAATAGTTATATTTGAAATTTTTTCCCTTACTGAATTCATGGGAGTATTATGTAAAACTATTCTAATTTCTGAAACTCTCTGTAGTGATGTATGATCAGTTTTGCTTCTAGTTCCAACTTATTTTGGCCATAGGCGCCTTATAAGCTGTACCAGAATACCCCTTAAAACCAACGACATAATATACTCCTGAGATGGAAATGATAAGAGTACCATGGCTGGGCGGACTGTTGCCATTCAATAGTTATATTTGAAATTTTTTCCCTTACTGAATTCATGGGAGTGTTATGTAAAACTATTCTAATTTCTGAAACTCTCTGTAGTGATGTATGATCAGTTTTGCTTCTAGTTCCAACTTATTTTGGCCATAGGTGCCTTATAAGCTGTACCAGAGTGTCCCTTAA
>JADLZK010007212.1:0-13581 GCA_015847255.1 Hyparrhenia diplandra
AGAGAGAGAGAGTCTTCTACCTCTATCCCCCATTCTAATTCTAGAGAGTGAGAGAGGGAAGGCTAGAAGGAAGCTTGGTTCCTTTCTACCCGTGAGTCGTCGAGCGCCCCTGTTCCGGCGGGCTCTAGGAGGCCTGAGTGCTGATTTGCCTGGCGACTACCGCTAGGGCCTCACAATCTACTTACGCTTTGGTAAGACAGATTGTGTTCCTCTTTGCTGTATTACTTTTGCCACATTATCTTAGCCGCTATAATCTTATGGGATCGATGGTCGCTCCTTCGGCGTAATCTAGTGAAGGACCCTCTGACTCGGGTAAGCCTTGAATTCACACTCGAGTAGTAATCACTAGTGCAAACGCGGGTGTTTGACTAGTGATTTCCCTATCTTTGTGGCGCATCCCACGGCTGAGGGGTAGGCGGCCGGGTTGTGACGCTTTGTCCGCCCTCGTAATCCCCATCGCCGTGTGGCGCAATGCAATTGCCGGTCTCCATCCCAGCTTAGCGACAGGCGGGTCGCGAGTAGAAGATAACGACGCGAGTGATCCTCGCTGAGCCAGTGTGCCACGAAGATACCTCATTCCTCTTAGCAGCTTAACCTGCCTAGGGTAGACACTGCATCCAAAAGCCCCTCACACATCCGGCCCCTCGAGTAAAAATACTGACACCTCAATACTACCGGTGAAGTGCTGCAACGGTCTTTCCCTGCGGCGCTATGACTTTGTCGCCGTAAGAAACACCAACAAGCATTTCGCACCGCTGTCGACGCGGTTGTCGAGTTGTATTTTCGTCAACCTAGTCTAATCCCGTGCTCGTGGAGTCCCCAAGAAAATACAAAAACATTTTCTCTACCCATGGAGCAACCTACCCTACAAACCCTTTCCGCCTCCTAAAGGGCGAGAGCTCTTTAGAAACCATGCAAAATCTCGAGCCAACACGCCTTCGCACTATGAGCTCCCGCCCCGGCTTTATAGCCATGGTTCGTGCCCAAGCCTTTTAGGCTTGGAATATAAAAACCCATACCCATCACCTAAGGAGTTTGAGCAGCTCGCATGCCCGACAATTGCGGCATGACACACGCATACAATGCTGGAAATCGTCGCTCGCTTCTTCAACAGAGCAAACAATGGTACGCCCACAAGCGTAGGGTTGGTGAAAAGGAGAATGGGGAAGAACCGGAATAGATTCTGCTCCTCGCTGCCATCCTTTATCCGTAATCGTGGGCCCCGCGACAATACAGGTACTCAACTTCCGACAAATAGAGGGTGAAAACCATAGGTGCAAAGCTTTTTGCATCACGTTATTCCACTCCTGCCGCGATCCGCCCGTGACCGCCCATCCCAAAACCATGTGTTTTTACAAAGCATTTTTGCGCTAGGCTCGATAGTTAGCACTCGCTCACCGGCTGACACAAACTACCGGAGGGTCGTTTTCATCAAAAACCCCGCGAAGGAGAAGCCTCCTAAACCGTATTCTTGAGAATACCTCCGCTAGAACCCATCCGTAGAACCTGTGTAGATTCTAGAGGAAGTCTCTTCGCCAATGCCAAACCCGACACACCTCTGTAGAGAAACCCTCGCCCGAACCAAAAACCAAAGCAAAAAGAGACCGAGATAGTTCTGATTCTCTCGCTTTTCGAGGCCGCATCTACGTAAGAATTCGTGCAAAAGCTCTCGAAACTACGAATCATCGAAGAAACCACTCACATCTGCTCTGGTCTCTAAGGAACCCCTTGATGAACTTTTTCTCAAGGAGTCCATTAAGGAATCGACGACCATCATGAGCTTAGAGTGGTTGCAAGAGGGGAAGGATCGCCTCAAGAAAATTTGGATACCTTGTCCCTCTACACCTCTCTTTTGCGCACATCAAAGGGAATTGGTGGAGGTCATGTATAACCCTACGGTAGGTAACATCATGTCCAAAAACTATGCGCAATGCCTCGTAGGAGAGCCTTTCATAACCCATACCTTTTGACTTTGCGCGACAAAGACCTCGAATCACCTTAGAATGCCTGAGATTATACATGACCAAGTTCTTCAAAGATAAGGATGTCAAATTTTCTTTGACTTTCATATTTTTGATGTCAAAGATTTTTGACATCCTAATCGGGCATCCCTTGAAAAAGATTCTTGATCTATCAAAAACCGGGGATTTAGATGTCAAGTTGGGGAGAAATTCATTTCTCGATTCCACCAAACGAGCTAAAAACTCGCTGATAGACCCCTCTCCACAATGATGACATGCCCCGAGGAGGTCATGGGAGTCATGCTCTATGATAACCCCGAGGCGCACTCTAGAACTTGATGCCCAATTCTTCATAGAAGAAGAGGACGACCGTGGGAAACCATAGAACTTCCTCAAGAGGAAGAGTCCACTCGACCTCCCGCTGAGCTTTAAAACCCCCGCCCCTGGCTTTCCACGCCATGTCTTCCTAAACGGCGACACACAAACTCCCTGTATATCATCGCTGATAAACTTAGTGACCGTGAGACGTCCCAACTCATCGCCTTAGAGAAGCCGTAGACGGTCTTTTGGGTATTCTTTTGCAAGACCTAAAAAGGGGTAAGCTTCCAACACTTTGCACACATCGCGATACCTATTGAGCCTTCCAGCACCCCATCACGCCGAACCCCGTAGAAGGCTCCAATAACGCGACGCGTGAAGTCATGAAGCAGGAAGTTCTCAAACTTCTTCTCACGCCGGATAATTTATCCCGTACTACATAGCGATTAGCTAGCCCGGTCCAAGTGGTCCCTAAAAAGGGAGGAATGACTGGCACGCTGAGAACTCAAAGAACGAGCTCATTTCACAAAGACAAGTCACGGGTGGAGAATTTGCATCGACTATAGAAAACTTAACAAGGCAACTAAGAAAGATCACTCCCGCCCCATTCATTGATGAAATGTTGGAAACGGTTAGCTGAAACATTCTTTTTGTTTCCTTGATGTGCATTCTCGTCATCACCGTGATCCCCGATCCACCCCGATGACCAAAGCAAGACCACATTCACATGCCCATACCTGAACCTATGCGCATCGTAGAATGTCATTTCTGGGCCGTGTAATGCACCTCGCTTCCTTCCGAGCCGTATGATGTCTATCTTCTCGCACATGATTGAAGAGATCATGGAAGTCTTCTTACGGACGCATTTCTCCTGCCTATGGTAAGACTTTCGAAGCTGTTCAAGAATTTAGACAGGTCTTGCAACGATGCCAAGAAAAGGACCTTAGTGCTTAATTGGGAAAAAAGTGCCATTTCATGGTCCTGAAGGCATCGTTTGACATTTAGTATCCGAGAGGGGGGATTGAGGTAGACAGAGCTAAGATAGATGTTATTCAAAAAGCTACCCCCCAAGGAACGCCAAAGGAACTGCAGCCTTCTAGGGACATGTGGTTCCTACAATGAGGTTCATAAAAAGATTTTTCACAAATCTCTAGACCCCTTCCTTAACCAAATTAGCCAGATGCACCTTCGACTACGCATGAGTGCATGCACGCTTTCGAAACCCTTAAGAAAGCACTCATCTCGGCCCGATCATCCAACCCCCGTATTGGTCGCTGCCATTTTGAAATCTTGTGCGATGCTAGCTAATTATGCCGTTGGTGCGTCTTAGGCCAAACCATGACAAGAAGCAAAGATGCAATCGCATATGCTAGCAAGACTCTCAACAGAGCCCAGCTTGAACTACGCTACCACGTAAAAAGAGCTCACGCCGTTGTCTTTTGCTATAGAGAAGTTTCGCCTACTTAGTGGGTGCAAAGATAATCGCTTACACCCGACCACGCCGCCCTTGAGCATCTTCTCACTAAGAAAAAGACGTGAAACCTCGCTTGATCCGCTAGATTCTTCTCGCTCCAAGAATTCAATCTAGAAATAAAAAGATAAAAAGGGAGTAGAGAATACCATTGCGCATCATTTGTCCTCGTGATGCGTGTAACTAACAAGCGTGAACTACCAATCAATGATTACCCGCGACGATTCTATATGCTACTAAAGGTGACTGACACGCAACCCATGGTACGCAAAACATTGTCAACTTCATGGTTACAGTTATGTACCCCCTTTGGGAGGACCGACGAAAGCTCCAAGTAGAGAGCGTGACGTCACCTTTGGGACAACCCGTGACCGTGATAGGGTGTGCGCAGATGGCTTGCTAAGAAGATGCGCACTCAAGGGCGTATAGGGATGCAAATCATAGAAAAATGCCATGCATCACCTTATGCCGCCACCTCTGAGTATTCCATACCAAGCCAAAAATCCGCAGAGGTGGGTTCTTCCGGCCAACAATGTACGCCGACACGGTAAGGAGTTTATCGAAGATGCTATAGCCGCCGTAAGACTAGAGGTATAATCAGCTTCACGATGCAATGCCCCTACACTACAACCTTCAAATAGAAATATTTGATGTGTGGGGCATTGACTACATGGGACCATTCCCAAAGTCCGCGATTAGCGAAAAGTATATCTTGGTGGCAAAGTGGATTACATGTCGGCGGGTAGAAGCATTACTATGCAGAGTCGCTGACGCCAAAACATGCTCGAAAGATGTTCCATGAAGTGATTTTTCCCTCGCTTTGGAATGCCCTCGCATGGTAATAAGTGACTGAGGATCACACTTCAAGGACAAGGCATTCGTAACATTCCCCCGAAAAGAACTTGGCGCCGAAAGCACAACATAGCTACCCCCTTATCATCCAAGAAACCAAACGCAGTGTCAAAACATCAAATAAGCAAATAAAGAACATCCCGCGTAAGATCGGTCAACCAGATGGGGAAGGGCTAGAAAAATAAGCTACCCGGATGCTCTTTGGGCTTATCTGACGAAAGATACAAAAGCTCCCCATCGCAAGATGTCACCCTATCACCGGTATATGGCAAGACCGCCACTTACCGCCTGAGTTGGAACATCGAGCTCACCGGGCCATCAAGAGATGGAATATGCACGCCAAACTCGCTCGGAAAGAATCGACAAAAGCAAATTTCCTAACTTGAAGAATGGCGAGAAAAACGCATCATAGTTCAAAAGCCTTCCCATGTTTAAAGCGATGAAGAGATGGCATGATCAAAGCATAAAAATGAAAGAATTCACCGTGGGTGATAAGGTAATTTTATTCAACCCCTGAAACTATTTACTAAGGAAATGAGGAGCAAGGAAGGACCATACATCGTCATCAACACTTCACACATGGCGACCACAATCAAGATGATCTGTGTAATATACAAAGGTAAATGATCACTCGCTTTACTTGAGCTACTGCCCGATCTAACCAGAGCTTGATAGAATTGATTTATATTTCAAAGATAGTTCATGATAATCAGCATAATAATAATAATAAAAAACTTGTGAGGATATGTTCATATCGCTTTTACCTTTTTGCCCTCACTAGTTCATGCTGATTTAGGCTTGCTTAATTCATTTATGTTTTTGCACAATTCATTTTCTATCTTCAAATTTAATCAATAAAGCTTGTCTTTTGGATTATTGTGTATGTCTCCACTTGTTTTTGTTCTTGTGCACAATGAAAAAAGAGATAGGTACAAAAACAAGTATGGGGGAGGCACTCAGGCCTCACAAAAGTCAAAAGGTAATGCAAAAGATTGTATAAAATTCAAAATTTTTGACTCTTGACATACTTCTCCTCCCCCTCGTGAATATGATGCTAAAACTGAACCAAGTTGGCAAAAACCCTATTCTAGTCTACCAATTGATTCATGGCATGCATACACTTTATCCTCGCCAAAACCATACTTTGATGAGTTAACCACCGTTAGGGACCCCATGCTTATCTAAATAATTGAGCTTTTGAGATATGGTAGAATGACTTGACACTTTTGCTCTTTATGCAATGAGATTCTGGTTTTTACTTCAAAATTCAAATAAAGTATGCTCCCCGGTTTGATTTAGACAAATTCTACCAAAGTCCATAATAATGACGAATATCCACTATAGCTATTACCCTTGTATTGAGTTTTGTCGTGCTCGGATCCGCGTTGAGAGAAGCTCATACTCCCAAGATCAAAAACACGCATACCCCCACATATACACTTACCTCATTGACTGAGAATTGCGCTACAACATGTGCCCCCTTACCATCCACCAAATAAATACTCCATCCATTTTCGCTACCATGATCATCTCCCGTTATCTAAAAAAGTATCATGCAAGTAAAAGAGAATACGTGACTATAGAAAAGTATGAGAAAAGAAAAGATGGACAAAATGTCTCCCGGACAAACCATTTAGGAAGTCACGCCCAAAAAAAAAAGAAAAAAAAAAAAAGAAAGTAGCCTGTATTTCTCCAAAAGCATACAAAAAGAAAAAAGAGAGATCATGAGACAAGGAGTAACCACTAAAAATACTACCAAATATTTCCACACACTTTTGCAATATTTTGATCTAGGAGTATGGCACTTCCTCCAATGATCCGTAGCTTGACCCGACAATACATATAGAGGTAAATGATGCATTACTCCACCAAGATCCACAAAACCCCTGCAAAAAGATAGATGAGTGAGAGCCAAGAGTGCTTTGGCAGAAAAACACAAATGAGTGACTATGTGATAAATCAACCATGGAGCATTGCTATTTTATTCAAAAAAATTCAAAATCAACCAAGTTCTTTAGCATGAGTAATAGCAAGGAGATAGGAATTCATGTCGCTCCAATGCTCAATTTGTCAAAATAACTTGGTAGCCACTTTTGAATGCTCACAAAGCGTGTGAGGCCCGGAATAACTTGTATACAGCCTACATCTTGGAGATTGAACAATTTAGTTCTTGGCCTTTACCGAGGATCAGTAAAGGGCTAAGTGTGGGGAGTTTGTTGACGTAACCAACTACAAATCAAACACCGCCAAACATACACCAAAACAACCTAGAGATAGGGATTATAAATTAACAAATTCCATAGTTTTGGTGTATATTTGGCTTTGCGGTATAAAAGGCAGGATATGTGCACTTTGGGCCAAAATACAAAGAAAAATGAGAATAAAACAATAAATAGAAAAAGGCCCAAAAGTAGCCAAATAGCAAGCCAAAAGCCAACTTACCTCGTTAGGGTCACGAACTCAAGCTTCCAACGCCGACTACCAAGCCCAACACGACGAAAAGAGGACGCCACGCCAAGTTTGGGCCGATTTGGGGCCCTCGACAGGGTGTGACCGCGACCTTAGGTGCGCCGCACTTGTCTTCCGACCGTGGGGCCGTGCCTGCAGAGGCGCGTTCAATTACGCCGAGAACGCCGGTGGCGTGTGTTGTCCGGGCATGCGTTGAACCTGAAAACCGCCTCCCATTGGTCGGTTTTTGCCATAATGGAGGGAGGAGGCACATTTGCAAAGACACTCTCCACTCAAGCTATAAAAGGAGGCCCCTCTACTCTCTTCCACACAACACAATACACCTCAAGGAGCTACAAGCACAAGAGAAGCAAGAGAGAGAGAGTCTTCTACCTCTATCCCCATTCTAATTCTAGAGGAGGAGAGGGAAGGCGAAGGAAGCTTTGTTCCTTCTACCCCAGTTGTCGGAGTGCCCCGGTAAGTTCCGGCGGTTCCTAGGAGGTCGAGAGTGCCGCATTTGTCGATACCCGCTCCTCGCTATACCTCTACAATCTACTTACGCTTTGGTAAGACAAAGTTGTGTTCTTCTTCGTTATTACTTTTAAGCACATTATCTTTAGCCAAGTATAATCTTTGGGATTGATAGTCGCTTTTTGGCGGTACCTAGTAGAAGGACCCCCTGGGATGTGGTAAGCCTTATTTCACGCCAGTAGTAATCATCGAAGGCAAAACGTGGTGTTGGACTAGTGGTTGCCTATCTTTTGTGGCGATCCCACGTAGTTGAGGGGGTAGGGCGGCCGGGTTGTGAATTTCTTGTCCGGTTCTTCGTGAATCCCCCCAATGCTCGGTGTGTGGCGCAGTTAAATTGCCGGTTCTATCCCAGCTTGGGGTAAATCAGGCCGGTGCCCGGCGAGAAGATAACACACGGTGCGATCCCTCGCCTCGAGAGTGTCAACCCATAAAGATACCTCATTCTCTTAGAAGTTTAACCTGCCTAGGTAGACACGCATCCAAAAGCCTCTACACATCCGGCCCCTCGGTAAAAAAATACGCATACCCCCTAATACTACCGGTGCAGTGATGATAAACGGGTCTTTCCCTGCGGCGCTATGGACTTTGTCGCTTTGGCTTAAGAAACACCAACAAGGCCCATCCCGCAAAGACGAACAGATTCAGTTCGGGGTGCTTTTGCAACCATCGCTGCAAATTTGAGGGCCGCCGATCACGACTGGTGGTGGCGGAGTTGAAGTGTAACTCCAGCATCCGCGCTTCGGCGATGACGGTGGGCGCTTACAAGGGGGTCGAGGCCGGTCGCCGAGAGGCACGGGAAGAGGCTAGAATGAAGGTAACTAGGCTGTCAACCGACCGCCACGCTGGCGTTTCCCCGATCCTTTCGGAAAGGCATCGAGATGATCGCTGACACCGATGTTGCCAATGGGATTTAGAGACCCAAGCGTTAAACAAGAGTCCGGCCCAATTTTTCAACATCGCCAACGCCGCTATAAAATCATTTCCCTTTTTGTGCATCAAGAACTCGGCCGGGACGCCTCGCGCCCATAGATGCGCCATTGTGCTAGAAATCTTGATTTGTCTAATCGTCGTGGCTAATAGATAGAATTCAAGAGAGGAGGGAACGCTGTTTATCCAAATAAGGACGACATGGCCGGGCGTAAGCCGCCGGCATCTCGCAAATCGAAGTCGAGGAGGTGTTGGGCATCGCCGCATTCCGCGTGGTGCGGCTCATCGAGGGATGAGTGGGATCGAGACGCTGGTGGGCCGGGCGGCGGGCGGTGTGTTAGGGTCTAGAGTTTAGACAAAAGTAGGAGACAAAATGGACCTAAAAGGGAAAGTTTAAAGGGAAAGGAAAGGTAATGATGTCGAATTTCGTTTCCGCGAAAAGAAAGGCCCATCTGCTGCCCAACAGCTTTAATTTCTCTAATTTAGAGACTTAAGGGACTAAGAAAAAATAGGAAAATCCCACCATCTCCTCGGTTGGTAAAGGTCAAAACATTTTGAAAAAGAAAAAGTTCAATTTGTATTCTCCATTTTTAAATAAAAACTTGTCCCTACTGCTTTACAAATGATAAAACGTGAAAGCGAGTGGATAAATAAATGAATGAATGGATGTATTCTTTAATGAACAAATAAGTGTATTCTTTGAATATATACATTACATACAATGGATATTTGCCCTATCAGTAACACGTGGATCTCTATTATATATAAATAAATAATAAGAATTAAAAAAAAAAACTTGGTACACCCCTTTAGACAGTCGAGCCATTATGCACCGGAAAAAAATTGTACTCCAGGAAATCAACTTAATTATAAAATCAACGATAATGCTGTAGCTCGAGCTTTTGTCCGCTCGAACACTTGCTTCATGGCCTGCAGACCGGGCCAAAACAACTTTGTTTGCTCGGAACAATCCTTAGCGTCATTCTCCACCGCCGCATCCGCCATGATGCTAGCTTTGCTGCGGCCGCCTGCATCATGCTACCAGCTCGACGCAGGCGTTGGAGTCTGCTCGCTCGTCGGCGCCACTAAGCCTCCGCTCTTCCCTTTTCTCCATGGATCCAATGGTACCCCTCCACGGGCATCTTCCCTCAAAGTCTGGCGGCCTCCATGGCATCCCTCGCTCCACTCCACGGTGGCTCCACTCACGGTGGCCGCATCCCACCGGATCTGCTGGCGGGGCACGAGTAAGCTGCTGACCCTCCGTGCCCGATCAGTGAAACGTTCTAATTGATAGCATTATGTAAAAAGCCACAAATTCACCTGCACGCCTAGAGACATTATTGATATTTTTAGCTTAGTAGATAAATCCACAAGCGTTATGGAAGTACGCCTGTAGCCGCACCCGAGTATTACTGGCACGACTTCCACGTAGGAACAGAAGTGAACTAGAACAAATCAAGCACGCCTCAAGGTAGGTCGGAGTAATATTTTTTTTTGGTAGGAAGAAAGGGGTTCTAAGGTTTTCCTAATATTTCAATACCAAGTTCAGATTTACTAAACTCTACTTACTTAGAGTAGCTTGTTCCTTTTCCTCGACTCTCTAAAAAGACTGGAAACGGTAATCGGGTCAAAAATTAAAAACTCTACGAAAAACACCAATCACGACGGTGGGACTACAAAGGCCCGGTCGGAGTCGTTACCCCCCGCTACCACAAATTATTCCTGGTGAGTGTTACGAATCTCGTGATAAACTCTAGCCTAGACACCACACGCTCACGCTTACGATACCTAAAACTAGTTTCAAGGCTAAAACTAGAACCTTCTATTTAACGTGGAGATCCAGCAAGTAAAAATCAAATAAAATGCTGAATTTAGTAAAATAATAATATTAGAATTGCCACAAGATAACCCGGACGCTACTTCTAATCGAAGTCGGCTCCCATAGAGGTACAAAAGTTGAGGCGTAACCCACAAACCCTCACTCCTTCCCCTTCTCCCTCACTCTCTTCTTCCCTTTTTCTATGAGGCCTAATTAGGTGAGAACCACCCAGAGGGACACCTACTACAAGATATAAGTGTGGAAGATGAAGCTCAAGTGTAGAATGTGTGTGTCCTAATGGGGCGGAGTGTCCTCAATTTATAGTGGAGAGGAGGAGAGAAAGAGGGTGCTCCTTGCTCGGTGAAATTTTGGCGGAATGCTAAACCTCAAACCACATGCAAACCACCGAGACATCGTAATCCAAACCGCCACGTAAAAGGGCGGGAAGCCGCTTCACTTTTCGTGGCCTACTGGCGTCTCCCGTTTTTGCCCCTCCTTTCTCTGGTGGGCTTGTGGGCCTCTGTGATAAGGTCTTAGATGGCTAGAGGGGGGTGAATAGCCTATAAAAATTTTCTACAAACTCATTTTAACAAACCGATTAGTATAACAACAAGCGTTAATCATGGGTTTGTACTAAAGCTCTATTGTCTTGCAAGCCTTAGTGACAATTTAAGAGTATGCTATGATCTCTAAGTCACACAAGGGCTATGTCACTACTCTATCTAGTGAACAATCCTAAATATGATCCTTAGGGCTAAAGCAAGAACAACTAACTACAATAAAAGCTAGCCTTCACTACACAATATGTTTTTCCTGAATGTAAATGCAAGTGAGAGAGCTCGATATACCGGCGTAGAGGTTATGAACCAATCACCAGAAGAGGATGAACAAATCAACACAATAAGATGATGAACCAAACACCAAGACAAGAGACATCGCCGATGTGTTGACCCGGAGTTCACTTGTACACCGACAAGCTAGTTCCTACAGTTTCGACCAACACAAGGATGGTGCTTGAGCTGGGCGGTGCACTTGCTAGTCCCAAGCCACCACTCACATGTGAGGTACCCAAAGCACGAGCAATGTATCCCTTTGCACTTTGTCTTCCCCGACGCAGGAGGCGTGGATCCTCACAAATAACCGGAGGTGGCTAAGAACAATCACCTTCTTGCCAACGCCCACCAAAAACACTGCCGGGTTAGGAGCCCCAAGAGAAACAACAAGAAACCGCCTGGCTCAAAATCCATCCTCAAGTGTTCTAGATGCAAGAACTCGGATGCAAATGCACTTTGGATCACCTTCTTTCTCAAGAATGAAGCTCACAAGCAAAGAATGAGAGAGGGGAGAGTTGTTGCTCAGCTCTAGGATGTTAGGAGTGATTCAAAATGACCAAGAGAGTGAGCCATGGCCGCCAAGCATGTATATATAGCCCCCATCACGTAAATCCAAACGCTAGGGCAAACACGCCTCGCGAAGCCGACAGTGGACGGCCAATTCTGACTCACCAAAGGAGTTCTGGCTTGATGGGTCCGGCCGCGGTCCGGTCACAATTTACGCCGCCGCCTAATCGCCGCATTGAACGCATCGCGATGCGCGGCCCTCGTCCGGTGGTTCCTGTAGGTTCCCGGCCAAGTTCCAACCCTGGCGACACGGTGTCATGCTCGAACTGATCGGAAGCACCGACCGACCGGCCCTGGCCGGATCCACGCGCTTCCTGGCCGAGGGTCCGGCCGCCGAAGTCCGGCCGCCTCGAAGCCGCGAAATTGTCGTTGTGTTGTCGCTTTTCTTCGCCTTTTGCTCCAAAACCCGACTCCGCCACTTGATTCTTGCTGCCAACACGCCGAAGAACACCCCGACACCAAGTGTTAGCATTTTTGAAAAACATTTTCGCCGAAAGTACGGAGTTAGCTCTTTAGGTTAGAATGCATGCATATAAATTTTGAACCTAAAGGCACTCGGAGGACCGATATATACGCATAAGTTTCCTCTTAATAGTACTCGGCTTATCGATCCTATAATCACTCACACCCTCTATGGTGTCTTGAGTGTAAAATCAAAAAGGCCCTATGGTTATACCTTTGCCTTGGCCTCCAATTGATCGCCAAAATCCCTCCAAGTTGGACACACTTGATCACCATTTGGATCACCGATCCCATCCTCCATGATCACCGTGGCTCCAATCTTGACACACGCCAACCCTACCCAGATCAAACACTTAGCATCGGTGAGATTAGTCCTTAGGTGTCAAATTAATTAGCCAAAACCAAACTAGAGATCTTCATTTATAGATAGTTTCCTCCGCTTAGTGCAACAACCATGATCATCAGGCGTGGAAATCGGCCTTCTTGCTTCCCTTTGCTCTTTACGCATTTTTTAGCGGTGCGCCTCCATTCTTTTATTTGGCATACTTTATACGGGTTTCACAAACATTCCGCAAAACAATACCAAAACACCAAGACTTGTGAAAATGATTAGTTATAAAACCCCTAATACTAAGCTTTTGTTGTTTGTTTTATATAAATATTATGAATATAGGCGGTATAAAATATGCAAATAAGAGCCACCTCAAATGCATTACCACAATAACGTATACTCGGTGGCATATATACCAATGTAGCGCGCATTCCAACAACACACATCTAAAATAAGTCACGCCAAAGATGGCGAGGTAAACACGCTGCCTATAATGACGCCCCGCCCACAAATACCGCGATCCCACCGTGACCGCTAGCGGGCATTTGTAAGCCAATCGACCCTCCCTTGCCCCGCGATCGGGCACGCCATCCCTAGATCCCGGCAAAGATCTCCACTCTCTATCGGCACGCCATCCCTAGATCCCGGCAAAGATCTCCACTCTCTCAAAATCCCGACTGACCGGCATGGCGAGGGCATGCGGTTCGCACTCATCCAACACTACATCGATCAACCTTTGCTCGCTGTAGAAGGGGAAAACAGTGGAGACCTCGCCGCCCCATCCACTATTGATAGTTACTAACGCCATGTTGACACTTATTATCACTTTTCATCGAAAAAACCTTGTGGAGATGCTACTAGATGTTGAATATTGAATACCATCTTCGTGCAAGCAAAGAATTTGAGGCTAAACAAGTAGCTTTTGTAATTTTCATGTAGTATGAGGACAAGGCTAATACAAGATAAGATATTTTTGTTTCAAATAAAGTGTTCCTATATTTTCTAAAGTTAGAAAGAAAAAATGACAAGATTTGAACTAAAGCTTCACTACTACGTAATTG
>JADLZK010007213.1:0-19081 GCA_015847255.1 Hyparrhenia diplandra
AATGGTCCACTAGTTTCAAATTTCGTTCTCTAGGGTGAGGCATTTGATTCCACAACCCGCCAAAAAGTCTAGCTTCGATTCCATAGCGGATTGGAAACTTCTCTTTGTTTTGAGTTCGAGCTGAAATCAAGCGCCAGTGAGCCCTAATGTCACATCTAGAAACATATATATAGCGGTTGGGGAGCGCAATGTAATTGATCCTACCATCATCTAACCTATCTACCCTAACTTCCTATGTACCTTTAGGTATGCGTTCCCCTTCTTGTTTTGATGCGTAGGTCGACCTGAGAGATTTTCGATGGAATTCAAGATTTCACTCTAAACAAGTGCTACTTTGAGGCGATTCTTATGACAAGTGATTCATAGAAAAACTCTCTAATGGTCCACTTGTTCAAATTTCGTTCTCTAGGGTGAGGCATTTGATTCCACAACCGCAAAAAAAGTCTAGCTTCGATTCCATAGCGGATTGGAAACTTCTCTTTGTTTTGAGTTCGAGCTGAAATCAGCGCCGGCCAGCCCTAATGTCACATCTAGAAACATATATAACGGTTGGGGAAGCGCAATGTAATTGATCCTACCATCATCTAACCTATCCACCCTAACTTCCTATGTACCTTTCATGTGCGTTCCCCTTCTTGTTTTGATGCGTAGGGTCGACCCGAGAGATTTTTCGATGGAATTTCAAGATTTCACTCTAAACAAGTGCTACTTTGAGGCGTATGACAAGTGATTCATAGAAAAACTCTCTAATGGTCCACTTGTTCAAATTTCGTTCTCTAGGGTGAGGCATTTGATTCCACAACCGCAAAAAGTCTAGCTTCGATTCCATAGCGGATTGGAAACTTCTCTTTGTTTTGAGTTCGAGCTGAAATCAGCGCCCGGCCAATCTAATGTCACATCTAGAAACATATATTAGCGGTTGGGGAGCGCAATGTAATTGATCCTACCATCATCTAATCTATCCACCCTAACTTCCTATGTACCTTTAGGTTAATCGTTCCCCTTCTTGTTTTGATGCGTAGGTCGACCGCGAGGAGATTTTCGATGGAATTCAAGATTTCCTCTAAACAAGTGCTACTTTGAGGCGTATGACAAGTGATTCATAGAAAAACTCTCTAATGGTCCACTTGTTCAAATTTCGTTCTCTAGGGTGAGGCATTTGATTCCACAACCGCAAAAAAAGTCTAGCTTCGATTCCATAGCGGATTGGAAACTTCTCTTTGTTTTGAGTTCGAGCTGAAATCAGCGCCCGGCCGATCCCTAATGTCACATCTAGAAACATATATTAGCGGTTGGGGAGCGCAATGTAATTGATCCTACCATCATCTAACCTATCTACCCTAACTTCCTATGTACCTTTTAGGTATGCGTTCCCCTTCTTGTTTTGATGCGTAGGTCGACCCGAGAGAGATTTTTCGATGGAATTCCAAGATTTCACTCTAAACAAGTGCTACTTTTGGCGTATGACAAGTGATTCATAGAAAAACTCTCTAATGGTCCACTTGTTCAAATTTCGTTCTCTAGGGTGAGGCATTTGATTCCACAACCCAAAAAAAAGTCTAGCTTCGATTCCATAGCGGATTGGAAACTTCTCTTTGTTTTGAGTTCGAGCTGAAATCAGCGCCCGGCCAGCCCTAATGTCACATCTAGAAACATATATTAGCGGTTGGGGAGCGCAATGTAATTGATCCTACCATCATCTAATCTATCCACCCTAACTTCCTATGTACCTTTTAGGTGTCGTTCCCCTTCTTGTTTTGATGCGTAGGTCGACCGAGAGATTTTTGATGGAATTCCAAGATTTCACTCTAAACAAGTGCTACTTTGAGGCGTATGACAAGTGATTCATAGAAAAACTCTCTAATGGTCCACTTGTTCAAATTCACGTTCTCTAGGGTGAGGCATTTGATTCCACAACCGCAAAAAGTCTAGCTTCGATTCCATAGCGGATTGGAAACTTCTCTTTGTTTTGAGTTCGAGCTGAAATCAGCGCCCGGTGATCTAATGTCACATCTAGAAACATATATTAGCGGTTGGGGAGCGCAATGTAATTGATCCTACCATCATCTAACCTATCTACCCTAACTTCCTATGTACCTTTAGGTATCGTTCCCCTTCTTGTTTTGATGCGTAGGTCGACCGCGAGAGATTTTTCGATGGAATTCAAGATTTCACTCTAAACAAGTGCTACTTTTGGCGTATGACAAGTGATTCATAGAAAAACTCTCTAATGGTCCACTTGTTCAAATTCGTTCTCTAGGGTGAGGCATTTGATTCCACAACCGCCAAAAAAGTCTAGCTTCGATTCCATAGCGGATTGGAAACTTCTCTTTGTTTTGAGTTCGAGCTGAAATCAGCGCCAGCGAGCCCTAATGTCACATCTAGAAACATATATTAGCGGTTTGGGAAGCGCAATGTAATTGATCCTACCATCATCTAATCTATCCACCCTAACTTCCTATGTACCTTTAGGTATCGTTCCCCTTCTTGTTTTGATGCGTAGGTCGACCGCGAGAGATTTTTCGATGGAATTCCAAGATTTCCTCTAAACAAGTGCTACTTTGAGGCATTATGACAAGTGATTCATAGAAAAACTCTCTAATGGTCCACTTGTTCAAATTCACGTTCTCTAGGGTGAGGCATTTGATTCCACAACCGCAAAAAAGTCTAGCTTCGATTCCATAGCGGATTGGAAACTTCTCTTTTTGTTTTGAGTTCGAGCTGAAATCAGCGCCCGGCCAGTCTAATGTCACATCTAGAAACATATATTAGCGGTTGGGGAGCGCAATGTAATTGATCCTACCATCATCTAACCTATCTACCCTAACTTCCTATGTACCTTTAGGTGTCGTTCCCCTTCTTGTTTTGATGCGTAGGTCGACCGCGAGATTTTTCGATGGAATTCAAGATTTCACTCTAAACAAGTGCTACTTTGAGGCGTATGACAAGTGATTCATAGAAAAACTCTCTAATGGTCCACTTGTTCAAATTTACGTTCTCTAGGGTGAGGCATTTGATTCCACAACCGCAAAAAAGTCTAGCTTCGATTCCATAGCGGATTGGAAACTTCTCTTTGTTTTGAGTTCGAGCTGAAATCAGCGCCCGGCCAGTCTAATGTCACATCTAGAAACATATATTAGCGGTTGGGGAGCGCAATGTAATTGATCCTACCATCATCTAACCTATCCACCCTAACTTCCTATGTACCTTTAGGTGTCGTTCCCCTTCTTGTTTTGATGCGTAGGTCGACCCGAAGATTTTTCGATGGAATTCCAAGATTTCACTCTAAACAAGTGCTACTTTGAGGCGTATGACAAGTGATTGATTCATAGAAAAACTCTCTAATGGTCCACTTGTTCAAATTTCGTTCTCTAGGGTGAGGCATTTGATTCCACAACCGCAAAAAAAGTCTAGCTTCGATTCCATAGCGGATTGGAAACTTCTCTTTGTTTTGAGTTCGAGCTGAAATCAGCGCCCGGCCGAGCCCTAATGTCACATCTAGAAACATATATTAGCGGTTGGGGAGCGCAATGTAATTGATCCTACCATCATCTAACCTATCTACCCTAACTTCCTATGTACCTTTAGGTGTCGTTCCCCTTCTTGTTTTGATGCGTAGGTCGACCGCGAGAAGATTTTTGATGGAATTCAAGATTTCACTCTAAACAAGTGCTACTTTGAGGCGTATGACAAGTGATTCATAGAAAAACTCTCTAATGGTCCACTTGTTCAAATTTCGTTCTCTAGGGTGAGGCATTTGATTCCACAACAAAAAAAGTCTAGCTTCGATTCCATAGCGGATTGGAAACTTCTCTTTGTTTTTTTGAGTTCGAGCTGAAATCGGCGCCCGGCGAGCCCTAATGTCACATCTAGAAACATATATTAGCGGTTGGGGAGCGCAATGTAATTGATCCTACCATCATCTAACCTATCTACCCTAACTTCCTATGTACCTTTAGGTGTCGTTCCCCTTCTTGTTTTGATGCGTAGGTCGACCATAGAGATTTTTCGATGGAATTCCAAGATTTCACTCTAAACAAGTGCTACTTTGAGGCTTAGTTTATGACAAGTGATTCATAGAAAAACTCTCTAATGGTCCACTTGTTCAAATTCACGTTCTCTAGGGTGAGGCATTTGATTCCACAACCGCAAAAAAGTCTAGCTTCGATTCCATAGCGGATTGGAAACTTCTCTTTGTTTTGAGTTCGAGCTGAAATCAGCGCCGGCAGCCCCTAATGTCACATCTAGAAACATATATAGCGGTTGGGGAGCGCAATGTAATTGATCCTACCATCATCTAACCTATCTACCCTAACTTCCTATGTACCTTTAGGTGTCGTTCCCCTTCTTGTTTTGATGCGTAGGTCGACCGCGAGAGATTTTTCGATGGAATTCAAGATTTCACTCTAAACAAGTGCTACTTTGAGGCGTATGACAAGTGATTCATAGAAAAACTCTCTAATGGTCCACTTGTTCAAATTTCGTTCTCTAGGGTGAGGCATTTGATTCCACAACCGCAAAAAAGTCTAGCTTCGATTCCATAGCGGATTGGAAACTTCTCTTTTGTTTTGAGTTCGAGCTGAAATCGCGCGCCCGGCCGAGCCCTAATGTCACATCTAGAAACATATATTAGCGGTTGGGGAGCGCAATGTAATTGATCCTACCATCATCTAATCTATCACCCTAACTTCCTATGTACCTTTAGGTATCGTTCCCCTTCTTGTTTTGATGCGTAGGTCGACCGCGAGAGATTTTTCGATGGAATTCCAAGATTTCACTCTAAACAAGTGCTACTTTGAGGCGTATGACAAGTGAAGTGATTCATAGAAAAACTCTCTAATGGTCCACTTGTTCAAATTCACGTTCTCTAGGGTGAGGCATTTGATTCCACAACCGCAAAAAAAGTCTAGCTTCGATTCCATAGCGGATTGGAAACTTCTCTTTGTTTTGAGTTCGAGCTGAAATCAGCGCCCGGCGGAGCCTAATGTCACATCTAGAAACATATATAGCGGTTGGGGAGCGCAATGTAATTGATCCTACCATCATCTAACCTATCTACCCTAACTTCCTATGTACCTTTAGGTGTCGTTCCCCTTCTTGTTTTGATGCGTAGGGTCGACCACGAGAGATTTTTCGATGGAATTCCAAGATTTCACTCTAAACAAGTGCTACTTTGAGGCGTATGACAAGTGATTCATAGAAAAACTCTCTAATGGTCCACTTGTTCAAATTTTCGTTCTCTAGGGTGAGGCATTTGATTCCACAACAAAAAAAAAGTCTAGCTTCGATTCCATAGCGGATTGGAAACTTCTCTTTGTTTTGAGTTCGAGCTGAAATCAGCGCCCGGCGAGCCCTAATGTCACATCTAGAAACATATATTAGCGGTTGGGGAGCGCAATGTAATTGATCCTACCATCATCTAACCTATCTACCCTAACTTCCTATGTACCTTTAGGTGTCGTTCCCCTTCTTGTTTTGATGCGTAGGTCGACCCGAGAGATTTTTCGATGGAATTCCAAGATTTCACTCTAAACAAGTGCTACTTTGAGGCGTATGACAAGTGATTCATAGAAAAACTCTCTAATGGTCCACTTGTTCAAATTTTCGTTCTCTAGGGTGAGGCATTTGATTCCACAACCGCAAAAAAGTCTAGCTTCGATTCCATAGCGGATTGGAAACTTCTCTTTGTTTTGAGTTCGAGCTGAAATCGGCCCGGCCAAATCTAATGTCACATCTAGAAACATATATTAGCGGTTGGGGAGCGCGCAATGTAATTGATCCTACCATCATCTAACCTATCTACCCTAACTTCCTATGTACCTTTTAGGTATGGTTCCCCTTCTTGTTTTGATGCGTAGGTCGACCACCGAGAAGATTTTTCGATGGAATTCCAAGATTTCACTCTAAACAAGTGCTACTTTGAGGCGTATGACAAGTGATTCATAGAAAAACTCTCTAATGGTCCACTTGTTCAAATTTCGTTCTCTAGGGTGAGGCATTTGATTCCACAACCGCAAAAAAAGTCTAGCTTCGATTCCATAGCGGATTGGAAACTTCTCTTTGTTTTGAGTTCGAGCTGAAATCAGCGCCCGGCGGTATCTAATGTCACATCTAGAAACATATATATAACGGTTGGGGAGCGCAATGTAATTGATCCTACCATCATCTAACCTATCTACCCTAACTTCCTATGTACCTTTAGGTAATCGTTCCCCTTCTTGTTTTGATGCGTAGGTCGACCGCGAGAGATTTTCGATGGAATTCAAGATTTCACTCTAAACAAGTGCTACTTTGGGGGCGTATGACAAGTGATTCATAGAAAAACTCTCTAATGGTCCCACTTGTTCAAATTTCACGTTCTCTAGGGTGAGGCATTTGATTCCACAACCGCAAAAAAAAGTCTAGCTTCGATTCCATAGCGGATTGGAAACTTCTCTTTGTTTTGAGTTCGAGCTGAAATCGGCCGGCCGGGCCCTAATGTCACATCTAGAAACATATATTAGCGGTTGGGGAGCGCAATGTAATTGATCCTACCATCATCTAATCTATCCACCCTAACTTCCTATGTACCTTTAGGTGTCGTTCCCCTTCTTGTTTTGATGCGTGGGTCGACCACGAGAGATTTTCGATGGAATTCCAAGATTTCACTCTAAACAAGTGCTACTTTGAGGCGTATGACAAGTGATTCATAGAAAAACTCTCTAATGGTCCACTTGTTCAAATTTACGTTCTCTAGGGTGAGGCATTTGATTCCACAACCGCCAAAAAAAAGTCTAGCTTCGATTCCATAGCGGATTGGAAACTTCTCTTTGTTTTGAGTTCGAGCTGAAATCAGCGCCGGTGAGCCCTAATGTCACATCTAGAAACATATATTAGCGGTTGGGGAAGCGCAATGTAATTGATCCTACCATCATCTAACCTATCTACCCTAACTTCCTATGTACCTTTAGGTATGCGTTCCCCTTCTTGTTTTGATGCGTAGGTCGACCACGAGAGATTTTCGATGGAATTCAAGATTTCACTCTAAACAAGTGCTACTTTGAGGCGTATGACAAGTGATTCATAGAAAAACTCTCTAATGGTCCACTTGTTCAAATTACGTTCTCTAGGGTGAGGCATTTGATTCCACAACCGCAAAAAAGTCTAGCTTCGATTCCATAGCGGATTGGAAACTTCTCTTTGTTTTGAGTTCGAGCTGAAATCAGCGCCCGCCAGCCCTAATGTCACATCTAGAAACATATATAGCGGTTGGGGAGCGCAATGTAATTGATCCTACCATCATCTAACCTATCTACCCTAACTTCCTATGTACCTTTAGGTATGCGTTCCCCTTCTTGTTTTGATGCGTGGGCGACGACGAGAGATTTTTCGATGGAATTCCAAGATTTCACTCTAAACAAGTGCTACTTTGAGGCGTATGACAAGTGATTCATAGAAAAACTCTCTAATGGTCCACTTGTTCAAATTTACGTTCTCTAGGGTGAGGCATTTGATTCCACAACCGCAAAAAAGTCTAGCTTCGATTCCATAGCGGATTGGAAACTTCTCTTTGTTTTGAGTTCGAGCTGAAATCAGCGCCGGGAGCCCTAATGTCACATCTAGAAACATATATTAGCGGTTGGGGAGCGCAATGTAATTGATCCTACCATCATCTAACCTATCTACCCTAACTTCCTATGTACCTTTAGGTATGCGTTCCCCTTCTTGTTTTTGATGCGTAGGTGGACGACCGCGAGAGATTTTTCGATGGAATTCCAAGATTTCACTCTAAACAAGTGCTACTTTGAGGCGTATGACAAGTGATTCATAGAAAAACTCTCTAATGGTCCACTTGTTCAAATTTACGTTCTCTAGGGTGAGGCATTTGATTCCACAACCGCCAAAAAAGTCTAGCTTCGATTCCATAGCGGATTGGAAACTTCTCTTTGTTTTGAGTTCGAGCTGAAATCAGCGCCCGGCCGGCCCTAATGTCACATCTAGAAACATATATATTAGCGGTTGGGGAGCGCAATGTAATTGATCCTACCATCATCTAATCTATCCACCCTAACTTCCTATGTACCTTTAGGTCGTGTCGTTCCCCTTCTTGTTTTGATGCGTAGGTCGACCGCGAGAGATTTTTCGATGGAATTCAAGATTTCACTCTAAACAAGTGCTACTTTGAGGCGTATGACAAGTGATTCATAGAAAAACTCTCTAATGGTCCACTTGTTCAAATTTTCGTTCTCTAGGGTGAGGCATTTGATTCCACAACCGCAAAAAAAGTCTAGCTTCGATTCCATAGCGGATTGGAAACTTCTCTTTGTTTTGAGTCGAGAGCTGAAATCAGCGCCCGGCCAGCCCTAATGTCACATCTAGAAACATATATTAACGGTTGGGAGCGCAATGTAATTGATCCTACCATCATCTAACCTATCCACCCTAACTTCCTATGTACCTTTAGGTGTCGTTCCCCTTCTTGTTTTGATGCGTAGGTCGACCACGAGAGATTTTTCGATGGAATTCAAGATTTCACTCTAAACAAGTGCTACTTTGAGGCGTATGACAAGTGATTCATAGAAAAACTCTCTAATGGTCCACTTGTTCAAATTTCGTTCTCTAGGGTGAGGCATTTGATTCCACAACCGCAAAAAAAGTCTAGCTTCGATTCCATAGCGGATTGGAAACTTCTCTTTGTTTTGAGTTCGAGCTGAAATCAGCGCCCGGCCGAGCCCTAATGTCACATCTAGAAACATATATTAGCGGTTGGGGAGCGCAATGTAATTGATCCTACCATCATCTAACCTATCCACCCTAACTTCCTATGTACCTTTAGGTGTGCGTTCCCTTCTTGTTTGATGCGTAGGTCGACCGCGAGAGATTTTCGATGGAATTCAAGATTTCACTCTAAACAAGTGCTACTTTGAGGCGTATGACAAGTGATTCATAGAAAAACTCTCTAATGGTCCACTTGTTCAAATTTACGTTCTCTAGGGTGAGGCATTTGATTCCACAACCGCAAAAAAAAAGTCTAGCTTCGATTCCATAGCGGATTGGAAACTTCTCTTTGTTTTGAGTTCGAGCTGAAATCAGCGCCCGGCCAACCCTAATGTCACATCTAGAAACATATATATAACGGTTGGGGAGCGCAATGTAATTGATCCTACCATCATCTAACCTATCTACCCTAACTTCCTATGTACCTTTAGGTAAGCCGTTCCCCTTCTTGTTTTGATGCGTAGGTCGACCACCGAGAGATTTTTCGATGGAATTCCAAGATTTCACTCTAAACAAGTGCTACTTTGAGGCGTATGACAAGTGATTCATAGAAAAACTCTCTAATGGTCCACTTGTTCAAATTTTCGTTCTCTAGGGTGAGGCATTTGATTCCACAACCGCAAAAAAGTCTAGCTTCGATTCCATAGCGGATTGGAAACTTCTCTTTGTTTTGAGTTCGAGCTGAAATCAGCGCCCGGCCAGCCCTAATGTCACATCTAGAAAAACATATATTAGCGGTTGGGGAGCGCAATGTAATTGATCCTACCATCATCTAACCTATCTACCCTAACTTCCTATGTACCTTTCGTATGGTTCCCCTTCTTGTTTTGATGCGTAGGTCGACCGCGAGAGATTTTCGATGGAATTCCAAGATTTCACTCTAAACAAGTGCTACTTTGAGGCGTATGACAAGTGATTCATAGAAAAACTCTCTAATGGTCCACTTGTTCAAATTTACGTTCTCTAGGGTGAGGCATTTGATTCCACAACCGCAAAAAAAGTCTAGCTTCGATTCCATAGCGGATTGGAAACTTCTCTTTGTTTTGAGTTCGAGCTGAAATCGGCGCCCGGCGAGCCCTAATGTCACATCTAGAAACATATATAACGGTTGGGGAGCGCAATGTAATTGATCCTACCATCATCTAACCTATCTACCCTAACTTCCTATGTACCTTTAGGTGTCGTTCCCCTTCTTGTTTTGATGCGTAGGTCGACCACGAGAGATTTTTCGATGGAATTCAAGATTTCACTCTAAACAAGTGCTACTTTGAGGCGTATGACAAGTGATTCATAGAAAAACTCTCTAATGGTCCACTTGTTCAAATTTCGTTCTCTAGGGTGAGGCATTTGATTCCACAACCGCAAAAAAAAGTCTAGCTTCGATTCCATAGCGGATTGGAAACTTCTCTTTGTTTTGAGTTCGAGCTGAAATCGGCGCCCGGCGAGCCCTAATGTCACATCTAGAAACATATATTAGCGGTTGGGGAGCGCAATGTAATTGATCCTACCATCATCTAATCTATCTACCCTAACTTCCTATGTACCTTTAGGTATGCGTTCCCCTTCTTGTTTTGATGCGTAGGTCGACCCGAGAGAGATTTTCGATGGAATTCCAAGATTTCACTCTAAACAAGTGCTACTTTGAGGCGTATGACAAGTGATTCATAGAAAAACTCTCTAATGGTCCACTTGTTCAAATTTACGTTCTCTAGGGTGAGGCATTTGATTCCACAACCGCAAAAAAGTCTAGCTTCGATTCCATAGCGGATTGGAAACTTCTCTTTTTTTTGAGTTCGAGCTGAAATCGGCGCCGGCGAGCCCTAATGTCACATCTAGAAACATATATAGCGGTTGGGGAGCGCAATGTAATTGATCCTACCATCATCTAACCTATCTACCCTAACTTCCTATGTACCTTTAGGTGTCGTTCCCCTTCTTGTTTTGATGCGTAGGTCGACCACGAGAGATTTTTCGATGGAATTCCAAGATTTCCTCTAAACAAGTGCTACTTTGAGGCGTATGACAAGTGATTCATAGAAAAACTCTCTAATGGTCCACTTGTTCAAATTTACGTTCTCTAGGGTGAGGCATTTGATTCCACAACCGCAAAAAAAGTCTAGCTTCGATTCCATAGCGGATTGGAAACTTCTCTTTGTTTTGAGTTCGAGCTGAAATCAGCGCCCGGCGATCTAATGTCACATCTAGAAACATATATAGCGGTTGGGGAGCGCAATGTAATTGATCCTACCATCATCTAACCTATCTACCCTAACTTCCTATGTACCTTTAGGTGTCGTTCCCCTTCTTGTTTTGATGCGTGGGGTCGACCGCGAGAGATTTTTCGATGGAATTCAAGATTTCACTCTAAACAAGTGCTACTTTGAGGCGTATGACAAGTGATTCATAGAAAAACTCTCTAATGGTCCACTTGTTCAAATTTACGTTCTCTAGGGTGAGGCATTTGATTCCACAACCGCAAAAAAAGTCTAGCTTCGATTCCATAGCGGATTGGAAACTTCTCTTTGTTTTGAGTTCGAGCTGAAAAAGCGCCCGGCCGGCCCTAATGTCACATCTAGAAACATATATTAACGGTTGGGGAGCGCAATGTAATTGATCCTACCATCATCTAACCTATCCACCCTAACTTCCTATGTACCTTTAGGTGTCGTTCCCCTTCTTGTTTTGATGCGTAGGTCGACCACCGAGAGATTTTTCGATGGAATTCAAGATTTCACTCTAAACAAGTGCTACTTTGAGGCGTATGACAAGTGATTCATAGAAAAACTCTCTAATGGTCCACTTGTTCAAATTTACGTTCTCTAGGGTGAGGCATTTGATTCCACAACCGCAAAAAAGTCTAGCTTCGATTCCATAGCGGATTGGAAACTTCTCTTTGTTTTGAGTTCGAGCTGAAATCAGCGCCGGCAGGCCCTAATGTCACATCTAGAAACATATATTAGCGGTTGGGGAGCGCAATGTAATTGATCCTACCATCATCTAACCTATCCACCCTAACTTCCTATGTACCTTTAGGTATGGCCGTTCCCCTTCTTGTTTTGATGCGTAGGTCGACACGAGAGATTTTTCGATGGAATTCAAGATTTCACTCTAAACAAGTGCTACTTTGAGGCGTATGACAAGTGATTCATAGAAAAACTCTCTAATGGTCCACTTGTTCAAATTTACGTTCTCTAGGGTGAGGCATTTGATTCCACAACCCAAAAAAAGTCTAGCTTCGATTCCATAGCGGATTGGAAACTTCTCTTTGTTTTGAGTTCGAGCTGAAATCAGCGCCCGGCCGGTCTAATGTCACATCTAGAAACATATATTAGCGGTTGGGGAGCGCAATGTAATTGATCCTACCATCATCTAACCTATCCACCCTAACTTCCTATGTACCTTTAGGTATGCGTTCCCCTTCTTGTTTTGATGCGTAGGTCGACCACAGAGAGATTTTCGATGGAATTCAAGATTTCACTCTAAACAAGTGCTACTTTGAGGCGTATGACAAGTGATTCATAGAAAAACTCTCTAATGGTCCACTTGTTTCAAATTTCGTTCTCTAGGGTGAGGCATTTGATTCCACAACCGCAAAAAAGTCTAGCTTCGATTCCATAGCGGATTGGAAACTTCTCTTTGTTTTGAGTTCGAGCTGAAATCAGCGCCCGGCCAGAGCCCTAATGTCACATCTAGAAACATATATAACGGTTGGGGAGCGCAATGTAATTGATCCTACCATCATCTAATCTATCCACCTAACTTCCTATGTACCTTTTAGGTATCGTTCCCCTTCTTGTTTTGATGCGTAGGTCGACCGCGAAGATTTTTCGATGGAATTCAAGATTTCACTCTAAACAAGTGCTACTTTGAGGCGTATGACAAGTGATTCATAGAAAAACTCTCTAATGGTCCACTTGTTCAAATTTACGTTCTCTAGGGTGAGGCATTTGATTCCACAACCGCAAAAAAGTCTAGCTTCGATTCCATAGCGGATTGGAAACTTCTCTTTGTTTTGAGTTCGAGCTGAAATCAGCGCCCGGCGATCCCTAATGTCACATCTAGAAACATATATAACGGTTGGGGAGCGCAATGTAATTGATCCTACCATCATCTAACCTATCTACCCTAACTTCCTATGTACCTTTAGGTGTCGTTCCCCTTCTTGTTTTGATGCGTAGGTCGACCGAGAGATTTTTCGATGGAATTCCAAGATTTCACTCTAAACAAGTGCTACTTTTGGCGTATGACAAGTGATTCATAGAAAAACTCTCTAATGGTCCACTTGTTCAAATTTACGTTCTCTAGGGTGAGGCATTTGATTCCACAACCGCCAAAAAAGTCTAGCTTCGATTCCATAGCGGATTGGAAACTTCTCTTTGTTTTGAGTTCGAGCTGAAATCAGCGCCGGCCAGCCCTAATGTCACATCTAGAAACATATATTAGCGGTTGGGGAGCGCAATGTAATTGATCCTACCATCATCTAATCTATCCACCTAACTTCCTATGTACCTTTAGGTATCGTTTCCCCTTCTTGTTTTGATGCGTAGGTCGACCGCGAGAGATTTTCGATGGAATTCAAGATTTCACTCTAAACAAGTGCTACTTTTTGAGGCGTATGACAAGTGATTCATAGAAAAACTCTCTAATGGTCCACTTGTTCAAATTTCACGTTCTCTAGGGTGAGGCATTTGATTCCACAACCGCAAAAAAAGTCTAGCTTCGATTCCATAGCGGATTGGAAACTTCTCTTTGTTTTGAGTTCGAGCTGAAATCAGCGCCCGGCCAGATCCCTAATGTCACATCTAGAAACATATATAGCGGTTGGGGAGCGCAATGTAATTGATCCTACCATCATCTAACCTATCTACCCTAACTTCCTATGTACCTTTAGGTATGTCGTTCCCCTTCTTGTTTTGATGCGTAGGTCGACCACGAGAGATTTTCGATGGAATTCCAAGATTTCACTCTAAACAAGTGCTACTTTGAGGCGTATGACAAGTGATTCATAGAAAAACTCTCTAATGGTCCACTTGTTCAAATTTACGTTCTCTAGGGTGAGGCATTTGATTCCACAACCGCAAAAAAAGTCTAGCTTCGATTCCATAGCGGATTGGAAACTTCTCTTTGTTTTGAGTTCGAGCTGAAATCAGCGCCCGGCCAGATCTAATGTCACATCTAGAAACATATATTAGCGGTTGGGGAAGCGCAATGTAATTGATCCTACCATCATCTAACCTATCTACCCTAACTTCCTATATGTACTTTTAGGTAATCGTTCCCCTTCTTGTTTTGATGCGTAGGTCGACCACGAGAGATTTTTCGATGGAATTCCAAGATTTCACTCTAAACAAGTGCTACTTTGAGGCGTATGACAAGTGATTCATAGAAAAACTCTCTAATGGTCCACTTGTTCAAATTTACGTTCTCTAGGGTGAGGCATTTGATTCCACAACGCCAAAAAAGTCTAGCTTCGATTCCATAGCGGATTGGAAACTTCTCTTTGTTTTGAGTTCGAGCTGAAATCAGCGCCCGGAATATCTAATGTCACATCTAGAAACATATATAACGGTTGGGGGAGCGCAATGTAATTGATCCTACCATCATCTAACCTATCTACCCTAACTTCCTATGTACCTTTTAGGTGTGGTTCCCCTTCTTGTTTTGATGCGTAGGTCGACCGCGAGAGATTTTTCGATGGAATTCCAAGATTTCACTCTAAACAAGTGCTACTTTGAGGCGTATGACAAGTGATTCATAGAAAAACTCTCTAATGGTCCACTTGTTCAAATTTCGTTCTCTAGGGTGAGGCATTTGATTCCACAACCGCAAAAAAAGTCTAGCTTCGATTCCATAGCGGATTGGAAACTTCTCTTTGTTTTGAGTTCGAGCTGAAATCAGCGCCCGGCGGAGGCCCTAATGTCACATCTAGAAACATATATTAGCGGTTGGGAGCGCAATGTAATTGATCCTACCATCATCTAATCTATCCACCCTAACTTCCTATGTACCTTTAGGTATGCGTTCCCCTTCTTGTTTTGATGCGTAGGTCGACCACGAGAGATTTTTCGATGGAATTCCAAGATTTCACTCTAAACAAGTGCTACTTTGAGGCGTATGACAAGTGATTCATAGAAAAACTCTCTAATGGTCCACTTGTTCAAATTCACGTTCTCTAGGGTGAGGCATTTGATTCCACAACCATAAAAAAGTCTAGCTTCGATTCCATAGCGGATTGGAAACTTCTCTTTGTTTTGAGTTCGAGCTGAAATCAGCGCCCGGCCAGCCTAATGTCACATCTAGAAACATATATTAACGGTTGGGGAGCGCAATGTAATTGATCCTACCATCATCTAACCTATCCACCCTAACTTCCTATGTACCTTTAGGTATCGTTCCCCTTCTTGTTTTGATGCGTAGGTCGACCCGAGAGATTTTTCGATGGAATTCAAGATTTCACTCTAAACAAGTGCTACTTTGAGGCGTATGACAAGTGATTCATAGAAAAACTCTCTAATGGTCCACTTGTTCAAATTTACGTTCTCTAGGGTGAGGCATTTGATTCCACAACCGCAAAAAAGTCTAGCTTCGATTCCATAGCGGATTGGAAACTTCTCTTTGTTTTGAGTTCGAGCTGAAATCAGCGCCCGGCCGGATCTAATGTCACATCTAGAAACATATATTAGCGGTTGGGGAGCGCAATGTAATTGATCCTACCATCATCTAACCTATCCACCCTAACTTCCTATGTACCTTTAGGTAATCGTTCCCCTTCTTGTTTTGATGCGTAGGTCGACACGAGAGATTTTTCGATGGAATTCCAAGATTTCACTCTAAACAAGTGCTACTTTGAGGCGTATGACAAGTGATTCATAGAAAAACTCTCTAATGGTCCACTTGTTCAAATTCGTTCTCTAGGGTGAGGCATTTGATTCCACAACCGCAAAAAAAGTCTAGCTTCGATTCCATAGCGGATTGGAAACTTCTCTTTGTTTTGAGTTCGAGCTGAAATCAGCGCCCGGCGAGCCCTAATGTCACATCTAGAAACATATATTAGCGGTTGGGGAGCGCAATGTAATTGATCCTACCATCATCTAACCTATCCACCCTAACTTCCTATGTACCTTTAGGTGTCGTTCCCCTTCTTGTTTTGATGCGTAGGTCGACCACGAGAGATTTTTCGATGGAATTCCAAGATTTCACTCTAAACAAGTGCTACTTTGAGGCGTATGACAAGTGATTCATAGAAAAACTCTCTAATGGTCCACTTGTTCAAATTTACGTTCTCTAGGGTGAGGCATTTGATTCCACAACCAAAAAAAAGTCTAGCTTCGATTCCATAGCGGATTGGAAACTTCTCTTTGTTTTGAGTTCGAGCTGAAATCAGCGCCCGGCCAGCCCTAATGTCACATCTAGAAACATATATAACGGTTGGGGAGCGCAATGTAATTGATCCTACCATCATCTAACCTATCCACCCTAACTTCCTATGTACCTTTAGGTATGCGTTCCCCTTCTTGTTTGATGCGTAGGTCGACCACGAGAGATTTTTCGATGGAATTCCAAGATTTCACTCTAAACAAGTGCTACTTTGAGGCGTATGACAAGTGATTCATAGAAAAACTCTCTAATGGTCCACTTGTTCAAATTTACGTTCTCTAGGGTGAGGCATTTGATTCCACAACGCAAAAAAAGTCTAGCTTCGATTCCATAGCGATTTGGAAACTTCTCTTTGTTTTGAGTTCGAGCTGAAATCAGCGCCGGCCGGCCCTAATGTCACATCTAGAAACATATATTAACGGTTGGGGAGCGCAATGTAATTGATCCTACCATCATCTAACCTATCCACCCTAACTTCCTATGTACCTTCGTGCCGTTCCCCTTCTTGTTTTGATGCGTAGGTCGACCACGAGAGATTTTCGATGGAATTCAAGATTTCCTCTAAACAAGTGCTACTTTGGGGCGTATGACAAGTGATTCATAGAAAAACTCTCTAATGGTCCACTTGTTTAAATTTACGTTCTCTAGGGTGAGGCATTTGATTCCACAACCGCAAAAAAAAAGTCTAGCTTCGATTCCATAGCGGATTGGAAACTTCTCTTTGTTTTGAGTTCGAGCTGAAATCAGCGCGGCCAGCCCTAATGTCACATCTAGAAACATATATTAGCGGTTGGGGAGCGCAATGTAATTGATCCTACCATCATCTAACCTATCTACCCTAACTTCCTATGTACCTTTAGGTGTCGTTCCCCTTCTTGTTTTGATGCGTAGGTCGACCCGAGAGATTTTTCGATGGAATTCCAAGATTTCACTCTAAACAAGTGCTACTTTGAGGCGTATGACAAGTGATTCATAGAAAAACTCTCTAATGGTCCACTTGTTTCAAATTTCGTTCTCTAGGGTGAGGCATTTGATTCCACAACCGCAAAAAAAGTCTAGCTTCGATTCCATAGCGGATTGGAAACTTCTCTTTGTTTTGAGTTCGAGCTGAAATCAGCGCCGAGGAGCCCTAATGTCACATCTAGAAACATATATAACGGTTGGGGAGCGCAATGTAATTGATCCTACCATCATCTAACCTATCTACCCTAACTTCCTATGTACCTTTAGGTGCCGTTCCCCTTCTTGTTTTGATGCGTAGGTCAACCACGAGAGATTTTCGATGGAATTCAAGATTTCACTCTAAACAAGTGCTACTTTGAGGCGTATGACAAGTGATTCATAGAAAAACTCTCTAATGGTCCACTTGTTCAAATTTACGTTCTCTAGGGTGAGGCATTTGATTGCACAACCGCATAAAAAAGTCTAGCTTCGATTCCATAGCGGATTGGAAACTTCTCTTTGTTTTGAGTTCGAGCTGAAATCAGCGCCCGTGACCCCTAATGTCACATCTAGAAACATATATAACGGTTGGGGAAGCGCAATGTAATTGATCCTACCATCATCTAACCTATCCACCCTAACTTCCTATGTACCTTTAGGTATCGTTCCCCTTCTTGTTTTGATGCGTAGGTCGACCGCGAGAGATTTTCGATGGAATTCCAAGATTTCCTCTAAACAAGTGCTACTTTGAGGCGTATGACAAGTGATTCATAGAAAAACTCTCTAATGGTCCACTTGTTCAAATTTCACGTTCTCTAGGGTGAGGCATTTGATTCCACAACCGCAAAAAAAGTCTAGCTTCGATTCCATAGCGGATTGGAAACTTCTCTTTTGTTTTGAGTTCGAGCTGAAATCAGCGCCAGCGATCCCCTAATGTCACATCTAGAAACATATATTAGCGGTTGGGGAGCGCAATGTAATTGATCCTACCATCATCTAATCTATCCACCCTAACTTCCTATGTACCTTTAGGTATGCGTTCCCCTTCTTGTTTTGATGCGTAGGTCGACCGAGAGATTTTCGATGGAATTCAAGATTTCACTCTAAACAAGTGCTACTTTGAGGTGTATGACAAGTGATTCATAGAAAAACTCTCTAATGGTCCACTTGTTCAAATTTACGTTCTCTAGGGTGAGGCATTTGATTCCACAACCATAAAAAAAGTCTAGCTTCGATTCCATAGCGGATTGGAAACTTCTCTTTGTTTTGAGTTCGAGCTGAAATCAGCGCCCAGTCCCCTAATGTCACATCTAGAAACATATATAACGGTTGGGGAGCGCAATGTAATTGATCCTACCATCATCTAACCTATCTACCCTAACTTCCTATGTACCTTTAGGTGTCGTTCCCCTTCTTGTTTTGATGCGTAGGTCGACCGCGAGAGATTTTCGATGGAATTCAAGATTTCACTCTAAACAAGTGCTACTTTGAGGCGTATGACAAGTGATTCATAGAAAAACTCTCTAATGGTCCACTTGTTCAAATTCACGTTCTCTAGGGTGAGGCATTTGATTCCACAACCGCAAAAAAAAGTCTAGCTTCGATTCCATAGCGGATTGGAAATAGGTGGCCGTTCCCCTTCTTGTTTTGATGCGTAGGTTGACCTGAAGATTTTTCGATGGAATTCCAAGATTTCCTCTAAACAAGTGCTACTTTGAGGCGTATGACAAGTGATTCATAGAAAAACTCTCTAATGGTCCACTTGTTTAAATTTACGTTCTCTAGGGTGAGGCATTTGATTCCACAACGCAAAAAGTCTAGCTTCGATTCCATAGCCCACTTGTTTAAATTTCGTTCTCTAGGGTGAGGCATTTGATTAAACAACCGCAAAAAGTCCAATTTTCGATTCCATAGCGGTTGGACACTTCTCTTTGTTTTAAGTTCGAGCTGAAATCAGCGCCAATGACCCTAATGTCACATCTAGAAACATATATAACGGTTGGGG
>JADLZK010007214.1:0-74625 GCA_015847255.1 Hyparrhenia diplandra
TAGAATTTTTATTTGACGTCCAGAACATGGTCGAAAGGATCCCAGAAAAAATTATGGAGAATAGAAACCAATTTGAAAATGTTTCCATTATTATTTAAGCTATTTTTGAAGACCGATTTATCGAATCCCAAACATGCAATTCTCACATCCCGAGAGTCAAATATCGTGAACTCTTGGACCAAGTTTATATGAAAAATACTAACATTTATGAAACAAAAATAAAGATATTTATATTTGTTATGAAATATATTTTCATAACAAATTTGTTTCAAAACATAAATATTAATAGTTTTACTAAAAATTTGGTCAAAGATGGAATAATTTGACTGACACGCTTCATAATTATTGCATGTTTTTTAGAAGGAGAGTATATGTCTATGAAAAGGATGTGAACAAATTTTCTCGCGCCACACGCTTCCGTACAAGCCATGTCGTGTGTGAGTCACACAGTGTGACAAAACAATTGACATCTCTGCTACACAGAAGTTCACGCGAGGACACTGTAGCAACACGTTGCGAGGACACTACCACACGCATAGCAGCAGGCGGCAACGAGCACTGATGGCAGCATGGCGCCCCGCAACGCACGTCACAACACGGCAAGGGATGGATTTGATATTTTGATTAATCCGCCATGATCCACTCTTTGCCGGCCGGTCACTTCATCAACGTGCTCCATAGTGACCTCTCCTGTCTGGTGCCTGGCTCTTGGGGTCCCTGACCCTGACCGTTCCTGGTCATCGCCATCGCGGCAGCAAAGGCGCATGATGCCCCCGACGGCCGGCTCCCCGGCCGCGCACTCGTCGGCTCATCGCCGCGCTTGCCTTGCCGCAGCTGCACGGGAGGACTAGAGCTGTTGGGCCTTGACGAGGCTCTCCAGCTCCTAGGCAGCGCGAGAGCGACCGGAACAGCCCACGGTGACGCGCTCAGGTGGCTCTCCGTCGAGCCCACGACAACAATGCCAAGAGATGGCTGCCTTGCTGCCGCCGGAACTGGCAGAACCGAAAAAATACTGCTGCGAGACGTTGGATCAGAATTAAATGCTGGGAAATGCTGAGTCCAAATTGACCTTGTCGGCCGATAGGTACTCTGGAGTTCCTATCCCCAACAGGATGCTAATATCTCAATTTGTATAATAACTTCTACATTGGCAATTAATCATTAAAAAATATAATTAAAATATCGAGAGCGCAAAGGTTCTTTTGCTCTATACAGAGACCTGGCATAAAAGCTTCATCAGTGACGGGAAGCCTCCATACCAGCACAGGCCAGGCTAACCAGTCCCTGTACGTGTTTCAAATTGTTCGCCAGAGAAGGCCGTGCCTATCACTAATGCCAGACACGTGTCGTTCTAAAACCAACGACACCCCGTTTACTTGAACTTTCAACCCGCTTATCAGTCATGGTACTTGTTATCAGTCATGGTACTTGTTTTTCACACCAAAACAATATCAGCTAAACCAGCTCCTCTGTCTCAGTAGTAGATACAGCCAGCCACTGCAAAAAAGTGCTAGTATCATGACAGTTCAGTGAGGCAGTCACACAATCTTTTTACTCTAACCCCACGGGGGTCTTGTCTCCCATATTTATATTATTTATCAATATTTGCATCACATAGTACATTTGCAAATTATTCTACAGAACACTGTAGCTGGCCAATAGCAATTGCCAGGAATTTTGTACACGGGGTAACTGAGAAGTAAAACCTCACATATATGAGACGCCTCCGAAAAAATCATTGACCCAATGTTGCATTGTATTCTAGCCTAGATCGTGCATCAGAGCAGGGTGGTGTTGGATTTCATGACCATGATCTTTCAAAGATCAGATATGTGTTTCCCGCTGGATGAAATCTACCACTTTGGTGACTGCCAGGTCCAGTGCCGCCGTCACGGCAATCAGGTTCTGCAGAAACTCCTCAGACGTTGGCTTCTCCCATCCACGATATCAGTCACAGTTTTCACAAAGATCGCTGGTGTTGAGAACATGTCAGCGACATATGCTACAGCAGCCCCCTTGAAAAAGGTAAACAAGAGAAAATCAGATCACTTTTGAAGACTCAAGATCACAATATGCCGTTAGAAAGCAATAAAGACGAAGGAAACAAAGTAGGGCAACATTGCCTGCTAAACTGCACACTGAGCTGCACTTGACGCAATTGCTCAATACTGATCATTAAACTTTGCATCTTGTGTTAACTTCAAATGATCACAGCGAACAACTAAAACCCATTGCACATGGCTACCTATTTCAACTACCCACAGATGTAAGGTTTGTAGAAACAGTCCTAGAATAAATGAAGGATGCTTTTAACAAGAAATGTTAGGCTAGCCGCTAGCATAACTCCATTTTTCACTTTTTCAGAATGTTTGCTTCTATTCATAAACTGATTGCTTGAAAAAAAGTGCAGACCTCCATATCCTTTATCGTAGCATCATTGCTCAGTATCACCGCTTCATCATGGGGAGACATATCCAGAGAATCCCCAGTCGACAACTTGCCAACCTGAAATGAAGTCCTTGGTAAGACTAGTCCTATTCAGGTTTGCCCATAGATTGCTACAAGCTCAGAAGCTTGCACAGAACGACAAAATTTATCACAGAATTTATGCCCACTAAAAGGAAAAAAAAGCAAGAGGCACAACATGCAAGAAAATGACTCTGCAGTTTGGCAACAAGAGATAGCTACAGCTCACCTTCAAATTGAGTTCCTTCAAGATATTAGGAGCAGTAAAAGTTTTCCGTGATCCTATTCCATACATGTCAAAAACCTAAAGCATATACACCAACAAGTTCATATTAAAATGGCTGAAATTTTAAGAGACTGAAAAAAAGAGCAATAATAGATACAGAAGGTGTCATATTAAAAATACAAAAAAAGGAATCCATAGTTATAGGCACAACCATGAACAAGTAATATACATGGTAGATTTAAGTCATTAATCATGATGGTGCAACAAGGCAAGGAACCCCAATTAGTTAGAGCAAATCAGATTGGATCAGGATTATTAGTCAGGTCAAATTAGTTATGTATTTGTCTGGCACATAGATGACTTGCTCATCTCCAAGAATAAAATGGATATAACACCCCAGCACAACACATTTATGAGAAATTTGAGGCAATACTCACAGGTATCGGTATCCTCCTGTCATGGAATGCAACATCTGATGCTAGAATACATCTCCAATGCTTGCTCCTTTGGCCTAAAATGCAAGAAAGCAAATGTTCAGAGTATTAAACTAGACATGAAGGCAAACATCAGCAAAGTTCTTGTGCATACCTTGAAGCCACCAGCAGTGCCAGCATTAATGATCAGGTCTGGCTTCAATGTTTGAATGGAAAAACTGGTCACAAGAGCAGCTGATACTGTACCAACACTGTCGAGCTCCTGCAAGGATGCAGTTCTTAGTAAGAAATGGAGTCGATTGACCGGAGTTATCATGAAAGAAATGCAAAACATGTAGGCATGCAGGTTCTAGTGGGTCAACCCAGTGATCCAAAATATTTAGGCTGGTGTAAATACCACTGGGTTGGCCCACTGAACTTTGGGGATAAGGTGATCAATTGAGCACTCTGGGTTACTGTGTAACCCAATCTTGAGTTCCCTGGCCAGGCCGTTTCATTCCTTCACACCACCCCGCAATGAGCATCATGGTGCTGGATTAACTAAGTGGCAGACAACTGCTATGGGGATGCTTCGTGACATCCCCTGAAGACCAATGCTTGATAGTTGGGACAACACTATTTGAGTTTCACCGTGAACGCCAGCACTGGACCAGTCTTCCCTAGTGATCAAATATTCAGACCGTGTGGTGGTGTCACTGAAGCTTGTGACAACCAGGCCATTGTCGCGGACCCATCGCAGCCCCGCTCACTTCCTTGACAACCACAACCAGATACTTCATCCTTCAGCAGACCAACTTTGCCGACTCCGTGGCATTCTGACTAATGCAATCAGCAGGTCATGCGCTGTATTAACAAAGCAGAAGGCAATGCTTCCCTTTAGTGATCAAATACTCACCGCGGAGGTGTCACTGAAGCTTTGACAAGCAGGCCATTTAATAGCTTCACTTTGATTTTTCAGCCATACATTGATCCTTTTGCAGGCCAACTTTGTTGACCTACATTATGTCTAAATACATAGTAAAAGAAATGGATATAGAAAAGCCAAAGTGAACTACAATTTGAAATGGAGGGAGTAGTAAAAGTGACTAACAGTCGAGTAGTCTGTACATTCATCTTACTGCATATGGCCATAATGTCTATATTGTGCTATGTCCTGATGGTTTAGCAGCTACATCTGGTGTGTCACTGAGGTTCATGTTTCTTCTTGAAATGTATGCAGATTGTGTAATTATTGCTTTTGGTGTTTATCCTAACTGTATGACAAAGCGAGATAAGGGTATAATATTGACTGATCCTTGATTTCTTATTGACTGTTGCTGTTTCATTTCCTAAACAAAGGTCAAACTGGAAAGCACCTATATTAGTTTTTTAAGTTCCAACTAGGAACTTTCTAGCTGTGAGATGGCCTTAGTGTGAGCACAATGTAATTTGTTCTCCATTTCATCCATTTTGTTTGGGACTTTTTCTCTAAACAGAGCTCTCAACACAAGAGATTTTGTTCTACAAAAAGCTTAACTGACTAGATAACAAAGCAGATTACCTAAAGGCTAGCAGATGCCCAATAGCCTGATCATGCGCCTAACTGACTTGATAACAGCTCCTAGGAGTCTCAGACTAGGAACAACTGATCCTGAATGACTCCTACTGACAGGACTCAGAAGTGAAACAAGACACCAGCAACCCATTATTCTAACATTCTGCCATTTTATTAGTTAGCATGTTTCTTTTCTTTTTTCGCTGAAAATATAGAGATCTCAATTACTTTTCATGCAGTTAATTACTTAAACTATGATTCTAGAGTTGTAGTGCTACTGCTGTAGTTGCAGGTTCAATGGAACAAGAAATGGAACTTTAACTTTTGTCAAAGCTGCTAGTCAATACTTTCAGAGAAGATGCTGAGATATTTCAACGCCCACCGCAGCTCTCTATCTACTTTGATATCTGAACTTGCAGTTTGTCAGTCAGGCTCTGTGGTCTTCTTACTTCTTCAGGTTCAGGTTTTGTGGTTTGATAATTATGTCATGTAATCTCCAGGTTCAGGTTCATCGCTTGAAAGTTATGTCATGTGATCTCCAAGTTCAGGTTCATGGCAAGCAGCATCAGGAAACAGCGTCACCTTCTATAGCTCCTCATTAGGTCACACCAAGTAGAAGTTATGTTGGATTGTAATGGATCAACTGGCTTGCGGATTGTATTGATCCAAAGTTTCGCTAGGCGCCGGGCGGATTCTAGGGCCCGCCTAGGCATTGCTAGGTGTTTTCTAAGCGTTTTAAATCCATTCATATTTTACTGCAAAAAGACTAAGAAAAGAAAAAATAGGACAACTGTGGGCCAAGATTTGTATAGCAAGGCCCATAAAACAGCCCAAGCCCATATCTGAGCAGCAAACCTTATCTCTAACCTATCCTCCAACCCTATCCCTTCGTATTCATCCCGCCCAAGGCTCCTCCGCGCCACTTGCAACCAACCGCGCCACCCCCCCTGTCCCTGCTTCTCCACCTCCTCTGCCACGGCCGCCAAAAACCGCTAGCCTTCCTCTGCCGCCACGCACAACATTCCCGCATCATCTCTCCGGGCCTACCGCCCCTGCTTCCTCCCTCACCCGCGACCTCAGCCCGCCTAGGGTTCCGCCTACCCCCATAGGCCAGGTGGGCACCCTCCGACTCCCGCTTATTCGCGCCTAGGCGAGCGCCCTAGCAGAACATTGATTGGATCAAGTCAGCCAAAAGTCTAAAAATAATTAATTGGCTAGTGTGGGTCGGCCCTTGGGTCACCAATTCCAACCCATCTGCAAGGTTAATCACAGGGAGTAAAGAAAGGAAGACGCTGAAGTATTATTGCTGGAAGGTGTATGAGCTACTTGGGGGGCGACAAAATGGAAACACAAACCATCCAGAACTTACCAAAAACAGAATCCTTTCCGGCAATACAAGATCAATGTGGAGGCCTTTGTAGTTGCCATGGTATCTAACCCATGGGGCACTTTTTAGGGAAACTGCAAGGTACATGCAATAAAATGGTGTTAGCTAGCTTCAGGATTTCATTCAGTTAGTATATGCATTATGATAATGGATGTCATCCCAATTTCCACCACAGAATGGCTTAGTTACTTTAGTAAAGCCAGGTAATGGCCAAATGCTGACACTTGATTCATGTATCATAGACTTAATGAGCACAGAATGCACAAAGCACTAAAGCTAGAGAGCATCATTACTACTAATATTTTGTTAGCTCCAGGAACGGTCTGCATTCTTATTCAGAATGACAAAGTTTCTACTAACTGCGTACTAGTGATCTCTGAACCAGAGACAGCAATAACCAGAGGTAGTAGCAAGACCATCCTGTTCGGCATGTAGCACAAGGGGGGAATTGCCTATTATTCATTATAATCGCCCTAATCCATTCCACAGAAGTCGCACTAATCCATTCCCCTGAAATCGCACTGAAAGCACGTATGCAGAAGAAGAACCAAAACACAGAGAGAGAGAGAGAGAGAGAGAGAGAGAGAGGAAAGGGGGCACTGACGTGGATTCGTGGGCTGGCGCCTCGACGAGCTTGAACTTGTCGACGAGCGGCATCGCCTCCGTCTGCATCGCTGCAACGAGACCCGACCCGAGCAAAGCCACAATACCCGCGGAGTAAGAGTAAGCGAAGCGAGAAACAGAGCAAAAAGCAGAGCGAAAAGCCTTTGGGGAAGCGGCATCGGGTTACCTACGACGATGAGGACCTTGGAGATCGGGGCAGCTTCGGCAGCCATGGCCGGAGGTGCAGGCGGATTGTCGCCGACGGGTGGGGAATCCGATAGTCAAATAGTGAGGCGGCGCAGCTCTGCCTGCGGTGAACAGGTTTCTTCCGTGATTCCTTCCGTCTCTTATAGACTGGACCTGGACTGGTGGGGCCCGGTTAACAGTGCGGGCGGCATGACTGGTGCCGGCGGCAGGCTGGCTGACGGTCCAGGACCGCACGCACCTCCACTTGTGCTGCCAAACCACGGCGCGCGCAGTCCACCTGTTCGGCGCCGTCCCTCCTCCGAGCTCCCACAATCCGGCGCTAGGGTTACGCTGTCAGCTAGAGAGAGAGGAAGGGGCGACCGGGCGATTGACCGTGAGATGAGAGAGGGACTGAGGGGCGAGACGCACGCCGCCGCACGGGAGGGAGAGAGGGGCTTGGTGGATTCTGGGGCCGGCAGATGGAAGGGTTATTTTGGTCTGGGCCAGAAACTTCGATGGGTGCTTCTGGGCTTCTGGCCCATCTAAGAGATCCATGCGTACTGACAAGGGGCAGCTCCTTCAAAAAAAAAAAAAAAAAAACCCTGCAGGGCAGCTCTTTGGTTTCCTCTTCTGGTTGTCTTGTCGACAAGATCTCCATTTCCCTCCTAAACTGCTAGTACTGGAAAACTGATGAAGCACGCGGATCGCCGATTCCATCATTAACACGGACCCTGAATTAATATTTCAGTCCATATGCAGTACGTCACGATCTTACTCAGTTCATCTATTATTCGAGAATCAAATGGACAAGTCCCATGTTCATATCACAAATGTTACACACACACATACAATACAAGCCATGGTAGAATCTTTTAAAGTAGAATTTATCACTCGAAGCACAACGTACATATAGCACAGGCATGCAGCTGAGGCCATGCTTATTATTACTTCAGAATCACACACACTATATATAGTTCGATCTCTCATGGCAACCATGGGGGCAGGAATGTGGTCATGCATGAGCTAGTCAGTGCCTCTGAAGGGTACCTGCAAACAAAATGCACAAACGGGGGAATAATAATCAGCTTTAATTTCATTACAAAGAGCTACTCTCTGACAAGAACTTGTCATCAGTACTACTTTAGTCTATTTTGTATTTATCAATTTACAGTGATAGCGAATTCTCTAGTCTGTGACATGTCATGTGATTTTGTGGCATTTTCATTTTGACGTCAGGAAAATAAAGAGTAAAATTGATCTAGATCAAAGAAAACGTCATTAATTTAGTTTGAAGATCATTTCTATATGATAAAATGCTTGGATGATCATACATCTTTCAAAGCCCCTACTAGGGCATCGAAATAGTATTGAATAAAATTGGCATCCTTGTTTCCCTTGGTTTAGAGTAGGGAGAGATTCACCGAAAGTATGAGAATCGTACCCTATCTGGAGGGTGGGTTCACCAGCAGCATCGAGGGGATGGAAGAAGTTATTGCCCTGTAGCTGCTGCGGCTGCACTTCAGGATGCCGCTCGCCTTGTTGCTCCCATGCATGCTGCCAAATAACCTGGTTGCTCTCCTCCAGCTGCACATCTCAAAACGATGAAAAAGGTAAGTATATCCTTACTGCCTGAACCTTATATATGGTTATGGTCCCGTGTATATAGAAATCTGCATCCCTGTTCAAACTCAGAAATTTATGAGAGGAAACTGGGATAGCTGAGATCGATGTTAAAAAAAAAAATGATCTCTTCATCTTGTTGAAATTATGTACGACAAGTGCAATAATACTACAACAGGGCAGCATGCACTGGAAAAGAAACATAATAAAAATGGTTGTTTAATGATACAGTAAAATGTACAACTTACTCTTCTTCGAAGACACTTATTTGCTTCACAAAAACATTTGTTCCTGCAAATTGAATAATTGAAGTTATTTACTGACTGAGTGAAGTTACCAATATTATTTTGTTAAATCATGGAGAGTAGCATACCCTTTTCTGAAGTTCTGTCAGTTGATCAACCATGTGTTGTGTCTACAGGAGAGAGACAAAACTGGTCAGAACATATGCTGTAGAAACAGGCTACATGCACAGTTTTTTATAAATTTGACTCCCCACACACTCATTTATTTTTTTAGAAAAAAGACACACTCATTATCATATAGCAGGTCTAGCAGAAAAGGATTTTAATTAGTACAGATAGCGGTAACATATATCAGATAACAGTAACATATATATGAATCCTAGTTGTACCTAGTTCACAAAAGGGACAACTTAAATATATCACTTAATACAAAACAGGAAATAAAATTGATTTTATGGTGTCAGCACTTTTCAGTACCCCTTGTAGATCTTATGTGCTTCAAGGATGAATCAAGTTGCTTCTCGAGGTGCTCCAGCTCTTTTTATGCCTAATGGCTCAAGATCTTCACCAAGCAAGTTCCTGAGGATTGTTTATAAGACATTCAAACTTTTAATTGGCTATTAGAATGTGAATCTATATCTGCCTTTCATTACACTGAAAAAGCGCATTGAGCTAAGTCATCCTTTTCATATCTCTTTAAAATAAAAAGATACATGCTGCAAACTTGAAATATTATACAGGACGACATAGCCAAACACTACTACTAGAAGTCTTTCTTTTTTTCATTTGGGCCAATTATGTGTATGGTAGCATCAAATTATAGGCCACTAATCTGCATGCATGATAGTTTCAGATTGTAGCTCTTTTTTTTTTTTTTTTTGCAAAGCTAAGGTATATGGTTCCGCAAATGGCTCCATATAAACATTAAGTAGTTTATATAGTGTATTAGAGAGGATATATAGGCATGTTGGCAAAACATCATGGATGTTAATTTTAGTATTCCTAGATTTGCATTATTTGAATTAAATTTAACGTTGCTTCATGAACTTGCTAGTCGAGATGAATAAATAAGCCATGCTATTTGGTTTTAAGCATGTTTTCCCAAACTGAGCACATTTCAAACAGAAGTTGCTATTTTTTAGTATGTACAGAAATAACAAATTTATCTCAACTCAAACAGAATTCACCCTCTGAGTCCGCTGTAAATTATCAACGCGTGCCTTCAGTTTGAGGTACTCATTGCGGCTGCTTTTCAATTGCTGAAATAAATGTCATGAAAGATTAGCATAAACAATATTGAGATTACAATGATTCCATGAAAACCTCATCATTTTCACTAGATAATTTAAAGTGAAATTGAAGAATAGAAATGTCTATATGGATCTTGATTGCAAAACTCCACACATATAGTAGAACATTTCGACACCAAAAGTTATATACTACCGCACATTACATGCCAAATTTTGCTGTCACATAGCATACCCACTACATCCAATTATGTTGCTATAACTTTTAAGGTGCAATACAGGATTTTAGTAGGGACCTACAAGGGTATGACTATATATAATTCCAAATGTAAAGACCATATAACCAATGATGGTCTATGGCTGTGGAGCAAGTTGCTTATTAAGTCAAAGAAATGTGTTCTATACAGATAGACACAATATTTACTGGTGCACATGCATCATTTTCTTTATATACCTCAGCTCACTTGAAATGTGTGTGCAATATATATAATGGATTCCTTGTACAAGGAAATATATATGCTAAAGTGGTGAGGCATAATTGTGTTCCTTTTATTGGCTTGTTTAATTAGGTATATTTTTACAAAACAGAATATATAATAGCATCAATGTTTTCAAATTCCTATCCATTATTGAGAATAATTTAGTCTTTATAGTTTCTTTTATTATTAAAAAAATATCCTGAAATAACATATAGGCACTTCGGATTCTTTTAATCGATATTATATGTAAATGTGCCACATATGAACAATCTAAAATATTATATTTCCAAGATGACATTTATTTAGACAACAGGATTCCTAGATAACATAACTTCTTAGTAGCAAAGTAATCAATAATTGAATAGTGTCTCCTAGAGTATATATCGAGGCTACATATATATATGCACGAAAACTCAAGCAAACTTTTCTGCAATCTGAACTAGAGGAAAAGAACATCTTACCTCATTCTCTCTATTCTGGAGGGCTGTTTCAGGCCCTGCAAAACTGCATTTTTGGTACTTCTCAAGTGTTTTTGGCATGCTGCACATAGAGAAGTCATGGAAAATCAGGCATACACAGTTCATATGTCTAAAAAATTCCCCACACATCATTATAAAAAGTGTGTGCAAATTTAACACAGGTAAATAAGACAAAGGTTTCTTAATCTGAAAGGAAACTTGCTTAAAACATTGACTGTATAGTTGTATTTATTATATTATGTATACTTGATGTTGGAAAAATTGAGTTATTCTTTTCTTAGACAAATCCAAAGTTTGATTGATTAATCTGTAGCAATATGTGAATATGTGTGGCCCAACAAATATCTAGTAGTTCCTGAAGAATCTAACACAAGCGATGTTTACTAAAATTTGCTATTAATAATAATAATCAGAGAAGTCATAATTGCTGAGTTATCATAAAAAGAATAAAACAAACAATGTCACATATATAACTAATATGGATTCACAAAATGGCATGTCCGGTTGCGACCAGTTCAGTAAAATTTTCCTATAAATACAGCAGTAAATACTCAACTAGACAAAAAAGTGAAATATTCATCCCCACGCGTGAGATACTATATTTGTGGGACTCTGAAGGGATGTCTTCTGTTGACAAGATAATGCATGGCTAGGTACACTGTACACCTTAGCAAAGAATTCGGGCCTCAAACATTACTATGAGCGCTGGGGCATGTAATTAATACAAGAGCACGAAAATCAAGGTTATTGATAGTTTCATGACGTAGTACATGATTTTTACTCCCTACCCGTGGTGCCTCAAGGAATCTGCATTTTTGCCTTTTGGGCCAAGGAATGTTGTGTGCCTCTCAAATGAAACATGGAAAAGGTAGTGCATGGCCAGTCTTGATCCTAGTAGATAGAACTAGTGCTAGTGTGTAGAGATAGTATGAGGGCTACTCTTCTTGTTTATGGACAATGGAATACATGAGGGGCAATTCGTCTTGTGTCATTTCATACAATACACAAAATAAGTGCACCAGCTTAATTAAATAGACAACAAGCATGGTAGAGATGATATATATGTCAACCAAATCTTGGCTCAGCTTTGAATGGAGCTTGAAATATTGAGCTAGCTAGATCATCTTTCCGTACAAAGGTTTATATAGTTGACCTAGAAAACAAGTTTATGCATACAGTAGTTTGATACAATATGTGCCAATCTAGGAAAACAATTTTATTGATAATTCATATGCAGGCCCACAGAAACTGTTTAGGAGCAGAAATGTTGAGTTTATTTGTTATATATTTAGACAGACCTTAATTAAAATAAAGCAACGAACGTAGCATAATATGAATTTCATGTATTGGACAATGTGGAAGAACTAGAATTTCAAGAATTAATCTATCATTACATGATGTGCTTAGGCATCTCTTATTACGGCATGGACAGGCCCTGGGCGGGAGATCATGTCAAAGCTTTTCTCTTTTTCTTTGGCGAGTTCTCTTTGCATCATACACGAACCTACTACTTCACACTTTTCAGTTCATACAAAAAGTCAATTTATGTTGTTTCTTTCAAAAAAAATAAATAACAAAGATGAAGAAAAAAAAAAAGGTTATGCTAGCTTCTGAAAATATTCTGGAGATTGGACTATATATTATTGGGCTATCATGAAAACAAGAAAACAAATGTATTCTTAAGGATAAAAGCCAGAGATCCATAGGAAATTGTAAGTTGTACTAGGTAGTAACTGAAACTGGGAGCCATCGTTTTGCTTAACCAGATCCACAGGGAGTCGATGCTGCTGCTCGAGTGCTGTCAAGAATTTGAGCGTTCTGAGACCGACGGCCAGATCAATTTATGGCCTGATGCCGATCGACAAAGCAAAGTGAGATCGATCTACCCAATGGCCAATGGACCAGAAAGCAAAAACCCTAACTAAACCCAAGATAAGGTGGCAGGGGGCCGGATCCGATCCCGTCTGCTGCCGAAGCCACATGAAAACCCAGCGCGCTCTCCTCTCACTCTCGATCGGAACTCCGGCCTCGATCGATCGGGAAGCTAGCGAGACGTACAAAAACTTCTCGTGACGCTCGATTGATCGCACAGATAGATCTGGCGAGACGCGCGAGGTGACTATATATATATACCTCTGCGTGCTGGAGAACTCGTAGAGCTTGCCGCGGTTGGAGAAGATGATGAGCGCAACCTCGGCGTCGCAGAGCACGGAGAGCTCGTACGCCTTCTTGAGCAGCCCGTTGCGGCGCTTGGCGAAGGTGACCTGGCGATTGATCTTGTTCTCGATCCGCTTCAGCTCGACTCGCCCCCTCCCCATGTTGCCCACCGCCACCAACGCCTTGCCGCCGCCGCCGGCCCCCCGCCCGAGCCCTCCGCCTCCTCCGCCAGATCGACCGTACCTCTCGCTCGCTCGCGCAAAAGCAGCTTAGCAGCAGCAGGAAAGCACAGCAGGATACTGGAATTCTGGAGCGGAGGATGGAGGAGGATCAGGAACGGAGGCCGGGCAGCTGGCTAAATAACCAAAGGAAAGCGATGGCACGGGGGCCGGAGCTAGGAATTGAAGCAACCGAGCTCGTAGTACAGGTCGTCGCTAGCTAGCTAGCAGCCGGAGCCAGCCTAGTGGTGGGTAGGCAGGCGGCTAGTGGACTAGTGGTGGTGGTGGGGCTAGGACTGAGTTATCATCATCAGCTGAGCAGGAGGCGGTGGGCACAAGGGTGGTGCGCGCCTCGCCTCGGCGTCAGGTTGCCGTTTCCGGCAAAGCATCCGTAGGGGAAACCCTAGGCACCCAGCTCGGTAGCGCGTTTCCGGAAAGAGGGAGGAGGGAGAGGGATGGATCGGAGTCATCGCTCACTCACTCACTCCACGCCGATCATGGGTCCCGTCGCCCGTCGCCGTCGCGTCCTGCGCTCGGCTTTTATCCTGCTGGGCCCCGCCGGCGCGCGAGAGGCCGGAGACGGACGCCAAGGGAGGGAGGTGAGCGACTGGTGCTTGGTCACGTGCCCTGCTTTAATGGCTGGCGGGGCTCGCAATCGCGCGCGCAGCCAGGCACAGCGACCTGCCCGGCCGGCCGGCCGGCGTGTCCTCCATTCCGTCGCCTGCCAGCATGCCCTCGATCTCCCCTTGGCCGGCCGGGCTGGGTCGCTGTAGAGGTGTCCGTGTCCCGAGCAGCTAGCAAGTAGCAACAGGAGAGGAGAGCGACCAATGCGCGCGAACCATGCTGCAACCAAGTGTACATCTCCCGGTCCCGGGCGACCGGGGGCCGGTCCGGGCGGAGCAGTTAGCCGGCCGACCGCGGGGGCTCTAGCTAGCTGCTACGATTCGTGCGCGCAGCGTGCACGCCGCAGGGACGGATGACGTCGTGCATGCTGGGGTCGGGCAGCAGCATGCAGCAGCACTGTTCGATCCGTCCGTCGCGCCGGTCGATTCGCCGGACGACAATTCCACCGTCGTGCGCCACGCGTGCGTCACTATATATCCGTCTCCGATAAATCCATCCAATTATTAACGGCGTCACTGCCAGTAAATTAACTATCATTTTCTATTTTTCGTGTCACAAATTTGACAAAACTTGACTTGATTTGTTAAAAGTATCAAATCTTTAGTCAATTAACTATTGGTATCTCCGAATAAATTTGTTAAAAGATAGATTCAAAGATCTTTAGTCAAAGTTACTTTAATCTTGCACTACCGAATCTGGGGTCCTTTTCCGTGGGGAAACCACAAAGGCCCGTTTTTACGTGAACATGGTCGCCGCCACGGCAAAGGCCTCACTCACGGCAACCAACCTTTGCCGTGAGTGGGAGCTCACGGAAAGGCCACGGCGGGAGGCCGCTGTCTGTCCTCCGTCACCCTTCGTCGTGAAACGCCCGGCCGCGAAAACCACGGCAAAGGCTTTCCCGTGAGCCCCATTTGCCGTGGAGCTTATGCAACCTCTAGGCAAAGGCAAAGGACCCCTCTTTGTTGTGAGCAGCGGTTCGGGCTCACGGCAAAGGGTGTACCCTTTTTATTTTTTTGGTTTTTGGTCTCTAAACTTTTTTACAGTTAATATACATCATATGGCACTATATGTTAAATTTTGATGAATTTTTTGAGTTTATTTGGTATATTTAGGTAATATTCTCTTCTAGAGCAACTTTTAAAATGAAGCAAAGTTTAATATAAGTGATTGAAAGTTTTGAAAAAATATAGTAAAAAATTGATATTCCTGTTATTTAACACAAAGTAAAAAAAGGTGTCATATCTTTTGCCGTGAGTAGCTCACAGCAAAGGGGTGCTTCTTTCCGTGAGCTACGCCGTTAGGGCTCGAGGGAAAGGAGATAGAAACGCCGTTTCTTTTATGTATTTTCCGTCCCCGTCACCGTAGCCCCCCGGTTAATCAAGCTTAAAAAATTCATTCACTACACAGAGGGAAAAAACACAGAGGGCCGAGCAAGTACTACAATCGAACACGAGATTCTTGGAATGAATTGCTACCGCGATATCTGCTGCTGCTACTTGTTGTTGGCATGGAAATCAATACTATCCCTGCTTATAATTAAGGTTCTGTCACGTACAAGTAGAAGACACAGTGCCACAGCAACAGAAAAAGGGCGACGTTTTACTGTGTCCGGACGATCAACTCTCTGGAGGAGTACGTACGATCGAGAGAATTAACACGAGCTAGGCCAAGCAACGCCTGTCGTACCTACACGTACTTGGAATGCATGCGCAACACAGGAACTTCTGATAGTGAATGGACGAGCTAGTAGCTACTGTAGCAGTAATAATCGAGCGAGATTATTCTTTCTTATCGGGAAACTGTAATCGTAACCTTTGGAGCTGAGGACTCCGTATGTGTAGACGGTACATGTAACATGCCTACATGCATGCACTAAAAACTGGTCCGGCAAAGTTTAAAATCATCTGGGCAAGGCCTTTACCGAGTGTAGTCAATGACGGAGCTAGGAATTCACGGTTGGGTATGCCAAATGCTGCTGCTGCAAAACGGAGCCGCTGCAACCGCCCTGCCGCCGGCTCATTCACACTGAGATGGGAGGAAAAGAGGTAGGGCCGTAAAGTAGGGGAAAGAAAAGGACTGAACAGGAAGTGGCGCTGCCCGTTGGCGATGCCGCGCCGTCGCCCGAATCGGAGTGGGGGGTCAGCTGTCGGGGGAGGGGGAGGTGGTATCGTCGAGCTGCCGTCGGCCTGTGCACGGATCAGCCAAGCGGCGCAGGTCAAAGGATTGCAAGTGGATTGGGGCATTCACGCAAGAGACGAGCATGTACAACTCTAATTTTAGGTTTCTGTGATTTAATTCCTTCATGGGTGTTATATGTGTTAGGATCCGAGTGGCGGTGAACGACGCCAACGAGCACTGACCGATGTGGACGAACACAGACCAAGCTAGAACACATGCTATCACTTGGGAACACGTTGAACACTGAGTTTGGTGTTGCTAAAATAGACGTCTTTTGGTGCATATATTTAATTAAATACACAAAGTTAAAGCGCTAAGCCATTTTCCAAGTGCAGTTGGCGCGCCCATCCCCACACCCACATTGTAAATGATGGAGAGCTTCAGTTCATGGCGAGCTTCTAGGTCATGGACTGCTACGACATGCACAACAACCTACTCCTAATGCCCATGCACAAAAGGAAAGATATGAGCTAGAGCAAGAATGTATGAGATACATATATAGACATGCATACTTATTAAAAATTTTTACCATAAATCATGGGTATGCCAAGGCATACAGGGGCATACCCCTAGCGCCGTCCATGAGCACTAGTGTAGTGCTCGGCAAAGAGCCTCCAGAGAATTTTTCACGGCAAAGGCTCTTTGCCAAGCACCGTACCAACAGACGCTCGGCAAAGACTTTGTCGAGTTGGTTTGGGCTCGGCATGGAAAAATACTTGTTAACGTCAGTTTAAAATGATGGAAGATGGTGGCCTCTTTGCCGAGCATCACGCCAGGATGAAAGAGTGGAATATGGGAATGCTTGATGAATTCTATTCCATGAGTGTCGAGACATATAGATCAGCAACGCATACATGCATCCACACACAGCGACACACACATGCATCCACATACAACTCTCAGTCTAACACAGGGAGACGCTCGGCAAAGTTTTATTATTATTTTCTTTGCTGAAAGCCACACCGCCGAGCTCTGGCAAAGAATTTCCTTTCTTTTTTTTTTGCAAAAAAACTTTACTGAGCGCCACGTCGGAAAGCGGTCGGCAAAGAAATTTTCCTTTTGCATGTCCAGGCAAATAAAGGAACTAAGCAAAGTAAGGATGCAACATAGTATATGTACAACAAATTCTGTCAAGTGATCTCGTACAAATTACAAGCTAGGCCGCAGTCCAGTCTAGAGAGACCCCAAAACCTCCCCAGAGAAACACACCAAATCGAAGATGGATGCATGCATGGTCGTCTCTGTCGTCTCCAAAGCCAGCGATGGAAAGCAAGCTGCTGCGGCTTCTTCTTGTGTTGTCCCGTTGTGTGCAATAGCTACTAGTACTAGGCCATCAGTAGAGTCGTGAACTGTGCTCGAGGCTCTGGTCTACTCTAGGTAGTGTTTGGATTGAGGGTTGTTGCGGGTTGGTGCGGGTTCGACCCAGGTGAGCCCGCGTTTGGATGAAAAGCAACGTGGGTTGGGTTGGACCTCATAGGGAATATGCTCTACAGATGCGGGTCGACGGGATTCCTCAAAAGAAGCGGACCATTCCAACCCACATGGACGCCGTCTGCTCCGTGCGCCATGACTGTTGCGCCGCACGCCCGTCCGCCGGTAGCCGTGGGCTCCTCCGCGGCCGCTGCCTCCGCGGCGCCGACGGGAGCCGCGAGCTCCACCTCACCGGGTCCACCTCCAGCGAGCCGCGAACTCTGCCAATCCGCCGCCACGGGCTCGCTTACGACGGCGAGCGGCTCGCCATCCATCAACTCCGCCCGCCTAGGCTCCGGGACGAACCTCGCCGTCCATCAACTCCACCGCTACGACGGGTGCGGCGGCTGCAGAGGTGAGGGGCGAGCCCGCCGCGCCAAAGGCTCGCCATCCGCGCGCCGCCGCGCAGCCCGCCTGATTGGTTGCGAGCTCCGCCGCGGGGTGGTGGCAGCCGGCGGCGCTTCAGAGCGACGCCGCCGGAGTGGGAGGAGCGGCGAGGGTGGGAGAGGCCGGGCGGATCTGGCGGGCGGCGAGCTGGGCGGCGGCGCCTCGGCGTTGGCACGGGAGGTGTCGAGTGAAGCAGATAAGGTGGAGAAAAAAATAAAAAATAAAAGTAGAGCATGACATGTGGGTCCCACAATCTATGATGCTAACGGTGTTAGAACGGTGTCCACCCTAACTCTTTGGATCCTCCCAACCAAACAAATAACTGGGTTGACTCCAACCTCCCAACCAAACACGAGATGGGTTGGCTCCAACCCACAAAAATGGGTCGGCTCCAACCCAACCCACTTGGCCCCCAAACCAAACACAGCCCCTAGTTAGCTAGCTACCGCACTTTGCTTCTCCGGCGCGCCGGTGCTCCTGTCGCCACAGGCCACACACTGCACTGCACCCTTTTCCTCGACGGACAAAAGAGTGCTCGCTTTACATCGACGTACAGCCAGCCGGCCGGACGTACGGACAGGTGCAATCACTGAAGCGACACAACGGATTTGATCGATCGAGATCAGCCGTAGTATGCCTGCGTTGCGTGTCAGCACGGGTAAACGAGACAGCCAGCCAGCCAGCCCAGCTGCTTTTTGCTTCTCCTCGCTCGCTCGCTCTCGCTCTCTCTCCTTTGCCGCCTCGCCGTCTCCGATCCTAATCATCGCGTACTCGTGGTGACTGCTGCTGAGAGCCGGCGGCGGCCGATCGAGAGCGGCGTAAAGCAGAGGCAGTACAGAAATGTTGTTGTTAGTTGGTCCTGGCCTTACAGGACTAATAAGAGCAACTCTTCGATCTAGTGTACAGCTGTGTGTACTCACGGTACTGTATGTAAACAAGAGAGTGCGTATGTATACGTACGTATGTCATGCATGACTCATGAATTGATGACGATGCGTAGTAGTAACTTCAGCACAGTGTAGCAGCTAGTACAGTACCTGAGCGCTACGTATAGATACGAACGTGCGCAGCCACCACCGCGCTGGCTCGATCCGACATCGATGGAGCTTAATGTAGACGACTAGATCTCCGTATAGCGAGGAACAGTTCAAACACAATTCTTGTAAGCCTAGCTAGCAAGTTTACCGCGAGACTCAAATAATTACATAGAAACAATTCGTTTGTTACTATAACTAGTATATTGCCCGTGCTAACGCTACGGAATATTTTGTAATGTGAATCAAACTGCAACGAATGATACTATATGTTTTGGTAATCAATCTGTCGATAAGATAAGATTTACTATTCAACAAAAAAAGAATCAATACAAAGAGTTATTATTATTATATTGTTAGTTACATAGCAAGATACACTTAAGAAGTTGAAACTGTATCTAAATTGCATACTGCTCTGTGCTCGGTGCCGCTGCAGCCAAGGCTCTCACATGTCATATATGGGCCACCAGGCCGGCACCGGCCAACCAAACTAACTGCAACAGCAGAATGATTAAATAGTCGAAATCAGTCCAAGCCTCAGCCCAGCCATTTGCCGTCGAAACAAGTATGTCCTATTGACCTTGTTGGCTTGTTCTTCCCCTTTTCATTCAGAGTTCAGTTGGCCTCCGATCACATCTAGCAAACAAATAAACCTGAAACCCTTAGTTAGCAGTCCCAATGTGTTGATAGAAAATAAATAAACAAATGTTTCTTATAGATAAAGAAGTGATTACTCCGGCCTCAACAAATAAACAAATGTGCTGCTACACAGAACAAGTTACACAGATGCTAAACTTAGGAACTGCAACATATGAAGAGAATAAATTAGACAAGATATTCATGCAAGCACAAGTTGCACCTGCTAGCACTGAAGAGAAGAATCTCTGAATAAAAATGCAGTAGACCATTTCTGAATAAAAATGCAGTAGACCATTTCTGAAAGTTACAGCTTTTCAGATACAGAGACAGAACAACCAAGTTACAGCTTTTCAGATACAGAGACAGAACAACCAAACTGTACAGAGGATCTAAGGAAATCATCCAAATCAAATTCGACTGAAACAAATTGAAACCACAGCCTTACCATAGGATGAGTGATCCATTCCAACAGAATCTCCCGTCAGCGCGGGACAATATAATTTGCGGGTTGGTAGTGATTGTACTTATGTCTGTCTGCAACGGTGTCACTTGGGTTGTGGAGGGACCTTCCACTCCGATGAATCTCCCAAGGAATCAACATCCGCGTCTGGCCCGTAATACTCCACGGCGTGGTTGATGACGATGCCGTCAGCATCCTTGGGCTCGGTGCCGAATCATGTTGAATGGGATCCTCCTTGTCGTGCTCCGGCTTCGGCGTCAGTTTGAATTAGCAGGAACTCAAGAAGCAACAAGGAAAGAAAACTACATAATCTTTTCATTAGTTTGAAGGCTTGAAATGCATCTAACTTTACACAAATTGTACAAGGATTCATTAACATCTATATATTTAATTAACGTTGTGCCCATTACACATGTCAGGTTTAGTCTGCATGGATCGGATGCTATTTAGTTTGTTTTATTAGCTAGGTAGGTCTTGTATATAACATTTAGATTATGTCAAAAAGGTAAATATGACTCAGGACTCTACCTTAGTACTTTCAGTAAGCTATACTGACGGTGCAACAATTAACGAATTGTAACCAGTAGTTTGGGTTCAGGTGGATTTGCAATAATTAGCTAATCTCAAAATATATTTCGTCGCTATGTTCAAGTGTTTTATCAACAACTTGATGAAAATTAGGGAGGCTGAGAGAAATTGACAGTACTTATATTACATCTCAAATATTACAGGATATATGCAAGTGAGACATTTGTACTTAGAACTATTCTGTAGATCTCCAGTGACAATAAGCATGCAATATTCTTCTTTTGTTGCCCACAAAAAGTTAAGAAAAATACCCAAACACATTGAGGGTATACATGGAATTGAACCTGAGCAAATTTGTTAAAAAAATAAAACGATGAGGGTATACATGGAATTGAACCTGAGTAAGGAAGCATATGTTTTCAAAGGCAAGAAGTTATACCAGACAACTTTCACTTGCATCAATGGCACACCACAGCTGACCATGAGTTTTCAAATGCCTTGCTCTTGTATAACCAGAGTGCACTTCCCACTTCTGCAATTAGCAATGTGCAAAAACAGCAAGAACAGGCATGGACACAAAAGTTCAGGCACTTAGCCTTTAAATGTAAATAAATAGTTTAAATCATAAACTAAAATGTGTAAACAAGATCATGTATGCAGGAAAGAAAGAAATTAACAAATAATCAGTAGAACAGAAAGCTAGACCATTATAATGTTTTCCTTCTGTACAGGTAAACTTCCTAACATTGTGTTGCCACCTGAAAATCTATGCTTTAGAGTTCAGATAAAGGAAAAATAAAGATACATATGATGCTCAAGACAAGAGAAAAGAAGATGGGTCTGAAACCATCGCTCACCCCAGATGCAAGCTATCGCCGACTGATCCTGTTACAACCTGACCAAAGCTAATTAGCCACGATCAGTGTTAGTTCAGATACCTTCAGAAGCACAGAGCACTAAAGGGAACGGGCTGACGGGGAGGAACTGCGCCCTAGATCGATGGAGCGGAACAGCAGGAGGGAGTTAGCCGACCGACGAGATTACAGTTGGGCCAACTGAGTTTCCGGGCGATCAGATCCGCCGCGACGGCTCTCCGCGGCGGCGCTTCAAACGCTGCCAGGAAGGCACCTGTGTACCGGAAGATCGGCGTCGTCCTCGCGGGCGAGTCAGCGGGCAGTCCGCCGATCTCGTGGCGAAGTCGCGGGCAGTTCGCCGTCCGCCCGGGCGAGGACGGTTTCAGATCGCGGCCGCCGCCCTCGCGTGGCGAAGTCGGGGGCAGTCCGCCGTCGATCTCGTTGGCCGTCGATCTCGTGGCGTGCCCCGGCAGTCCGCGCGACGGGATACACGATCGTGGAGAATAGACGAGGGAGCCGCGTATTTTTTTTCCCCGGTGTTCGATGGGTTCGAACGCTGTTAGCTAGTAGCCGCGATGCCGCGCGCGGTGAGGGTGATAGTCCGACCTTGCGTCAAACTTTCGATCCTAGGCTCGTAATCATTTGACGCTCTTTTATGGACCGTCGTTGATTTCAAGAGCCCTCAACTGGGACATTATAGTAGAGATTATAGTAGAGATAGGTGAAGCTTATAGAGGTAAATAAAACAACAAAACGACTAGTCCTCTCACAGGTGATATACGACACTCGTAAATAAACGACGAACCAAACTAGCTTGATGTACAAGTAGAAAACACAACATATTCTTGAGAAGAGCAAATTCGCAGTCATTGGTACCGGAGAGGGAGGTCGATATTGCAGATTGGTAGATTCATCAGCGGAGAAGGTTGAGCAAGGAGCACAGACCCGTGTTTGATTCGTTCCTACTGCTGCTTGCATGGTCAGTCTAGAAGGAGCGGAACGCGAGAGTTTTCAGGAATGAGTCGGCGTCAGCAATCTCTTTGGCAGCAAGGATCGTGCGGGGCGCTGAAGAATGGGTTCAGGCAGGATTCAAGTCCATGTCGCCGGTGCTTCCCTTTTGGTCACAACAAGGTTTCTCCATGTAACCGTGTTAGCAAATCCTAGGACTTCGATGTCGTTGCGTTTCCTTCCTAGCCTAGTGTCTTTCTCTTGTTTCACTTTTCTGTCCTAGGTTAGTTCTTCGATGTCTCCTCGGCATCGCCTTTGTAATTTGTTTGGATTTGGTTTTCTACCTCTTAATGAAATACGAGTGAATGTCCCGATCTAGAAAAAAGAGAAGAGCAAACTCGTCCACACCCTTTGCCAAAGGAGAACTATGGTCGGGTGGAGTGGTTGTGCCAATGTAGGGGATGGGTGACATGCAGTGCCACCACAACCACCAACGGACTAGGGTTCAATATCAAAATATGGCCCAAACACAGTGAGCGATGAACATGACAAACCCATGACTAAGCTAGCTAGAAGCTGGGCACATTGACAAGATTGTAGGAACTAATCAAGGCAACCTCAATGGCTTAGGGGCCTCCAAAGCCAAAAATAGTGCCGCGACAACTGGTAGACAAACAACCGCCACAAGGTAGGGCAACAAGCTAAGGGCCTCAAGTCACCACATAGTACCACCTCGTCGATAGAGGACATCTGCAACGCCTAGATGCCAAATCAAGGTGGAGAAGCACTTCCCAAGCAATAGCTAGTTTTTATTTTTTTTTATCTCGTGTGTGAGAGAGGCCCTTATGTTGAATACTTGAATATGATAAACTTCAAGTGTATCATGAAGTGGCAACGTGCAACCAAACCATCATCAATGAAGATGGTAGCAACAAAAGAGTTGTTGGCCATGAAAATTGTAGATGCTCCTTGCGACCAAAACCAGTGGTGGCAGTCATTGGGTAGCCGACAACCCCATCAAGGTAGAGGCCAGTGATCTCTAGTGGTAGGAGAGAAAATGGAAGAAAGTGACACACCGAGGGGAACGTAGGTGACGGAGTAGCCTGCGCGTGGCTACGTGAGAGCCTCTGTAACCTTTAATACGTAACTGGAAACCAGGCAACATAGCCAAAGGATGCATAGAGTGTATCTAATCTTGTAGGAAGTTGATGATATCAAGTTCATCAAGCAAGAGAAAGAGAATAAAAAATAAAGTTTGAGAGTTGTGTGGTAGCTATGTGGTTGTTGGAGGCCTAATTTCATGGTGAGAAGGACCTAATCAAACAAATGAGCAACTAGGCCATCACAAATTTGGAGAGCTATTCTTGATGGACAAAAGGTACTAAAACAAGGCTTGATTAGAAGAGAATTGTTTTTTTATTTAGATAAAGGATAAACATCCGGCTTCATCTATCCGTGGATAGAATCGAGGCTTGATTAGAAGAGAAAAGTTCAAGTCGTTGGCTTCACTCTATCTAGATTTGAAAGTTCGGACATGGAAGGAACTAGGATGAGATAGAAATCTTTCTAGAAGGTCAAGGAGCCATACAAAATCGCCAAGCAAAATGCGAACGAACTATTGGGCTTGCTTCACTTTCAGTTTTTTTTTGACGCCTCAACTCTTCAAGTACAAGACTTCTTATGTGACGGGCACGTCACTCTGACCATTGTGGCACATCCAGATTTCTTATGTGACGGCGCGTCGCCACGGACCACCATCACAAGACATCCACGTGTGAGCTCCGCATCCGGGGAGCTGCAAATTTATTTTGGGAATAAATCCCGGTGAGAGACGTGAGATCGATTCTGAGAATCGAACTCGCCGGCAGCCTGCACACCCGCAGCGCTTGCCACCCGAGCTAGGCTCGGTTCTCGCTTCACTTTCAGTTTGGAGAAGTCTAGACCCAAACCGTGAAGTAGGCCCTTCTTACTTTTTCCTCTCTATGCTTCCTTTCATGTCTGAACTCTCCAACCTGGGCCTCCTGCTTCACTTTCACTTCGGCATCAGCCCATGCAGAATCTCGTAGCAACAGTCGGGTGCGATCCCTGGAAGCCCCAAGGCCGGCGTTTCGGCCTACAACTACATGGCTGTAGGCCTGTACAGCACGCGGCGCACGATTGGGATCACGCGCATCCCCATCAGATCATCACGTGGCTCCGGCGCTGGGGAACCTACGTGTAACGTGTTTTCGTCCTCTTTGACGTCGCATTCTCAATCGATTCTTTTTTTAGCAGATTTAGCAAGTGATTCTTGATGCCGGCGTGTGATTTGTCGTTCGACTGTCATCAGCAAATGTATCATCAACAAAGAACAAACCTGAAATCTGACTGAAATTCTTGAAGCGCCATGCATCAATCAACGCAAGCAAGCGCCAAGATCACAGCAGGTGAGACCTTCGTCTCAAGGACAACTCACAAGAGAAGAAACATGCTACAGTCAGCAGTCGGCAGGCGCGACAGCCGACGACAGTAGCAAAGATAATTTGATCGAGGAAAACGAGCACAGAATTATGCTCAAAAATGTCCACACGAATGCTAAACGATTCAACAAAACGAATGCAGAAAACACAGGAATCAATACTGATCAGTGATCACTAAAGCCAATAGCTCTCTACCGGATCGTCGGAAGCGCGAGAGATCAAACAACGACGCAGCTGCTGCTGATGCTGACAACTACTACTGCCACGAGAAGGGCATCGACGAAGAGGTGCCGCCGTCCGAGGAGCCTTCGCCGCCGCCGCCACTGCCGCCGCCGACGTGGAACATCCCGCCGTAGTTCACCTCGTTGTCGTGGGGACTCAGCACGGTGTTGAGCTGCTGCTGCTGCTGCTCGCCTGCATCCACAGCGGCGGGGCAGGAGGCGAATGACCCGCCCGTGGTCGTCGCGCCCGTGGAAGCCTGGGGGCGTGGCGGGGAGAACCACGACGAGCTGCCGAACTGCAGGCCCGAGACCACGGGCTGATGATGAGCCAAGGGGACGTGTTCAGTCGGCCGGACCATCCTGCTGACGTCGATGCCGGAGGAGTTGGCCGGAGCTGACAGAGAGAGAGCACAATCCGAGTCGAGCACGCGAGTCAGCCCGTCGGAGAACATCTTGCCGGCGCCGGCGCTGCTGCTGCTGCTCTCGGGTGGTGCTACCGTCTTGAGGAGCGGCTGGCACACTGAAGCCGACGCCGGCGGCTCCAGCACCACTCCGGTGGCAAAGTTGATCTCGCCCTCCTGCAGGAAAGGGAAGCGACGGCCTTCTTTGGCGTAAGCAGACGTGGTGGAGGATCCCACGAAATGCTGCTGCCTGCTGCCGCCGCTGCTGCTGGAGCCCAGAGGGATTTGGTGAGTGTAATATGGACTCTCCTCGGTTTTGATCACCACCCCCGGCCAGCTTGTTGCCTCCAGTCTTGGAGGCGCAAATGGTGAGAATCGTGAGCCTGATCAATTGGGAAGAAATGTTGATTAGGTGATACTACTAACTGATAAGGAGGTAATGCAGCTGCTACACATACGCATCTAGCAGCCTAAATGAGTAATAAAATGATTCTGTGTCACGCTTCATTTGATGTCAGAATTGTCTTGCAGTTCTATATGCCAATCTGCTAGTAATAATTGTATTGAAAGTTTAAAACTCGTATGGTTGTCGATTAAGTTGCAGTTTGTACTAAAATGCATCTGGAAAGCAACATGCTGTAGTACATACTAATCTTTCTGTTGGGGCCGTGACTTGTGGGGACCTATATATGATCTTAACGGCATTACAAGGACCTTGCATTAGATATGTGGACACAATTGACAGAAACAGAAGAGCTTCCTAATGAGCTTAAATGTGTGGAAGGTAGTAGTTCATAATAACTTGATGCATCTATAATGTAAACTTCGACTTATAGCAACTAATGTATGCATCAGGGAAATGGATGAAAAGGGCAAAAGCTGTGCAACATGCTATAGTAGCATCTTATGAACCGAATTTTAATTCTGAAATATGTTGAAATGATACGTAAGCTCTACAAGTTTAACAAAGCAGGGAGGCAGAGCTTCACCACCTTTTTTACTTCTCATGGTTTGTGTGTGCACAAATCTGTTTTAATGTTTTATCTTTTCTTTGCCCAGCAAGTTATGGAAACAATGAAGATCTATTTGAACCAAGTACAGTCTGGGAATAAAGCAAAGCAAATTGGTAAATACGAAAATGACCTTGTTGGCTTGTGATGAAGCTAGCAGAAGCCATGGTGTCAGGCTGTGGCTTCCTGCGGCGGCGATTATGCCCATCTAGACGCTTTCTACAGCTGCGCTTGTCGGCGTCAAACTCCACAAGTAAGTGAAACCTAAATAAACAAAAACTCTTGATCAGAGAACTGAATTTGAGTATGGCAAATGAGAAAGATGCAATAGAATATGCTGACAAGGTGCCTGGTCCATTAGGACCATTCTCTCATCAGTCATCACCACATACGAAGGTGATCCAACTGATAAGTAACTAAACCGTTGACATAAAACCTTGATAATAACATGGTGGTTATTCCATAGTCGTTTGCACATTTTGTGGCAGTGTAGTGTGCCACTCTCACAATCACATGGCCATGAACGAAGGAAGATGGCATGATCGATCAGGACCACAAGATCTTCTTCTTCTTTTGTAATAGTAAACAAGCAAGGTACTCTTATTTTTCAACGGGGAGAAGAACAGATGGTCCTAGGTAGGCGGTCACATGATCCAGTGGCATAGTAATAAAATGCTCTGTTAATACCCAGCACAGCAGGGACCAATGTTGTCACTAAAGAAACACCAAGATTATTATTGTCAGAATATTTAATGTACTGTGCATAGTATGCCTGTAATAGTTAATACATAGCACAGCAGGGACCAATGTTCCTTGTCAATGAATCCATCGGTGCTTAGCAGAGATAGCAAAATATTGTAAGACCTGTAGAGCTTGGACCACAGTGTATACTCCTACAATAGTCCTAACATATGACAGTTCCATTCTCCATACGGATAAGAAGAAAGCTGAAAAAATTGTTGGCCACCGACTGTCACTTAATCTATAAAGTCTGCAATTTGGACCAAAAGACAAAGTAATCAATGATTGAGAATTGTCCCCACCGCGTAAGATATTCCCACATAAGAGCATCAGATTAGGATCCCTATCAAGGTTATATAGTGTTTAGGTCCACCACAACAGAGAGGGACCGTCTGCTCCCGATGAGAAGACAAAACTGGGCGCCCAACACAGCGCCGCTGTACTGTAGTAAACTTCACCAAACTTAATACTAAGATCGCAAATGAAGCGATGCTACTTAAGACTGCCGCCAACATTTAATGGCTACTACGGAATGGATGGATCGTCGTTCAGGGATGGAATGAAAGCAGGAATTCAGTAAGACTATACTGCCCTAGCTCGGACCGAGTGAACAGATGAACTATGGAATGCTTGCTTATGGCATGAGCTCTGAAAGCTGCATATGGATGTTGAGAAATGTTGATGGATTTTGTGGTGATGGTCAATGGATGAAGGTTCATGTTTTTAATAGCGGCCTGAAGCCCAATTGCCACTGCTAGATCAGAAGTAGTAACAGCACAGATGATCGATAACAGGCCCAGGCGGGGCGTCGCTAAAGCACCCTATAACTAGCAAAATCCCATTTTGAGAGGCAGTTTCATAAGGCCACTAAGATGATAATGACTTGAACACGGTGGCCGTGACAAGATGGAACTGTGAATACTCTAGTCGTAAATGGTCCTCCCCTTTGGAAGCACGTACTGTAGGTAAAAGTAGGCCAGAAAATGCTTGATGTTTATGTACAACTACATGGCTTGGCTACTATAGGCTAGTACTCTACAGATCCATGAGCCTCTTTCAGCGGTACTCCTACTGGTATGTATGCATAGGTATGGGCACACTGTCTGTAGAAGAGATACTACCAGCCGCCTTTTGCATTTCATACGACGTACAGTACGCAGGTAGTACAGCTGATAGCAGATGTGGTAGGCCATGCAGCAGAAAGCTTGCGGTCTGAAATGATGGTAGCCAAAGCTGGGACTCTCAGCTGCCTGAGTCCCTGGGAGTCTGGGAGATTCCCAATCTCCAAGGGAGAAAGAATGGCTGCCCTGCCCGGCAGAGTGGCAGCCCCACACGGGGACGGACGAGGAGGAAAACTGAACATCCCGTCGCCAGCCAAAGGCCGTGAAAGCGCTCAACGTCCGTCGATCTCGATCCGCCCCGTCTCCAGACTCGAGAGCAGCCACCAAAGCGGGGTGGTGGCCGCCACTGGCCAGGCACAATCATGTTCGGGGCCGGAGCTCGTCGTCTCGGACAGACGAGATACGATTGGGGAGCGAGCAGCTGCCCACTTTGCCTGCCAGCCCTTAATTCGCATCAGCCATCAGCGCAGGGCGTCAGAGAAAGTGAAGGAAGGCAGCAGGAGCAGCGAGGAGAAAGGAAAAGCTAGCGTGCCAATAATTCAGGTAGGAGTACCACCATGGCTACGAGTAGTACTAGCTTGTTGCCAAGTTACTGAAGCGTCACAGGACTCGGCTACAGGAGGAAACGAACGAACGAAATGAAGGTTTTTCCTTTCTTGTTTCTTCAGAAAAGAAAAAAAAAAATCGAAATGTGAAAAAAAGGCATGCCGGAAAAGGTAAAGTTGTGCATCCTTGAAACGAGACAGCGAGCTACATGCCACCCTCCCATGGGAAAGACCAAGAAACGCAGCGCAGCGAGCGACGGCGGCGTGGCTCACTGGCTGCACTACACTGCAGATGAACGATGCGAGCTACTGCTGCTAGTCACACGACGAACTCGCACGATGCTTCGTCGTGCTGCATTCCGTTTGCTGAATTATTGCGGGCGAAGACGAAGGTGATGAACAGACAACAAGGTGGTGGTGTGTGTGGTGAACTTGTGATGTTACCTGCTGCACTGCTGGCAGAAGCGCATCTCGCGGCCGGAGACGACGACGACGGGGGTCTTGGAGTGCGCCTCACACACCTTGTGTCGCCGGTGGTAGTCGCGGCACTTGCTCAGGTCCGCCTTGCATCCTTCCACCGCGCACGACGGGCACTGCTGCCCTTGCTGCTGCCCGTGCCTGCCCCTGCCCCTGACCCTGATGCTGATGCTGATGCTGTCCCCGGGGCGCGGCCGCTTCGCCCCCCCGCCGCGCCGCCGGTCGACGCCGACGCCGACGCCATCTTGCCCGCCGCGGCGGCGGCGGCATCCCTCTCCCTGCGCGCCGGCGCCGCACCGCCAGGCTCGCCTAGCCCGCCCAGCTTCAGGTCCACGGAGCACTCGGCGGGTGCCCCTGGCACGGGCGGGCGGCACCCCGTCCCCGTCCCAGTCCCCGCCGCGGCACCAGCATTGGCGTGCCCTCCGGACGGCCCCGCCGCCGCTGTAGCGGCCGCGTGTTGGTCTTGCTCCAGCTCCGTCAGGTCCCACGAGCCCGGCGCCTTGAGATCCCAGTCCATGCTGCCCGCCGCGCTTAGGCCCTGCCTGATGCCTGCCTAGCTAGCTGGTGGTAGAGCTGGAGCTGGAGCTGGAGCTGGAGCCTCTCTCCCTCTCCCTGCCTTGCACGCGCGCTACGCTAGCTCACTCGGGCGGCTGCGGCTGCGGCTGAGGCTGAGGCTGCTTCCTCTCCTCCTTCCCTCTCATTCCGCGATGCGCGCGCCCTGGCGGTGCCACAGCAACCAGTGACTACCGGATCTGCCGCTAATTTCGCCGCGCGCAAAACGAGAAACGAGGCCCAAATCAGAGGCAATTCAGCGGATGCAATAGGGACAGCTTCGGCGGCGGCTGGATTGATGTGAAAGTGAAACTGTGATGCAGCTGCTGAGGAGCCAGGAGTGTTTCAGTTCTTGGCGAGCGAGGAGAAATGGAAGGCGCGGTAGCCAGCCCAGCAGGAGTATTGTATAGAGAGCTAGTAGCAGCCAGCAGGCAGCCAACAAAGATTTGCAGCAACAAAAGCTGAGGGCACAAGAGGCCAGGAACTCAGGGTGGGGTGGGGGTGGAGTAGGAGCAGTCAGTACTTGTAGAGACAACTGCGACCCTAGCAAGGAGTGTGTGCATGAAAAGAGAGAGAAAGCTCTGGTGGAGGAGGACGACGGCGCCGAGGAGGAGGAGGGAGGCGGGGACGGAGGGCAGCGATATTATTATTATTATTATTACTACTTTGGCGCCATGGTGGGCCCGGAACCTTTCCATCCTGACAGAAGGAACAGTGCGGTGTTGTGGGGCCCACTGTCATGTTCACACTGCCATGCAAGGGAGCTGCTGCGGCTGTGTGTGTGTGTGCTGTGCAACAATTATTGGGGGTAGGGGTGTCTTTGCCCTGCTACAGTAACACTACAGTTTCCCTTTTTTTTTTTTTTTTTTCCTTTTCCTCTCGTGTACTATTGCTTTTGTCTTTTGACATTATATTATTGCAACTCGAATTTTTGTTCCCAGTTCAAAAAGAAGAAAAAGGATTGTAGCAGCAGCAGCTCACAGTGAAAAATATATATATATAATATATAATTGAAGCAAGTGCTGTCTGATCAGGACGTGTTTAATTGTTTATTATCAACGACAGCAGCAGCAACATCAGTTGCCTCATCAGCCTACTAACCCCACTTCTGTTTATATCCCTACATCACCCAAAGCTCGCTGCTCTGCTTGGGATGGAGAAATGTTTCCTTTGGTAGCGCCTGAACCACACGTTTTGGACAAACCAAAAAAATATTCGAGTTTTTCTCGGTCGCCGAACTGCACTTGCATCGCATTTCTTTGTGCCGTCTCCGTACACCAGAGACTAGTCTTTGTTCCTCGATGAGTCCTAGTCTAGTGTCACTACCAGTGGGAAGTATTTTGGCCACGTTTAGATGGCAAAAAAATTTGTAAAAGTAATTGTTCCAACTCCCGTAACATTCTTGAAAGACGTTTCGTTTGTTTGTGGTAAATATTATCCTACCATGGCGTAACTAGGCTCAAAAGATTCATCTCGTGATGTACAACAGAACTGTGTAATTAGTTCTTTTTTTTACCTACATTTACTGCTCCAAACATATATCTTTTGATGTATTTAATGTGACTAGGTGAGTGCCCGTGCGTTGCAACGGGAACGACAAATAATCCTAAAAGCTGATGCTAACAGGGACAGGTTGTCGGAACACAACAATAGTCAGCTGATGAAATGTTATCTCTTGGTTTTGATATCCGAAGAATAGCATCATAAAAAAGATACAAACTAACTTATATCCAAATGAAGATAGACCATTATATTTAAATACAAGGTACATGCAATGTGTCCAAATTCAGCCAAACAGAAGATTAAATTTGTTCCCTTGAAAACTCCATGGATGTTCTAAAACGCAAAAGTACAGTAAAAATATAACCTGAGCAAGATAATACAACTATAGTACAGGGGATTTCTTTATGCTCACCCATTGAGCAATGTTATGTGAAGTAAGAAATGCTACAGCAAGGTGATTTCTTTTTTGTTCACAGAGAAGAACCAAAAACAGCAGGTAGATCATACATTGGCTTTGGTTTTGCACAGCATGTTTAAGGAGTAGATTTGTTGTTCCGCAAGAACTGTTCTTCACTGCCATATGCAGAGGAGTCTTTCAATACTGTCAAAAAATAAGATGATTGATATATTTATTAAGCTTGATGCATGAATGAAGTGTGGCAGAGTACCCAATCAGATGAAAAAGAAATGTGGCAACTTAAGTACCATGTTCTTTGCCTCCAGATCAACTGTTTCCACACCTTGCTGGAAAAGCAAGAACTTGATTAATTCTGTGGCAAGTGAAGAACAGCAGCAACATGAGTTTGACACATTTGCAAATTATTATATTTTCAGAGAGGCTAGATTGCACAATGTTTCATATAGTACGTATTAAATCTAATTAGTTTCCGCATGTAAATGACTAAGGCAATTAAAGCCACAATTGTCACACATTGTGTCAAGCTAGTGCATTTTTAGAAGCATAGGATAATCATGTCAAAAACAGAAATGTATAAACTCTAGATCAGCATGCAAGATCTATCAAGTGTCACTGAAGTAGGTTCAAGACTTGCCTCAAGCATTGCCCGGAATCCAAAGATTGGTTGTTCAGGCTTCCCACTCTGTACCCTGCTATCACGGCATTCCAAGTGACTTGATCTCTTTTGACATTACCATAGACTCCATAGCTGTCAAATACTGTCTAAGCCAATTCTATACGACGAGACTTGGCATACATGTCAGATAGCTCTCCAGGCCCTCAGCAGAGAGCTGCAGTCAATGCCACTGAATCAACTGCAAAACTTGATTTTTGCATATGATAAACGACCAGCAGGCCTTCCAAATCAAAAATCGTTCTTCACAAAGGCAGTGATCATGGTGTTCCAAGAAACAATGTCCTTCTCTGGTAAGTGGTCAAAGAGCTCAAAAGCAGTTTGGGCATTGCCACATCTCGAGCAAGTTACAACAGGTGCATTACCAAGTATCATTGGCAAAGTGGCGTGTATTCCTTTGATCAAGTAGCCATGCAACTGCTGACCCAATCTGCCATCCTGGGACTGTGATGCTGTCGTAAGTGCTGACAAGAATGTCATGACATCCAATAGAACCTCTTTAGACCCATCAATCGGATAACGAGATCCATAGCTTCAGCAAATTAACCATTCTGCACATACTCAGTGATCATCGTGTCAGAACCTCAGGTGTTCTGCTTGGAACTGTACTCAAACGCCCTCCAAGCTGACTGCTCATCCTCGAGTTCAGAGAACATCGTGATGGCCGACCTGGCAACGGAGAGATCATTGACATATTCCATCCCATATGCTTCACAAGGAGGCCACAGAGCACAAAGGAGAGGGACCGATCATGGTTGCCCGCTGCATTGAAGACATTGATGAAGTTGACTGGCGTGGGCATTGCCATCCTCAAGCATACACGCGAAGAGCTCCAGAGCTTCCTGGGGACGTCTGGTCTTGACGTACCAACCGAATAGTGTGTTTCAGGAAACCACGTTCCGCTTGGGCATTGCGTCGAACAGCCTGCGGACGACGTCAACGCCGCCATCCAGTGACGAAGGCAGGAAAAAATTTAGATCGGGTTGATCAAAAGTCTTACCACTACTTCATGTATCCTAAATCAAGCAAACAATCACGCATCAAGGAGTGTCGTACTTAATTTTACAGTTAAAAAAAATACCTTTCTGCTACTACCGCTTGCCCCAAGAGCTTTTGTTGCGCAGCGTTGCGCCATGCGTGCCGCGTCCTCGCTGCAGGTGTCTGCTCGCTGTCGTCGGTGCTCGCCCTGGCCGCCGGTGCCCGCCCGCTGCGTCCTGCCTGTTGCGGCCGCCGGCGCCCACTGCCAAACAGAAGCCGCCGCCGGGGCTCGGGATGACGGGACTGGATGGGAAGGCCCGCGGTGAAGGGCCAGAGGGGCGGGTGAGACCGCTAGTATGGGGAACCGCCGGTGGCTGTGGTCGGCGAGGAGAGAGCGAGTGGGGCAGGGGCGTTGGAGGAGAGCAGGGCAAGGGCGTCTTGGGTGGCGTCGTGGGTGGAGGTTAGAAGTCGGGCGCTCTCACGAGGCGTGCAGGGCATTCGCCGGGCACACTTCCGCGAGGGAGCGGGGTGAGTCTGCCTGTGGACGATTCCCTTTCGTTCTTTTTAGTAGTAGATATGATGGAGAGAGAGTTGAAAAAGTGGCAAATTTTTGGCAAAAAATTTGCCATCTAAACGAGGCCATGATACAGAAAAAGCTACAGCTGCTGACGAGTTCATGTGAGTTTTCGTGCCGATTGCGAATTTTTTTGAGAGGAAATGGGAGGGTGGAACGGTTGGTTTTGATGAGTTGACCTAGTGGGGCACAAGCAAAGTAAGGCGAGTGTCTTTTTTTTTTCCTCTTGTATACTCTCTCCGTCCCTAGACATCTTGCGTGTCATAAGTTTAACTCGATTTATAGAAAATATGCGTCATATTTATGTTTCCAAATAATTTTGTCAAAGAACTAAATTCAAATATCTTTCCAATTATACTATTAATAATGTATCGTAGCTATTAATATTTTTTAATATAAAATTAGTTAAAGTTGTTTCTTGGGAGGCGCTAAAAACGACACTTATTTAGAGACGGATGGAGTATGTCACTCAAGTGTGCATTGCTTGTTTTATGACTTCAGAATGAAGCACGACACTTGAGTGACGTGGCGCTTGTCGCCTTCATTTGTATAACTCGCGCCCCATTATAGTTTTTTTCTTCTCAGAGACCGCTTTGCTTGCTCGTTGCTCTCGATCGTCAAGGTCGTGTCGACCACATGAACAAATGTTGCACCCTAACGTGATGAGGTTGAGTGCGCTACATGAGTAAAGTATTTGTTGGAATGTACATTTGCTTTTGATGGCTTTCTCTCATTCAGTTCCTCCAAGGTTTCAAGAGTTCAACAAATAGTTGAATTTTCGTTGTGTAAAAGAAGTTGCACTGCTACACTGGTCCTGTGTGTTGAATGAGTAAGGATGTTTTTTTACGTTATTGATGCTTTTTGAAAAGATACGTTATTGAAGTGATGTCACAGTTCAAGGACTAACCATTATCACAAAGTACTAACACTAACATGTCCTTACGGACGCGGCAGATTCAATGTGGAAGATAGCACCCCCTGCCACCCTCCTTCTCCACTTACTGGCGTCCTCGCGTAGAAAATGAAGTATCCTTAAAGTTTCGCCAACAATTTTTATGCATGGACTATAAGATGAAGGTGGAGAGAAAGTGAAGGGGAGGGAGGGAAAGTGACATTCCCTTGCCAACAATATGATCTGAAAGTTAATTATTATTAGTTGCTAGCTAAAGGAAAATAGCTAATAGCTTTTTACTAGCGGTAGCGGGCCTTTTGTTCGACCTATTAGCTAAGCTCCATTTGGATCCAATAGCTAATAGTTAAGTATTCTCCCAGTTCTAAATTATAAACCATTTTGACTTTTATAAAACATAGCAAAAGTTATGCATCGAGGTATAGTGTATGGCTATATGCATAGCAAAATCTACGTACCTAGCTAGAAAGCTAAAATAAATAACTAACAATTTGAAAGCGGAAGCAGTATTTAGCTTGTCTTGAGTTAGCTGATAAGCTTTCATCAACTAAAACTAGTTTATTTTAAACTATTAGCTAGGCTATTAGCTGGGAGGAGAGTTTGAATCGATGTAGTAAAGCTAATTATTAGATTAGCATATGGGATCCATGTACTAGCTAGTAACAGTATCAAACACAGCACCGTGTACACGTCACTGTGACTAAGGACCAACCATGAACATGATCCAACTTAACTCATCTCTGCCGTGTGGTAGAATCCCTATACATACTCCACTGCAACAATGAAGGCACGTACACCGTTCTGTTGGCGGCAAGGACGACGCGACGACAGTAGTGATTCATGCATGGATCGAACACCATGATATATATAATGACCACCTTTTTTTGTAATGGAAGAACGTTACGTGTGTATTCCCTCCATTCCAAATTATAAGACTTTTAGCTTTTTTTAGATGCATTTTCTTTAAAAGAAAAATGCATCTAAAAAAAAGCTAGAAAAGTCTTATAATTTGGAATGGAGGGAGTACGCCTTTGGGTAGGGTGAAGATCGAAGGAATTGAAACAGAAAGCACGTACCACTACCAAGCTTGCAAGATCGAGAAATGCATGCGAATCCGCGGGTATAGTACGTGTTATGCATGTCGTCGTACGTCGGCGCCGGTCCTGGACTGAGCTCTGAGCTGCGGGCATTATATACACGTCAAATCATCCCCAACGGCAGGTCGATCTATCAGCTGCCTACGACTATTCTGCCCCTTGATCGATCTGTGGTCCTATTACATATGTACAGTACTCCTATGTAATTGCCCTTTTTGTGCGCAATTAAGCTCTGATCTGATCTGACTGGTTTTTATTCATAATTTGGCAGCTACTAGCTCGTCAGTAATTGTGCATGCATGGTAGGATCCAAAGTAGATCCTGCAAGAATAGTCCACGGATTTATAGGCCGCAGCTGCTAATACTCTGCAGTTTAGGATCTACCATGACGACGAACGACTATATATATTTGTATGGTACATTGGGTACGTACTCTATATTACAGTACTGTGTTTTGGACAGTTAAAACAAATCCTCAGCTACAGGAAGGAAATCGAAGAGCTATCTCGATGGTCGTCACTCATCAAACATATATTGTAGCTATTGTTTGGCTGATGAGAACGAGACATCAGCTACCTTGTTGTTCCTGTCGTAGATACAGTGGATGAAATACGAAAAATCTATTGTGACACGGCTGAGATCGATGGCCGGATGGCAGCAATATAGCTAGCTAGTGCACGTTACGTTGAGATGTCATGCATGAACGTGACCCGGCCGGCCTGTTGTATCGCCATCATCGATCTGACTGTTCCTCGGATTGCTTTGCCGACCGGGAGAGTGAAAATATAATGAGAGCGCGCGAGCGAGGCGAGATGGTGATCAGATGAATGAGACACGACACTCAGACGGTTGAGCAATTATCTGAACCCCCAGCTGGCCCTCTCGGTGCTTGCATGCATGCACGCGGACCACTGGGTCCAGTGCAGTGCCAAGCTCGAGTCATGATTTTAGATCTTTGATTAATGGTACGTCGTTGTAACTTCGTCAACTTCAACAAACTCTTGCAACGATGCTCATAGGAGTAGAGTGCATGCCGTGTTCGCTTGTGTTAACTTATCTTATTTTTAGCTTATTCTCTCTCACAGTTAATTATTCAATAAGCTAAAATCAGTCATCGCCCAAAATCAGTCGAACAGATTATGTATTTGGGGGCGCACTTGGTCAATGACTCAAGCCGGTATCGGCCCTAGTGATCTTTTCAAGTGAAATGATTGTCAAATGTGTTCACGTATAGGTTTCAGGTGGTGATGAGGCTGGACTCCAGGAAACACGTCGCCAAGATTTTCAGAAAGGGCTTCAATCTTTTGTGCTGCTTGTGTCCTGGGAAGTGTGAAAAGAGAGGAACAAGAGGACCTTCGACAACGCCTCCACGACACCGGCACAGCTTGTCGACACCATCTCAAGGGAGGCGGAAGAGTGGGTGGCGGCGGGTACGGGAACTCATCAAGCTTCTTGCGGCTGTTATCCAACAACACTAGCCGCTCTCTTCACCGATCGCGCAACAGTTTACTTCTTTAGTACAACCTTCTCGCACCACCGTTAAAACCGGCGATTTTTCTATGTGTGTGGCGCCAAGACAGCGGCTAATTTTTTTGGCTAAAGCGTGACATGTAACCAACTCTAATTTCTCTTAATACATGCAAAATGCACGCTTAAAAAAAAAAAAAAAATCAGGTGGTGATGACGAGGAATAAGCTGATGATCATGCAGACGTTTCGCGGTCAGACAGTAAATAAACCTTGGGCGCGTGAAATGAAATGAAATGGTGGTAACTGTTGACGACAGCTGATGATTTGATGAAGCTAGCCCAACCTGATGGTGGATGGGAAGCCTTCAATTTTCCCTGTGGCGTGCCGGCCTCGATCTCGCTGGCTGGCGGCGACAGCAGCGCCGGAGACAACGACGCTTCAGCTTCACTTTGGTCACTTTCGGACCCCCGGCCACAGACTCCCACAACCACAGATCGGAGATCGGGTACATGCGCGCTGTTGATATTAGGGCGTCTCCAATGGTGCACAAGTAGCTAGCGAGGAGGAATTCTATTGGCTATGAGCAGCAATTTGCAAATAGCTAGCTAGATGAGGTATAAAAATAATAAAAAAAATAACATGTTCATTGGCTATCGAAGAGAGAGACCAAATAGCTAGCGACTCCCCAAATAGCTAGCGACTAATAAATATCTAATCTAGCTCAATCTTCTAGAAACATCTCTCTCACATAACTCTCAACTATAGTGTTTATTTTTTCTTATTAATATGTCTCATGTAGCTAGCTATTTGTAAAAAGTGTCATTGATAGCCAATAGGATTCCTCCCTAGCTAGCGATTTGGTAACCATTGGAGACGCAGAACCTGCAGATATGATGAAAGATAGTCTGGGCAGTTAATGGCTCCTTCATCGCTCTCTGCCTCTCTCGTTTGGGTAGGCACCTACTCCTAGCTACTACGGCTAACTACAGTGCACTATAGAGCTAGTAGATCAATAAATTGTGAGCGTGATTATAGCTGCTGGCGGTTATCTGGGATCGATATGATTCATTCAATCTCTCTGGTGGTTTTAAACTAACCAGTGACAAGCAAGGTAGCCATGCAGCATTGTTGTTTTCAGTCACATCGAGCTAAGCTTGCAGTGTGACTGAAAACAAATTAGAGCGTGTTAATTAAGTTCGTTTTTGTCCCAGCTTGTGTGTACTCTTATATATGATGATAGTCTACCACTCTAGCTTGTGGTGTAAAAGACAAATTAAGCTTAAAGTAAAGCTATAATGTCGTTGGTCCAAGATAACCTATAAAGTTATATATATATGATGCACCTAGTAAGAGATTATAAAAGGTGTGTAACTGTAAGTTGAGATGTTTGTTACCACTTGAGTCTATATATGAATCTGTGGATTACAAAAACTCACATGTAAACTAGATTGTTATAAAATTAAACTTCATGTGTGTCGAACGTTTGAAAGGGTGGCTTTGCATTTATTTGCTTTTTTTGGTTGGCCTTTTAATGTTGACATTGAATCTTAAATTGAGCGTGCTCTTTCTGTTTTGTCAAACATCTGTAATAATCTATTGTCTGGTTTTCTTAGCTACTAGTGATGAAGCTAGATATTATATATCCACTATATCCAACAATTAAACCGATTGGAAGATCCTAGCTGGTTTACTTGGCTACTAAATATCTACAATGGCAACGACGCACAACACATAAGAAATTGTGTCGATGATCCAACGTACACAGCCACACAAGTTGAAAAAACTATGGCAACAACCATGTTACCAATGCAAGCAAATCTAAGTGCAGCTTGGTCCCCTATGTTGCTAGCTGCACATGATCGACGGACCGCTATGCTTGATTGTGCAACAGCGGTACATGGTTTGCTTAGTTTATGTGAGCGTTGCTTATTTTATTTGTGCTAGTTACTATAAGTTGGGAGAAACAATCTGAATGCATGCATGGTTATTTGGTAACTCAGCTTATTTTCTGGTTTGTTGGTTTGAATTGTTAGTTGTGGATTCATATCCACAATAGGACAGGTGTGGTTTGGTAAAAAAAAAAAAAAAAAAAAAGCTAGAGAATAACCTCAAATAGCTATTATGGGGCAGCTTGTTGAGGTTTAGCTAAGCATATGGGCGCTAGTTTATAATAAGCTAGAGAACAAGCTAACATTATTTGACCTATATATTGGTTTGGAAGTGGGACGGTTGGACAAACTTTCCAGGATTTACAACACTTGTGCATGCATCGCAATCATAACAAAAATACCCGCATAACTTACATAAGGTGAGGATTAAACATAGAGGATTTAAGATCATGTTTGGATCGTCTAACATTTTTATAAGTGAGGTGTGTAGAATATTTATAGCTTTCTATAAGCCAAATGTTTGATAGTTACCTATCGGCTATAAGTTGGACAGTTATTAATTTGGATCAGCTTTTTTTATTCAAATTTGTATAAGCTTAATAACATCATCTGCTTGGGGCTATACTCGCCCTTCGCCTTGAATACAATGTATATGAGCAATTTTAAGACTAAATAAAAAGTCAGGAAAAAGACTAAATTAACTTTTGTTAATAAGTTAGTTTGATGTTAACTTGCTTAATTTTCTTTGAATGCATATTCAAAAAGTTTTGCATGCATCTCTTGTATGGACAACAGTAATATACAAATACATTCCATATATATAACTTCTTAATTAATCGGTGTCTAAATAATGATTATTAAGATATATGAATTCAATTTCAAGGATCCAAACGGTCCCTAAGAGTTTTATTTTCTTTTGAAATATCACTATAAGAGTTGTTATTCTAGGCAATGGCACGCATGGATATGATTTGACACATAATTGGAACATTCGATGGCATGTATTTCAAGCTGACGGGTAGTATGCGGAATTTGTTTTAATAAAGCTTATAAAAGTGACAGTTTTTTAGAGAAAAAGGAATGCATTAATTGATTCTAGCCTTCACATTCAGGGCCTTGTTTAGTTGGCAAATATTTCTAAGGCAAGTGTTAGAAAGTTAGAATTTGACACTCTAGCACGTTTCGTTTGTTTGTGGCAAAGATTGTCCAATCATGGATTAACTAAGCCTGAAAAGATTCGTCTCCTAATTTAGAACCAAACTGTGCAATTAGTTTTTTTACCTACATTTAATACTCTATTTATATGTCTAAAATTGATATGATGTTGATGTGATGGAGAGAGATTTAAAAAATTTGCCAACTAAACAAGGCCCAGGAATGAATGCTTAAGGCTCAACATAACAAGCATGGGACTGAGCCCAAGTTCCGCTAAGCGGTAAGACTAAACACAGTTTTCCCTTAAAAGAGAACTTAACAAATAGAAAGCGAGAGCTCCTAATAATAGACAAAAGATAATAAAAGTGACCGTTTAAGATCGTATCTTACTGTTCTTTGTTTGATTTGATTTTGTTTGAATCCAGCTGATCCAACATGCAGCGTGTGTCGCAGCTGGGAGTACGACGGTGATGATATTATAACAGACGACACGCCCGATCCGCAAACATGAAGCTCGATCGTACGTAGCCGTCACATCATAGCGCATGATTATTGCGGATCATGCATGAGAACGTAGAAAGGCAACACGACGATGAGATCGACGGCAGTCCACGCACACTAGTACAGGTGGAAGGAAATATATACATACATGACGACAGTGTACGTAGGCGATCGACAAAATTGTTGTTAGTCATTTTTTAGAGTGAGCCGAGTGGAGAGGAGTATCTTTTTGAAACAAGACTAACAATAATTTCGTCGATCGGCTGGTATAGACGAACAACGCGTGTGGTGTGGTAGAGAGGTGTTTAGGTGGACCACATTCATGTACGTACGTGCGCAGTGTGTTCTACTTCTACATACACGACACGGACACGGACCACACACGTAGGTACTATACGGAGTACTCGTACGTATAGGTATGCCGTCGTCGTAGGTAGTACTATCTGGACACGTACGCCCCATCCTCGCAGTTAGAAAGGCCGTACGCCCTCCCCTCCTCCGTTGTTGGTGTCCGTACGCGTCTCCCTGCCGGCGAAACGGACGGAAGTTACCATGCATATATGCATGTCTCGTCGTTTCCTTTTCGTTGGCTTCCATTCGCGGCCATCGTACGGCCACTGCGCACGTGAGAGGCGCGCAGAGGGGGGGCCCGGCGGCAGGTCCACGGAGCACGGTGCACGGACGAGCAACGACGGACGGACCACGGCGTGGTGTGGCTGGGGGCCCTGCTCTGGTCCTGCCTCTACGACCTGCCCGTCTGCCCCTATACATGTAGGCCTCAGCGCCGGCAGCCAATCCGGCGGCCGCGCGGGCCTCCATCCACCTCCCACCCATGTGGCGGTGCCGGATTCGGACTGGACTGCTGGTCCCGACCTCCGTGGAGGACGGGGCCGCCGGCCGGGACCCGGCTACCGCCGCCTACCACCACGCACCAAGCCGCGCGCTCACGGCCTCCCGATCGACCTCGTCGTTGGCTCGTTGCCCGGCCTGTTCCCTTTCCGGCTGACCCGTCCCGCCGCGACATGGAGCGCGCCAACGCCTGGACGGTCCACTGCATGCGTCAGGAGAGGAGACGCGCCCCCCGGCCATCTCCTGCTGCTGCCGACCACGGACAGCGACGTACACACAGCCACACGAGACGAGAAGGCCGCGCGCGCAGGGGAAACGGCAACAGATAGCAGGCTTGTTGCGTGGAGTGCGTGCATATGGATTCACGTGGCTTGAGGGAAAACTGAAACCGATAGATGCGTGAGGACGATGGAGATAGATCTGTTGCAGCTAGGTAGCATCAAGCCGATCGATGGAGAGCGTATAGTACTACGTACTGTGGTAGTTGTTGCTACAGTTGCAAGTACATGGGGCATATGCATATATATATATATATAGTGCAGCGCTAGCTCCGGGGACGGCCCGGGCTCGACCGTCATCGGTTCCATTGAGCCATTGCTGCTGACCAAAGCAGTCTCGACACTGTAGCCTAGCTGCTATATCATGCCCCAGTATCCATTGATCACTTTGTACGTGGTTAGCTCCCTCCTCCGACTTTGTTCGTAGTAATGGGCTCATTACTGTAGTGTAACGAACAAAAGGTATACGTTTGCATCATCCATCCATCCATCCATGGTTTCTGGACCACCAACCAGCCATGCACGTACCGCCCGTCGTCCGGCCGGCCACGTACGCACGTACATATAGCACGGCTACCTAGCAAGCTAGCTCTGCTGCTGTTTCCATGCATAGGTAACGCGCCGATTTATTGTTGCCAATGGTCGTTACCCTAGCACTGCTACTTGTACAGTGCTTCTCCTGGCAGGTAGCTACTGAATATATAGTCGTCGTCGTCATGCATGCACCCAATCGGCGGCGGCGGCCGGGCCGGCGCGTCGTGGCTCTCGATGGATCTCTGCATGAGTGCACCTACAGCTCAGTTACGTATTGATCATCGCTTGGTTACGATCATCGCGGTGCATGCCACCTTTCACAAATGGCTGCTTTTCCATTAAATCAATGTACGTAAAGGAGTGCGAGACAAGAAAAGCAAACAGTGCCATACAAAAGCAGCAAAAAAAAAAACCTTTTGTACCACGTGCACCGGCAATAGATCGAGTGAGGTTTCTATCTACATTAACGCAAATTAATGACGATCGATCGAACGATGGAGTCTGCTTGTCTACCTCCACCGCTTGATCGGTCGTCAATAATTTGCATATGCATGCCCACCGCACCAAACTATAGACCAAACCTCGCCGATCCATTGCTGGTGCCATACATCGTAGTATAAAAGACCCTTTTTTGTTGCTTTTGCATGACACTGTTTGCTTTTCTTGTCTCTCGCACTCCTTTACATAAATTCAATGGAAAAGCATTCAAGCTATATAACAAGCAGAAACAAAAAATGGCCTGGGTAGGATTCAATCAAAAGAGAGATCAACCGCTAAACATCGTCCATGCATCTAACAATCACGTGGATTAGCGGGCAACTAGCTTGCTAGATCTAACCTAATGGTAATAGTTACAAGAAAGCCTTCCAACCAGAGAAGTTCAGAACACTTAGGTTCACCAAATAACCAAACCAAAAACAATGCCCAAAGCATCTACACATGTTTATCAGACATGATCAATATTTTTCTCTCACAATAAATAATTTGCACGTCCATGCCCACACCGTAGTGTAGATCCAAACCTCACTCCACATACGTCATATATAGTACAAAAGGTTTTTTTGTTGCTTTTGCATGACACAGATTGCTTTTCTTGTCTCACACTCTACATTAATTTAATGGAAAACCATTCGAGCTGCAGCAAGCAGAAACAAAAGAGCGTTTGGGTAGTAGGTTTCAATCAAAAAGATAGATCAATCGCTAAACATCCATGCATCTAACAATCGAAAGGAAGGCAACTAGCTTGCTAGATCTAACCTAATGGAAATAGAGCTCCACGAAATCCTTACAACCAAAGAAGTTCAGAACATTCAAGTTCACCAAATGACCAAATAAAAAAAATACCCAAAGTGTCTACACATGTTTCCATGGTACACTATTTTTCTCTGAGAACAAATAATTTGGACATGGATGCCCCCCGCATCGGCCCGCACCACCATAGCGTAGATCCAAGCCTCACTTGATCCACTACCGGCATCACCCCCTTACATTGATTTAATGGAAAAGCATTTGAGCTACAACAAGCATAAATAGAAAAGAGAGATCAATCGCTAAACACCCATGCATCTCACAGTCAAAAGGAAGGTAACTAGCTTGCTAGATCTAACATAATGGCAATAAAGTTCCATGAAAGCCTTACAACCAGAGAAGTTCAGAACAATTAAGTTCACCAAATGACCAAACCAAAAAAAAACAAGCTATGATACAATTTTTTTTTCTCACAACAAATAAGCATCAGCCGCTTATCACCCACTTAAAACGATCCAACGAACATGTTCGCTAGCCCAACAATAATCTGTGTCTAGATTCTTGCATTACATAAATATTTTATAAGTTTTGTTATCTCAACTCTCTCTACTCAATTTATATAATTTCTATATGTGGTGGTTATGAATTTATCAATTACACTATATGTGTTGTCATACTTTGCATTTATATAAGCGAGCACATCTATTAGACACCGCCTCCACACGTAAATGGTCAAACGGCCTCCTGTCAAACGCTCACCTCTGTTAATCATTTACAGAGGCGGGGCACGAGCATTCTAAAGTAGTTGTCTCCTTCAATCATCGATTTCTGAGGCAGATTGTTTGAGAACGGTCATATCTAAAAATCTCAGTTAACAGAGGCAACCATATATTCTAAGGGTCCATCTCTAAAAATCAATTAACAGAGGTGGACATCAAAGGATAACTAATAAGTTTTTTTTTTCCATATAAAGTCGATGAAGACGAACTTCTATATGAAAATCTGTAGCTTTTGGTGCGATACATTATTACGTGATAGAGAAGTTGTTGATTTTGAAACTATTTGCAGTCCCAAAATTTTTGTTTTAGGGGATTTTGAAATTCAAAAATTTCAAACAACGTACCTTGGGTGTTGACATAGTCTCTATACCAAAGTTGTAGTTCTCAATAATGTTTTTTGAAATTCAAAAGTTTTTTCGAAGTTTTTTTGAAAATTTGAAACTATACCAAAGTTCACTACAAATTCGAAAAGGAAGATAAGCGTAAAGTAAGATGAACTAAGCACACGATACACAAGATTTTATCCTGAGGTTTAATCCCACCCCCAAGTTGTGCTTATGTCCATGTTGTTGAAGAGCACAACAAACAAAAAAAAAACAAGCATCGGAGACACCAAGATTTTGGTTATTTGAATTTCAAAATCAGCATTGTGAATTCAACATTACCATTATGGAAGCTTCTAGTGGCTCAATGCAATGAGGCTTAAGTTGGATCTCTTTCAACCCCTTTTCTCAATGTACCCCCTTCGTCCCAAAAAAGAACGCCTATATGATTCGTGTCAATCAATCTGCTAAAGTTTAAACGCATTTATAGTGAATAGTATTAACATTTATGTCTCCAACTAAAATTCTTATGGAACTATATTTCATAACTAATTTAATGGTACTTATTTCATTTATGTCTCCAACTAAAATTCTTATGGAACTATATTTCATAACTAATTTGATGGTACTTATTTCATATTATAACCGTTAATACTTTTTATATAATTTTGGTCAAATTTCAAATGGATTGACTCCTCAAAATGTGAGAATTGCATTCTTTTAGGACGGAGAGGCAAGATCTCAACCCATACAAATATCCCATGGCAATTCACAAAAGCTCAGACACTTGCCGGGTTACACAAGCCATCTAAGAGGTTTCACCTGCAAGGCTGCAAGAGTAACAATTGCATGTGTCACGAGGTGCTTAACGGTGCCCACAAGATCTCAAGGTTTGCCCAGCTGTATAATCCATTGTCTACAATTCTGGACTTAGCTGCAACACTTGTATGTAGATCATATAGGTATGTCCGCTTCTTGAGAGTAGAGACAAGAGGCATGGTCTTTTATCTTTCGGATTGATCAGTGATTTAGAACTTTTTTTTTTCCCTTTCCTTTGGATGTGCTTGTCATATGTGGACAATTTTTTTTTTCGCTGAAGAATTATGAAGACGAAACTTTTTTTTCCGTTATCTAAAACAAATTATTGTGGTCTTTGTAGCTCTCAACTCGAAGTCACTTGGTCCAATTATCCAACTCTCGGGCCATTCTAGGAAAACTCAGGGTCTGTTTCTACGTTTTTTTCTTGTGAAAGTAAACTGTTTCTTAGTAAAATTTATATACAAATCATTTGATATTTTTGCGTTCCAAACAGATCCTCAATCTAAAATACCAAACAGATCCTCAATCTAAAAAAAAAAGAGAGGGTTGGGAGAGCTCACACAAGTTGCAAGGAAGCCATCACCCTGAGCATGCAGGAGATGGGTGATATAGGTATCTCCCGAGAGCTTTGGCTAAGAAGAAAAATGACGATGGATGTGCTGCCTTTCAGCTACGGGACCCTTGGAATTCGCTTTACAAATTTCCGGGACAGCGGGGGCACGTTGGTTTGACACTGACAGGGGCTGCGTTTGTATTATCCGCTATTCAGGTGAACAAGACTGACAGCTATTAAGCATCAAGTTCGCAGGAATTAAGCATTTCTTCTGCAGCTATTCAGGACCCTATAGAATCCAAGATCTTCTGCACTGACCAAATCATTTCTTCATGTGTGAAGTTATGCCTCACGAATTAGGCATCACACAAACAGGAGGAGGAATTAGCATAAATACGGAACCTTCCAGGATGGAAGAAACATCGTTAGGTGTACACGTCAACAAGTTAAAGAGAGCCAGCAGCAAACTTTACATGATCTCCAGCAAAATGTCGCTACTGGGCAAATTCTACCAGTTCGCAGTTACATCGCCTTGCATATTTACAGCACGCAGTCCATGCTCGATATATGCTGCCGCTAACATCCTATGCAGCCAAAATAAGACGCTTTCGGTTGGGGACCCGGGAAGCAAAGCGCAACCCATACGGGTCAGGCGAAGCAAATTTTAAGCTGCTTTAAAAGCAAACATTGATTGTGCCTCCTCCTCATCTTTTGCTACCATCCAATCCAGCTTTGGGCCCTAAAGCAAGAGAAAAAAAAATGTTTCAAACAAATAAATGCACAGAAAAGAGTTTGCATGATCATACTGATTAACAGGATCCCTGCAGTAGACTCGAATACATAACAGCACTGTACTGTGATTATGGTTCATATGCATATGCTTCAATACGCTAAATGCTTTCTAAAAAAAACATCCAGACACTTTCAGCACTGTATTGTGATTCAATGAAAAGGTTTTTTTGAAGTCCTAGTGCTTTTTTAAAAGACAAACAGTAAGGCAAGCCCCTATATTTAAACTTTAAACAAACAGGGTTACTCACAATACGTAGATGGGGTCAACAATGCACGAGCAAATGGGGGTGATACAGAATGTTTACCTTAGAATAAGTAGAAGGGCTAAAGAATAGACAATCAAAAGGCCCAGGTATCAAACGCTTACCTTTCCCTGACGAACTATAGTAGGGTTTGTTCCCGTCATATCCACCACGGTAGAAGGATCAGCAATTCTAGGTCCACCATCAACAATAAAATCAAGCCCCTGGAAATTTGAAACATTCAAACATATGATGCTTGCCGAGCATCTTTCAGACCTACTAGTACTCTTGTAAGAATGATTTGGGATACAGCTGGGCATCAAAACACTCATGGTTTAACTAGCTGCTTGCAGGATCTGTTACCATTTTATGGGTATATAAAAATAAAAACTACATCAATATGACATTTTTTAGTAACTGCAGTTACTAGAAATACACTTTTTCTACAAAACTTCCATAAACCAAAGTGATTGGCACTCTCTAGGGTCCAGGTAAACAATTATTTGAAAATACAAATGTGCGGGCTGCAACTGATAGAAAGAAGTGTCAGACCGAATTTTTTTCAGTATAATACTTTACAAAAACAATCACCAGTTTTTGTACTGCATACAAGGGAAATGCAGATAACAACGGTACATATCCATGATTTCAGGTCGGCTGGTCGAACCGGGTTGACCTGGGACTGACCAGGGACGACTAATCACGATTAATCGGACGACCAGGGACATCCTAATCGAGCACCTGGGACCGACCAGGGCGACTAATCGCGATTAATCGGACGACCTGAAATCATGTACAGATACAGGCTAACTTGCTCTAAGAGAAGTGTAACTATGAACTATGATGGCTGTATGAAAAATTACAATACAGTTTCAGGTAGGACGTTAGAATGGAAGAAAATACCAGTGGCTCATAAAGATCAGCAATGATTACTGGATCAAGTATCCATTCATCCTCCGACAGATATTTGACACTGTAAATAAAGGAAATGAAGAATCATTATGGAACTTGCCAATGGCAAGGTGACAACATGATATCTATTTTTTTATCATAACCAATTCCTCTACATGCTAAGGATGCATATGAAATGCACATGAAATTCTTATATAATTTCAACTAAAATACCATCTTCTCTCTCTCTCTTTTAATGTAGTTACACCAGAATACAGAGAGACATGGAGCCATGTGGCATACATAGTGAGGTACTGAGAATGGTCGTAATGTCACCTCCGTGGGGCAAGTGACCGGATGGGATAGCTATGGGTAGTCACTGACCGTTCGGCTGCAGGCTTCCTACCCGTGGTGGCAGGTGGTGATAGTCAATCAGCAGGGAGATGAGACAATGGAGAAGGGAGATGGGTCTAGATTGGTTGTATCATGTTTACAAGCAATTGTCACATTCTTTCCTAAACTCTTGACTGCCAAAAGGAGCAAGTGCTCAATCACTCTTCCTATGATCTCGCTGTTAATGTTCAGGCGCTTATCTTGGCCCTCTGACGGTGTCTGTAGGTATTTTCTACCATAACATGTAAGCACAGAATCAAGTACTCCTCCGAAAAGTTTGCTCAGATCAATATCCAGCAACATGGAAGATATACCACTATACTGCATTTTCAGTACCAGATCCTATGATCTTATACTCTACAATCTTAATTGGCAACAAGTAGGAGCAGAAAGCAAAAGTAAGGGAAGAGTTGAGATGTGCTACAAACCTTGTGCAGATCAAAGGTTCATCAAGATTTTGCAATATTGCCTGGCAGATGGGATCATCTGGAATTCGGACGCCAACCTGCCTCCTTTTTGCGTACCTTGTGGAAGAACCATGCTTTATGCACTGTTTAGGAAATTGCTTGCTTGCAGGTAAAATAAATGTGTACTGCAGAAGTCCAGAAAATGCAAATAATCAAGTTACTTGTGAAGTAATCGTGAACAGACCATTTTTCAAAAAAATAAATAAATAAATAAAGTAATCGTGAACACTGAACAGACAGCAATACAAGGTGAGTAGCAGGATATCCTTACAGGCCCAGGTATTGCACGCTTGACAGCACGGAAAATGTTAGCTTGCCCTTGGTTGGTGCCTCGAGGAAATCCTGTTGTGTAGGTATCGATATCACGTAATGAGCGACACAGGATGCTGAGAGGCTGCATAATTCAGCATGCGTATAAGAACATGGTGTATATGCAGATGGGTACTATGCTCTACAAGTCATATTTCGTTGCAGAAACATGTTGACCCAAACTGACTCTCTAGTCCCGGTAATCTTGCCTTTGAGTCTCCAATGCCTTTCACTCTGCATTGATAACAAGCAAATATTACTAGTTAGAGTTAAAATGGCTTGTTTCATGCCTAAGATTGCGAAAGCAAACATTGGGATTGATCACTTATCAGACCAAAATGATCAAAGCAATGAATTTACCTACGAAGGCGGTCAATGGATTCATTGTTACTCAGGTCACAGACGATGGAGTAGCTGCCAAAAGTATGACCCCATGTTATTTGTGGTCAAAAGATTAAGCATATAATCGTTCCTATAGGAATACACTCAAACAAAACCCACACAAAGAAAGGACAAATGCACATATGCAACTTATTATCAATTTTCCGTTGCTGTATTTTTCCCCTAAAGCTCAAATTCAGTGGACAAAGCTGCTTCAAAACAAAGAACTTACAGCAACATTTGCATAAAAGTGGCTGTAACTTGTAAACGCTGAATTTTTTTTTCGAAAGCGGGCTTAGCCCGTACTGCATTAAGAGAAGTGGGAATGTTTAAAGTCCATCCTAGTCGGTCTCCAAGGCGAGGTGCCGGAATTCCAACTAGGCGAGCACACAAACACAAGGCACCGGCTTAACGGTGGAGCTTTGAGTGTAAACGCTGAAATCGTTGTTTCATCATTACAGAACTCATGTGCTTACCACAATCACATAGAAATTGGTAGTAAACGCCCAAAAAGTTGCTGCTGGAGTATGTGATTTTAGTATTATGAAACTTAAAAAGGCCCAACTGAAGCATCGAGGACCGTACACGGTGTCAGTAGGGATCACCCCGACGGCGCCGCGATTGATGAGGTCGATAACAGGGTCGAGCTTCCAGAAGTCCTCGCCGGAGGTCTCCACCTCCACCCGCAGCATCCCGGCATCCCCTCTCTTCGTGCGCGTGCAAAATCAGCCACCAAAGAGACCACCATTCTTTAGCAATCAGCATCAAAGGCGGGCGTTGTTGCGGAGAGGTAAAAAAAAAAAAACGAAAGAAAGGAGAGCACGGGCTTGAGGCAGAAAGTACCGAGAACTGGCGCTCGGCGGCGTACTTGAGCCGCTTGGGGTTGCGCTTGTGGAGAGCAACGACGGTGGAGGAGACGCGGAGCCGAGCGGGCGGATGGGGCCGCGAGAAGCGGACGCGGAGCGGGAGGGGCAGACGGCGCGCCGGAAGGAGAACTGCGAGAAGGGAGGAGGCCGCGGTGGCGGCGTCTGCGGCGGCCATGGAAGCCGTTTCCGTCCGAGCTCGGAGGAATGTGCTAGCGACGGCGAGCCCCGAAGGCCGGAGGAAAACGGGTGATTTCCTTTCTCCTCGTCGCGAAAAAAAAGTCCACGTTCCCTCCCCTGCTTATAGAGGAAGCCTTTTCCTCAACTCTTAAAACCGACAAATCGTGCCTCGACTTTTCAAACAATACATTTTTCCTCCCTCGGCGGTTTTGACAGCGGTTTTTGCTTTAGATAACCGCGGGTTTGTACAGATAACCATGGTTTGCTACAAAGTACCATCACCTTTGCCTTTTTTTTTTTTTTAAAAAATCCGATCGAATCTTTAAAAATCATAGTAAATCACAGAAAAATTAAAAATAGAAAATCTAATTTTTGTTAGACTCCACATGAGTAGATCTACACAGTGAACATATAATATGGTATACTTTAGTTCAACAAAATAATTATAGAAGCTGCAGACTACGAATTATTTTAATTAATTATATATTCACCGTGTAGAACTTTTGTACTAAAGCATATCATATTAAATATTCACTGTGTAGATCTACTCATGTGGAGTCTAACAAAATTGGATTTTCTATTTTATGATTTTTTTATGATTTTCTATGATTTTTCAAAGATTCACCAAATAAATGAAAAAAAGAAAAAGACAAAACTTTCATAGCAAAAACTTTGTTCTAAAGCATATCATATTATATATTCACTGTGTAGATCTACTCATGTGGAGTCCAACAAAATCGAATTTTTTATTTTATGATTTTTCTATGATTTACTATGTTTTTTCAAAGATTCAACCAAAATTTTTTAATTAAAAAAGAAAAGGCAAAGGTGCTCGTACTGTAGCAAACCATGGTTACTGTACCAAACCCGTGGTTACTGTAGCAAAACCGCCCTCAAAACCGCTCGAGGGAGGAAAAATGCATGGTTTGAAAAGTTGAGGGAGGCGGTTTGTCCGGTTTTGGAGTTGAGGGAGGAAAAGAAACTCTCGTGATAGTTGGGGGAGGGAATGTGGACTTTTTTCAAAAAAAAAAAACATGATGATAAGCTCACCAAGAAATAGACCCGGCCCATGCACAAACCCGGACCTTCTAGGCCCATTTATCCATTCCCGGCCGAGCATGTACGCCACCGTCGGATGGCCCAATACATTTCTTAAGTTGGGCTCCATAGCCATACTGCCTGGGCCGGAACTGCGGCCCGAAAGAAATGAGGATACTGGAGGCCTCTCAAAAAAAAAAAAAAAAGGCCTCGAAGTGAGGGTTTCCCTGCCGCCGCCTCTCTCGCCCGTTCTCTTTCTCCCTTCTCTTTCTGCCGCCGCCGCCGCCACCGCCACCGCCACCGCCACCGCAAGTCCTCCTCTCAATTCTTCCCAGCTCGACTCCGATGGCCCTCGTGAAGTCCGACGCTGAGGAGGAGTGGTCCGACTCCGACTTTGACGATGCTTCTGACAACGAGGTCGGCGAAGCTCTGGACTGGCTCGACGCAGTGGAAGGCCCTGACGGCTCAGCTCGGCCCTCCGGCGCCTTCTCGGCCTCCGGAGGCGGGGCTGCGGCGCGCAGGCCCAACGCACACGGCGGTGTGCTCTCCCGACCGCTCCAGCCGCTCTCTAACCGCACCCAGAAGCTGGCCTCGCATATTCGTGCTACACCCTTGGAGGTATACAGCGCTTTTACATTCCAGTGTTCGAAGAATCGAAGTAGCTGGTGTTGTGACCTATGAAAGCATTTAAATTTGAGAGAGTTATTAGGACTTAGCAGCTGGGTCTACTGAAATAAGGTGGTAATCCTGTGGTGGGATGAGACTCGACGATCTATATAACAGTTCCAGGTTTAGGTTGTATGTATATACTGTATCAGTTTGGAGCACGTCTAAAAGGACAGGATGCTTATAGTAAACACAATCAGAGCACTTTAGCTCATGAGATATTTGCGTGAATGCATGGCATGGACATTGAATGTTTCTGTTAATTGTTTTTTGTGATTTGTTCTGAATGATTCAGGAATGGGAAGGTAGGATGAATGTGGGGATGTCTAATTCCGTCACGACTGCAATCAGGGATAGCATAAGGGACACAGCAATTGGAAAAATAAGGAACACTGAGAAGGCCGATCGTGCTACAGTGGAACAGGTTTGTAAAATGTTCTCAGCTATAGACGGTGGTGTTTCTTTTTCTACGGTGCCTTCTGAAATCGAGTTCTTCTCATGCACTTGCATAATCTTGTTGTACCACTCCACCCTTTTCAACCTAGCTAACTTTCCTGTTAAGTGGCTGGCTGCTGCTTTGTTCCTGTATTTTTTTTTTAAAAAAAGGATTTCTGTATTGCTTATGCAACAATGGAAGAAACCACATTTTATTGTATATGGGTTTATGCTGTGTATCAAGACATATTATTATATCTAGATGCATAGCAAAATGAATGTTCCAAAAAAGTCAAAGCGACTCATAATTTGGAACAGAGGGAGTACATGATAAAAATTTGTTTTAGTTCAATGAACCTCATCTTCTACCTTTGATGGGAGCATTTCCAAAAATCCAAACCACTCTGGATTTGATCCAAATGGCCCAAGGGTCGGATGCATTATAAGAATGAGCAGAACTTCTCTAGCTGGAGTATTCTGATTATTGGCCTGTTAATTATCATGAGACCCACCTTACTACCTTTGTTTTTACTATCCGTGGCTTGCTTTATACTTACAATAGGGAGGCAGAAGTTTCTTTCTTTATATGAGTATTAACTATGCTATTCCGGGTGCTTAGTGTATATAAATGCCTTAGTTTCCTTGTCTTTGAAAAAGGGTGTATGAGTTGGCTTCCCTAAATCTAATGAAGGTCATTCCAATTGAATCATCTGAATGTTTTTTGTTATATATGCAGGCTATTGACCCAAGAACGCGCATGGTTCTATTCAAGATGTTAAACCGTGGTGTTTTCAATAACATAAATGGCTGCATTTCTACAGGGAAAGAGGTAGGTTGAAGTTACAGTGTGCATAGGAATTACTTCTATTGTGTACCTAGGAACATAATGAGTACACAGCTCCTTCTGTAGATAGAATATTTAAGTGCTCCTTGACCTGCTAGTTACAGATCTTTATTTTCCTGATTTAGTATTATTATTAACATGGCCAACATCAATCCTATCTATGGGCAGGCAAATGTCTATCATGCAACAAAGACGGATGGCCAGGAGCTTGCAATAAAAGTCTACAAAACCTCTGTCCTTGTTTTTAAGTAAGATTACATTTCAATGATTGTTTGTTTCCAACTATGGATACTTGTTGAAACCTACTACAGAAATGCTGATTACGTGGTTATGCTATTTGCCCGTTTGGTACTTGTATAAATTATTTGATCTCAAAATGTATGCATGGTAAGAGTGTATTATTTTCTTATTGCAGGGATAGAGATCGATATGTTCAAGGAGATTACCGTTTTAGACATGGTTACTGCAAGCATAATCCTCGGAAAATGGTTAAGACCTGGGCTGAAAAGGAAATGAGAAATCTTCTACGGTGGGATTCTTTTAACCAAAGAATGACCTTATCAATTCATTGAATATCCCTTGCTAGTCACACAAATAGGCAGGCATTGGTTCTGATATTTGGATCTGCTCATTTCTTTGGTACCCTTGTTACAGAGTGAGGGCAGCTGGAATCCGATGCCCTGTACCGTTACTCCTGAGGCTTCATGTATTGGTGATGGAATTCATAGGTAAAATTTATATTAGTGTTTGCGTACCAGATAGTTGTCTACTTAATAGTGTTTAAGCTGGTAACTTGCTAAGCTTGCTTGCATTAGAATAGTACTTCTAATTGTATTGCTGAATGCATCCTAATAAGTTGATTTGGTATCAGGGAAAGGAGGTTGGGCTGCTCGCGTCTCAAGGATGCTGCTTTGTCAGATGACAAGTTGCGTGAAAGTTACTTTGAGGTACACGATATGTCAGACAGCACAGTTGCAACTTTATAGTTGTTAGATTGATGTGTGCCATGCATATCTGGTCAGTGACCAAAGATAGCTTGTAGGAAGTTTGCTGCAGTTGTGCATATCCTTTTGATGTAAAGCATAAAACAAAAAAAAAAGAGATGCAAATTTGAACTACACAATAGTTAATTTTGACCTCCATCAAATTAGTAACATGAGGGAACCTAAGGAAAGATCTGAACCATTATCTTTAGTATTGATAATCCACTTGCATGGTTCGAATTTGAAAACCAAACACTGTTTCCTCTACCTTAACATACTGACCATAATATTAGTCTTGATATTGCTTGTTGTTTGGGAGTTGGGATTGATGATGGTACAAACAACCTTGTGCTTTATCATTTTCTGACTTATTCATGCCCTTTGTTGATTATTGGTTCATGCATGTTAGGAAAATTGTAGTAAAGTACACAAATACAAATGGGATAGTGGTAGTTTTTGTTGTTTTTATGAATTTGAAAATAGTTGGGATTGTGTAAATAAAACTTTGTTTGAGGGCAGTTGTAGTTCAGACCGGTTTAAAATGGTAATCTACATTTTTCACCAGCTGTCATGTGTAGTTTATGTGATGATACTGCTCACACATGAGAACCATTTTACAAGTTTTAGCGATGATCCTTCACAGCAGGCTATCCCTTTTATTCCGTGGCTGATGCTTACGCATAAAATTATCTCTTTTCAGTTTGGATTTATTTTACTATTAGGATTCATTGTATGTATCATTTTCAGTTTTCTCATATTACTTACTGGACCTTTCAGATAATTACAACAATGCGGACTCTCTACCAAAAATGCAAACTGGTCCATGGTGATTTGAGTGAATACAACATTCTATATTTTGAGGTAGTTTAACACTTAAACCCCTGTTAAACAAACCTTTTTTCCCAATATATTTTACTTTTCAGACCAACTGTTCCTTATCTCCATTCTGATCTACCTGTTGTCCAGGGCCACCTGTACATTATTGATGTTTCGCAATCTGTTGATCTAGATCACCCTTCAGCTTTGGACTTTCTGAAGGAAGATTGCTTGCATGTTTCTGTAAGTGAAAGTTGAACCCATCACTGCATATATATACTCATCCTGTGACTGATGTGTTCAACACTACGCAGGATTTCTTTAAAAAACGAGGTGTTCCTGTCATGGCAGTAACCGATTTATTTAATTTTGTTATCGACCAAAGCATTTCCGATGAAGATGTCGATGATTACCTGGAAAAGGTATTTTTGTCTGAGTGTGCCACACTTTTGTTGTAACCATCACTTTATAAAAGCTACAGGCACAAATCTGCTTGATTAACAATATTGTATTTTAACACAGGCTCAGCAAAAGATTTTGGAAAATGGAGGTGCAGCTCCAAACGATGACGAAATAACTCCAACAGTCATGGTGCAGGTAATATTAGTTCAGTATTGTGATTGGCTTGGCAGTGCCATGAATGTAGCTTCAGACGTCTTAATAGCTTCATTCAATCGTTAATATCTTAATAGCAGATTCTGCTGATAGAGCTCACTTGCAGTTACTATGTTTTGGCTGTAGTGCATAGGGCATGATTTCTCCTAGATATCTCACACTAGTTTCAACTGTCTGTATTTTATTCTGTTCCTTTTATGGTTTCCAATTCCATGCATAGTACTAATGTAATTGATTTCTTTGCATAGACGCTGGATTATGTGAAGCAATGTGAGGCAGATATTGTCAACATGTCAATAATGCAACGCTCATCCTCTGGTTATGAGCCAACAGCAGATAAGCTTTATGACCAGCCATTGTTAGGATTTGTGCGGACTAAAAACACACACGTTGAGAAGGAGCAGGAGCAAGAACAATCGGCACAAAATGTAGTGGAGGATGAAGAAGATGATAGTGAATCTTGCTCGAGTTCCGATGAAGATGATTCGTGGCACGAGGTTGATCCCAAGATGGGACCTGAGGAAAGGAAGGCCGCTCGGAAGGAGAACAAGAAGAAAGTGAAGGAAGAGAAGAGGGAGGCCCGCAAGACCAAGATCCCGAAGGCCGAGAAGAAGAAAAGGAAGAAAATGGCGAAGGCAAAGTGCAAGCGGTAGTGAATAGCTGTGGACAATCAATGGCTAACTCTGTCACTTACAAATCCTTCATGGATAACTTCACGAGTCAAACGACAAGATAGCCTCTTTGAGTGAGTGCAAGGTGGAAGGTCGATTCACGTCGCTACCTACACACAGTGTGACCTGTCACAACTCACAACATTGTTAACTATGTTTTCGACATTTTTGGTTCGTTTTGGTTTCTTAGATAGGTTGGAAATCTACTGTTATGTGTTTCGCAAAAAAAAAGGAAAACTACTGGTATGTAATGTTTTCAAATTGTTCCTCCACTTGTATGGCTGTATCTCAGATGAAACCGCAGAGTCTATTTTTAAGAGAAGAGAGTGCAAAACTGCAAATGGTGCCTTTTGTTTTGTGTAACTGGATTCTTTGACGTGGTGCAGCTTGCAAAATGCTATGTCTTGAAAGCTTTGAACTGAATTTTTTTTTTTTGAAGAAACGCTTTGAACTGAATTGATCATGGAGAAAACATATCCTGAAGAAAACATAACTAAAGATGTGAACATCACTGTACTATATATTTATTTATTAAATTTATTAAATAAAAGCTCTATTTATGCGCTTGTCAAAATTCCCACACTTGCGTGCAGAGAAGAATTTTGACAACTGCAGTTGCCTTCCATTTCACCTCGAAATATAGAACAGGCAACTGCTGCAATTTTCACATTTCTCTCGAGCTGTCAAAGACTCAAAGCACACAGGCACAGGAACACAGCACAAGCAAACCCCCAAAACCCGCCAGGGCACCAGACCCCGCCGCGCGCCGCCGCCGCGAATGCCGGAGCCGCAGGCCATCCTCCCGCTCCGCGCGCTCCCGCCGGATGCGCCGCTGCCCTTCCCCGTCCCCGCGCCGTTCCACCCCAAACCCCCGGGCCCGGCGGTACCACACCGGCCACGCCCCCGAACCCGACCCCTCCGCAACCGCAGACCCCCGCGGCGCCGCCTTCCTCCTCTTCGACGCGGCCGCCGCACCCATGGGAGATCGCCGCGCGAGCCTGGCTAGAGTCCTTCCCCAACGGACGGCCGCCCACCGAGCCCGAGGTCGACGCCTACATCGACGTGCACCGCCCCGAGCTCCCCCTCCCTCCCCGCTCCCAGCTACACCAGCGCCTTCTCGCTCTCCGCGGCGACCAGGTAACCCATTCACACCTCAACTATTTGCGAGTTGCCATGTGACTCCCTCGGTTGTCGAGTTGATGAAATTAATCGGCTTGCGTGATTTATCTATTTTGTTTTTTTTTTCCTTCATCAAATGTGGTGATTTGGGTTGTGATTTATTCCTGAATCAATCCAATGACTACTGATCTAGGGTTACTCTCGCTCAGTCGTGGTGAATTGAATGGTTATATGGGTTTGTAACAGAAAGGCCAACACTTTCCAGCCCTCGGAATTTGTAGTTGTATAATAGATAGTTTAGTTTCATGATTAGTTTCTTTGAATGTTAAACTCCTGTGTCAATTAATTCAACTCGGAGCTCTGTACTTCATCTAGCCTGCTGCTTTCTGCATGATAGCACTGATGGAACTATCCTTGTACATATATGTTTGGTTACATGCCTGTCTGTCTTCTAGCCCCATATGGCCATAATTGATCAACAAAACTGAGTCAGGGTCACTTCTATTTTGTTCTTCATGACAGGTTTTAGATGCGGACCAGAGCGCATTCCCTTACAGGTTCCAGCGAACTGATCTATGGAAGCCTGTGTACCAGTGGTTGGAATCTCTTGAGCTGGACTCACTAGTTGCTACACAGCAGATATCAGACTGGCTTACATCGAACCCAAAGATAATGGACAGGCTGGTTGAGAAACATTCAAAATATCATTTGATTCACTACACCCAGAGGATGCACTTGAAGATGCTAAAAAAGAAGGGAAAGCTGCCAAAGGTACACATGGTTTTCTTGACCATTTGACGGTTGTGCAAGAAATCTTTTTTTTTTTTTCCCTAAATTCTATGAGTACTAAACTGGCGCTTGACATCCTGGTAAGAGATTACAAAAGCTGATTCTTGATTTGCAGACTCTGCAACTTTCTGCGGCTAGAGCCACAGTTCAACCAGTTGCTGCTGCAGTCACTCCTGAAGAAAACATTGTGCCATTACAGAAAACTACACCTCCAGTGACAGGTTTACTCTCTATATATTTACATATTTTATTGAAGTACTACTAGCGTCTCCATAAAAAATGAGATGACATTATGGAAAATTGCAGGTAGATTTCCCAGTTTCAGTGCATGCAGACAGCAGAGTGATACTGCAGGCAGTTTTCAAGGTGGAAATGCAACTCATAGGGATAAGAAGACTTCATTGTCCAAAAAGAAAGAAGCTTTGCTCAAATATGAACTGTATGTGGTTAACTCTGAACTATTTAGCTGTTAACACGTGAATAGTTAGTTTGTGCTAACATATTCTTTGATGTGTTTCAGTTTGACAGACTTGCAGAACCAATTGACAGCTGTGCTGTTAAAGCAATGTCGTACTGTTGCCATTAAAGAAACAGATTCATCATATGTGGAATTTCCAAATCCAGAGACTAACATGATTATACAAGGGACCACTACTGCAAATCCTTCAGCCCCTTCAGAGGCAAAGAAGGTGTTTATCAATGAACAGTCAGTTCCAGGAGGAGCCCCAGAAAGTGAACCTGGGCATAAGAGGAAGAGAAACCCTATTATCGTTACACCTGCATGGTGTTATAGTGAAGCATCAGCAGGTTTGTTATTTTACCTAATATAGGATATAGTATTGATAATTTTATTATAGCTGCTACCAGTTGATCTTAGATACATCCTTTTTGTTTGGCTCATGTGCTATTTTTATTCTAAAAAATGTTTTTTATATATACCTGCCTTTGGGCAGTACCTTTTCAGCTATCTGCTAAATTTTAGTAAAGAATACTTAGTAAATAGTGGCTTGGAAGTACAAGCTACTAACATCATCTCCATGCCATAAATGAAAACCATTTATGTTAGTCTTTTTTTTTTTCAAGTTTGACTGCTCACACCACAAAATTACATCGACTTTGTAAGGGCATCATGATTCCTGTCAATCTTAGATATTTTGATTTTACTGTGAAGATTAAGCTACAATGTCCTTACCATTACCATGCTGAGATGGACCCAGGAACCCTGTTGTGTAACTTGTTTTTTATTTTAAAATGAACATGTTGACCCATAATTATCTGTTTTTAATGAAATATTGCTTTTTAAGCTATTACAAAATCGCAAATATGTTTCAACAGATCTGTATCAACTGACCAAGTGTGGTGACACCATGCAGAAACCTTGCAGAACGAGCCAAATCCTAGCTCAAATAGTGATGATTCAAGAAATTTCAATATTTGGAAAGGACATGCTAATCCACTAGTTTCACATAGGGATATTAAGAAAAATATATTATTCTGTCTTGAGGGACGTGAAACTGGTGTCAGCTGCTCTCAAGCTGCTTCTTATGGAGGTTATGCTGGACGAAGTTGTGAAAGATGGACTCCATTTCTTGAAGGCACGTTTGTTTGTAGTTTTGTTCTCAAAAGATTATTGCTTAGTTGTTTTTTCCTTTCAAAGATGTGTCTACCTTTTTCATTTTCCTAACATCATAATGAGTTATTCTTGATTTTCAATTAGGATGGAGTTCACCTGCAGTCCAGTTTGAAGGGCCTGCTGTACATATTGTGAAAAAAGTTACCTATCTTGGTGTCCAACTTCATGTGCTTATACGCCAAGTGCTCCTTCTGCTCAGCCTCATGGCAGGGTAAGGATCTCTTATGCATTTGGCAGTGAAATTTTGTGGAAGTTCGAATCTTTGATATCTAACTCTTCTGTTTATTAAGCACTTTTCTGGTGTACATCTTAAGTGCATGCTTGTTTCTACTTGTAAATTGAAAAACTAAATTTGATTCCTGTGTTGAAGTGGATTAGCTTATCAATCAGAAAAAAAAAAATGAGAAGGATATATCCTAACAGTCAAACAGTCTGGTGACCTCCCTGGTTATTAGTTTGCTGTGTGACCCCTATGTGTTCGAGGAAAAAAAAAATAGAGAGCCAAATCCTCTTTGAAAAGGAAATTGCTAAAGAAATTACTCCAGATTAAAAAATGAAGGACTTGTGATGACATCAGATGGTCCAACAGGAAAGCATAACTTTTGTCTAAATGCTTTTCATTAAAAAAATCTTCAACTTGGAGCATGTCAATATTTTTTCCTTCTTTTTGGTGGCTCATTTTGGTTGTCATCTCTAAACTACCCAATTTGCATGGACAATAAGGTTGTGTTGTCTTATTTTGCTGCTGTTGTTTCTATCAAGGGTGGAGCTCCATTGAGGCCAACGTGTGGGGCATGTTCCACCCTGATCCAGTAAAGTTTTTATTGATTTAGAGCTTACTCTGCTTGTTTTCTGGACTTATGCTCTTTTGCTGCAGCCCAAGCTTCACCACTTGTATCTATACATTCTTATCTCATTTTTTTTAATGTTGCTCTGCCTCAGCAAGGTATCCATAAAAGTTCTTGATGTAAAATTTCATCCAGAAGGGTTGCCTCAGCTTGTTTCTAGCTCTAATGAGGTTAGTGCCATTTATGATTCATGTTTCATTTAGTATTCAAGAATACCTTGTATTTCATACTACTGTAAAAATCACAATTGTACTCCCTTAAAGTGCCTTTATCTTTGTTCTCAATCATATTTTTGCTACCATTATTTTAATTTATTTGAATATTTTAGCTTGTGTGGGAGCTTTGGTTATTGGGCATGCCCTTTATTCTATTGGTTTATATAATATTTCATCAATTCAGGCACCCAATGAATTGCTGCTTTTCAATCTTCTTTCTGGAAGGGCAATTCAGCTTAGAGGCCACAATACCAAGGTATGCCAAATAAGTTTTCTTGTCGCATTTACACATTCTGTATTTTCTGAGCTAGTGCATGCATACCTTTTCATCCCTTTACCTTTTGTTGCTTGTGTTATAGTATTAGGATCCCTTCCTATATCTGGACAAAAGTTCACGAAGTTAAGACCGCAACCATGAAAATAATGATAAAGGTGGTCATGTGACTGTGTAACATGCTTGAACGTTTCACTTGTAGTATTTGCATTTCGTGCTTCATCCTCAATGCTTTGTCACATTACTTTAAACGTGCCCTATACAATGAGAAAGAGAAACTGACTTTTTCATAAGCATATGTGGTTTGTGGATAAGATACAACCAGATAAGAGTATTCATTGTGCAAGTGCTAACCAATTTGAATTTCACATTATATTAGAATATTTATTTTTGAATTTCGTTGCTCTTTGGTCAGAGTTTTTGACATGCTCATGCTTACTGTGTTGACTAGTGTTTACTTGAACTATTGTTCTCAGATCCAGTCTATAGCGTTTGCAGTCAAAGGAGCAAGTGTAGTGTCTTGTGCTTCTAATTTATTAAAGGTAACTATATTTTGTTCCTTGCCGATCCCTGCAACTGATGTGAGAATAAAACTGTTTATTGCTTCTCTTCTTGTACTGGTGAATAGGTATGGGACTGCATTACCGGCTCTTGCCTCTATACGCTGGGTGGTGATCACCAAAATTCAGTGGGGCATGCTCAGAAAATAAATGCTATGGCAGTGAATAAATGGCAATCCTGTATGTGTGCTTTTCATTAACCTTATCTCTTTACCACAAACTCCTACATCTTGTATGTCTTATTTACATTTTGTTTAGTTCATAGCTTTCTCCTTTTTTCTTGTATGTTGGTAGTTTTCTTAGACAATTGATGCTGAGCTGGCAGATTTTCCATGGGAAAGAAAATACAGCAACCTTATGTTTGTTTCTGTTTTTGTGCTGATTGACTCCTATGTACTATAGCTTGTTCTGTTCAATTTCTTGTTCTGATGTCTCACGAGAACAGTGATTTTGTTGAGTGATGCGTGCAACATCTATGGAAGATAAGGATATATTAACTGTTTTTTTGAACGGGAAATACAGCAGGGGAAGCCTCCACTGTAGGATTTTATTCAAATTTAAAAAATGTAAACAAAAACCTGTACAAAGAGAAGGAAAAGAACAGCAAACCAACCAGCTGGAGGGTTGAGGTAGCCACAGCAGGAAGGGAACCGCCAGCCCAAAAGCCAGGGAGGATATATTAACTGTAGATAATTGGTATAACTTTTTGTGTTGTGTTAGCTCTACTGGTTTGTTTGTTTGCCCTATGTTTCTTCTCTTAAATGAATCATCATTATCTCTATTTTTTTTTTCCATCTTTCTTTTATTATTTTGATCTCAACATAGTGTACATTTACAGGTCTGGTTGTCACTAGTGGAGCAAAAGGTGACGGGAAGCTTCTACTATGGAATGCTTTAAGAGGTGAACTTGCTTCTGATCTAAATTCAAACTTGAGGTAACACGTGAATTTGTTGTTTCTTTCTTTTTTCTCCTTATTATAATTACTTGTTCTGTCCTGGTTCACAAGTTTTGTATCATAAGTTATTGTGTTATAGTGTAATTTTTTTTTAAAAAAAAAAAAATGAATATAAATTGTTAATGTTTACAACAGTATTTAGTTTCTCTCCCTTGGAGTGAACCATTAGAAAACTTAAAGGACCCAGATGGTCGCTTTGAGAGTTCATGGACCCAGACGAGAATGCAGGAAAAGTTGAGATCCACAATGCTTTTCACTCTTTCGAATGTTGAATTGTTGATGCCTGCTTTTTTAGGGGAAATACAGTAGGGGGCCTCCCCACTGTGCATCTATTAAAAAGAATGTTGATGCTTGTTACCATTTCATTTCCTTTTCCTGCTACCATCTTATCCCCTAATTGAGATGGAGGGGTTGCTTTGTAAAGGATAGTTTCCTTATTCTTTCTTTAATACAAAGATACAGACCTATCCTGTGTTTTTGAGGAAAAATATAAAAAAAATGTTGATACAATTATATAGAAAGTAGAAACTATATGGGTGCATTTTGTAGAGGAAAAATCCTAAGCTAAGGACTAAAGTGCTTTATGTGGCCTGAGCATCTAGAGAGGAAAAATGGAAATGATTAAAGTGCGAAATCCCAATATGCTTAAACTGTTAAACCAGACTCAAACCATGTAAATCTTTGTTAATGTAGGTCCCAGGATATGATCTACCCCTCAGTTGATACAATGGAGTTCTATAGTGAGAATCATCTGGCATGTGGAAGCGATTGTGACTATGGTGGCTCAGCTGTGGTACAATTATGGGATATTGATTCTCCAGAGTCTTATTTATCTTTCTCTGCAAGTGACTCTGTATGTACCTCCTCCTTTGTTTCTATGTACATCTGATCTGACTTTTTAGAGGATAATGGAGGACTAACATATCTCTGTCACAGTACATTACCTCCCTTAAAGTCAACCCTGCTGGCAACACTCTCATTACAGGTTATTTATCCTTTCTGTCACATGGGATCTCCCCTATTGCAGCCATGATGACCTGTATTTTCGTCTTTCAATATGCAGGTTCTGGTGATGGGACTATTGGCTTATTTGACATCCGTACTTGTTCTGCAATTAGCCACTTGTCAGTGGGATCTGGTTGTGAGGTATTGTTGCATAGAAGTTGGAATTAAGGGCTGTATAGGTTGAATTGATAATGTGGAAAAAAAAATATTGCTTTTGTGACACTGAAAGCTTTCTTTTTTATCTCTTAATTACTAACATATTTCTTCTCTGAGAACTAATAATAAATATGTTGCTTCTCAACAGGTTACATCTGTTTCATTTAGCAACTGTGGCACCTATTTTTCTGCTTCTAGCACATCAAATAATACTTTGGTTTGGGATACAAGGCTTGTCCCGATAAATCAAAGCAAGGATGTTTCACTAAGCAGAGATATGCGCATTTTTTTTCGCCTTTGCATTGCTTTAGCCATGGCAGTCAGATGCCTACTGCAGAATACACAAGTCAACTGCCAGGGTATGTAAATGCTCACTAATCATTATTGCATCTAGTGATTAGTTATGCCCGAAAAGTTGGTGACAATATATACGATCTCCAATTGTGAACCTAGTGGAAGTCATCTATTCTATGAATTGCAATTTAGTTTTTCACTGGATTCATGATGTGCTGTTTCTAGTAATCTAATGTAGACTCTTGCCGTCTGTTTTATTTAGTCTAGGAGGTGCTTCACAAGAAAAGTAGAAACCTTGTACATACGTTTCTGTTGTATTTTCTTTTCTTTTGTTTTCTTACTTAGGACCTGTCCCTACTGTATTGCCTTCAAAAAAACAAGGAAGAAAAGTAGATAAGAAGATAACTACAGTAAAAGCTTTACTCATTTATTTAAACTTCTCCATTTACGAAGAACATCTTTCATGCTATGTTACTCACTCCATTCTGGCTGGTCATTAGTATGCTCATTATGATTCCATTCTGTGAGATGTTCCATATGTGCTCAGACTTTGTACTTTATGTAATACTTTTATAAAATCTACTTCCTCTGATCTGAAACATAAGGTTTGTCCTAAGTAATTTTTTTTACCATTTGCCTTTGAATATATAGATATATGGTTGATAGCATAAGTTTAGTGTTACTAGATTCATTATGAAACATAAGATTAGCTACTAGATTCATTATGAAACATACTTTCATAATGTGTAACTATTTTAATTTAATTTAAGATGGTATGTTTTTTATAGATATTGCTAGTCAAAGTTATATTGAAGACCATGAATAAATTTAGTTTTGTCCCAAATCAAACTTCTTTAATTTCGACCAAGATTTTAGATAAATAAACTAACATCTACAAGGTCAAATTGATGTACTATCAAAACATACTCCCTCTGTCCTGAAATTATTGACGTTGGGGAGTTCAAATTGATGTCCACGTTCATTCCATCATCGATGCATCTGGAGTAGCACAGCGTCCAGGTTCCTGGAATCTCCTATGAACCTGCTAGAAGCTAACAACGCCCTTTATTATGGGACAGAGGAGTATTTCATTGAGAATGAGAATTTAGTGAAACTAATTTGATATCGTAGATGTTGATGCATTTTTTTATAAGCTTGGTCAAGGTTAGATAAGTTTGACTTAGGAAAAGTGCTAAAGTGAACTTAGGACATATGTTCTATACTTGTTTACCTTTGCTATGTTCTGTAAATATTTTAACCAAAAAAGTGCGAAATTTGTGCTCTGAAGAACGTGCCAATGTCCAAATTCCAAAACATTGCTCCGTTATGAGGTGGTGTTATAAACTTGTAATACAAAAGGTTATTTTTGAGTCAAAAGATATTATTGTTAATCCATGTTTTTGATCGCGGGCTATGGCAAATAGCGTCAGGCTTTTCTGGCCGCTATTCGGCGCTATTGCGCCGCTACTATAGCGGCAGCTACGCGGAGTAGCGCCAGCCTGCTGCTACTGCTATAGCGCCAATCAAATAGCGCTTTTAGCGGCACAATATTATAGCTCCAATAGCGCCAATAGCGTGGAAATTGACAATAGCATCGCAGCGTTTCAATTGGCGCGCTATAGCGCGCTATTTTTTTTCATGGTTGTTAATGTTTTCTCATGTCAAATGTAGATATTTTGAAGGAAAAAAAAAAGGCAAAGCTTAGATGATCTGGTGTATATTTTGAAAAAAAAAGGCGGATCTATATGTTTTCTCATGTCAGTTTTAATTTTAAACCTTCTTTCTTGGTGGCTTTTGTTGGGTTTCATCTCTAGCCTACTCCACCTGCTCCTGCTTGGCACTACAAGTGTTTGTTGTTGTCTATCCACTAGGTTACCAGTAACCCCTGCTAATACCCTCTGGTTGAGACTAAATGTGTTGTTGTTTGGCCACTTGATAACCCTGCTAATACTACATACATGTCCTGTTTTCATTGTTTCCTACCACATGGTTTGCAGATTGTTACTATAAAATCTAAATAGTACAATGTTCATTGTCTTCCAATGCAGCATCCTTTTGTTTTGTTATCCACCTTTGTATAGGATTTGAGTATCTTCTCTGTTGTCTGTTCCAGTCATGTTGACGAGGGTGATCAGGGGGTAAATGCCACACAGTGGCTTCATAATGAACCTGTACTTGTCACTGTAAGCGGTGATGGCAGGTGAGTAATTAGCCCAATGACTCACATTTTGTCATTTTCATAATCTGCATTTAAGTTATGAAAATGCTTAACTACTAATTTACTCCGCTTTTAGTGTTGGAATGTGGGATGTTACTCTAGGTCAACCTTGTGTCAGGCATATCGTCGCTCATACTCGATGTGCTAATGCGGTGAGCCTATATTGTGATATTCTACTTCTGGGGCTCTCCAGTTTACCTCTTTTGGTATTGATTTTCATGGTATAATAAATCCCAGGTTGCTGTAGCCCCTAATGACCAATATCTCTGCACAGGAGGAAGTGATCAGAAAGTTGTGAGTTGCTTATTTGGCCTTTTAGTTTCTTATGTTGCTTATATCGTACTGGAAAAGGTATTATTTGGATTGTTTTGTTGGTCTACAACAACTGAAATAAGTAGAAATGCGATACATCTTATTATTGATGTGGTTTACTTTTTTTCTCAAACACGCAGTACAGCTGCATATTTATATATTATAGAGAGAAAGAAAGGGGATAGAAACCCATACAAGGCAACCCCTATGCCTTGCCTGTGAGACTAGAGAAGGTTGCAAGGAAAAAAACACCACATGACTGACGACACTCAAACCCTTGTTACAAGGAAGAAATGATCCGACCTTTCTGGCCAATTACACTAGCATCTCTCTACGACCAAAAAATAGGTCCTGAAGAGCAGTGAGCACTAGCGAAGCACCAAGACTCAATTCTTGTTTGAAGGAATGTTGTGCTGTTGCTAGGGAAGGAGTCGCACTGTCAAAAAGTCCTCTTTTCCTGTGAAACCACATGGCCCATGCTCCCAGGATCACCATACCCTTCAAATCTTTTATTTACTTTTCTCCACCAATCAGCAAAGCTCTTGTTCCTTCTACGTACAATGCGCTCAAGTCCAGGAGAGGCCAGTAAATTATACCAAAATTGCCTAGCAAAACATAATTAGTGAGGATGATGTGGTTTACTGAGTAGTAAGAAATAAAAAATGTAAAAAGGTGAAATAGCTGTGAATTGGGCACCATACTATTAGCATATTCATATTCATTATAATTATGTATGAGTTGATGTGCATAACTGACTAATGTGGCCCCTGAAGAGGGAATGACTGACTGATGTATGAGAAATTATTTCCATTTATTGCTGGGCAGAACCACGAGTGTTTACTTTGTTTTATTGCTGGTCCTCTCATTGACTATTGGCTTGGCAGGTTTTATATCATAATAGAAGTGGCCGTACAGATCTTAATTGGCGTCTTTCACACCCACTGCAAGGAAATGATTGATATGCTGCCAGACATCGTAGAATATTTCCGCTTAACATGGTAAGTCACCTTTTCTTTTTTGTGCCTTTCATTTGATGATCTCTGTTAGTACTTCAGCACCGAAAGTCCAAAACAGCTAAAATAACATATTTTACTGAATTATACGTCAATAAATATGTATGACAAAAAAAAAAATACATCAATAAATATATGAATATGGTATAAGCTGCATACAAACATACTTCTCTTCACTTTTCTAATAGCTTAAGGGGGTTGTTGCAACTTCACGTCAGGCAAACAAATTTCTGTAGAAATTTAAAGTGGAAAAGGAAAATTAAATTGGTGAAAGGCCTTGCTTCACTGTGGAGACTTCTGCTTTATCTTCATGAGAGATTGAACAGCTTCTGTTATTTCCCAACACTCCCTGCATGCCTCTGTTCCTAATTCTTTTTGCACGTATATCTTTTTCAGCTGGGGAGTTCTCTGAGTCAGGCAGTTGAACTTTGGCAACAACTTGGCTGCTCCAGATGGATGTGGAGCCAGGACTCGTATTGAAGCCTCTGCTTGATGGACGACTGAAGCCTGTGTTGGGCCTTAACATTATTGGATTATCATGCCTCTTTACAAGTAGAGCCTGTATCTTTTTATTCTCCTGTAAACAAATGTTTATGAAATCAATGTCATCCTGACTGATAGTAGGTTTCTATTCTTAGATACTGTTTGGATAAGGGGGTTGGAATCCAAATCCTTAGGATAAATTCCTAGAGCCAACCCCCTTATTTGAGCACCACTGTATGAGCCAGATTATGTGATTCCCTGTACTGTACCATCAATCAGTTGACTAATAACTACTCACCCGTTGCCTGTATTTCTCTTCTTCTTTTCTTTGAGTGTGAACATGTAGTCTTTCAGCATTGCCAGAAGCGGGAGCTGCAAAAGTTTATGTTAGTAGTTTTGTTCAAGAAATTAAGACTTTCTATCATTTGGAATCAACACCAGCCTACAAGTATGTTCTCTTCGCTGTCACTTTTGCTTTCAAGATTCCAAACTAGCTTTGTCCTAAGTGAAAAACTTTGATCAAGTTTATAGAAAAATACACCCAACATCTACGACCTCAAATTAATTTCATTAAATTTTTTTCCAAGAAATATGCCTTGCTGGTGATTTATTTAAACTTGTAGATGTTAATGTATTTGTCTAAAAATTGTCCAATTTAGAGAAATTTGATTTAGGACAAAGCTATAGTGAACTATAATTTGGAATGGAGGGAGCATTCGTTATTGTACTTAATACCTTCAGATGATGGCCTTGGAAGAATGCTGTTGTCAATGATGCTGTAGCATAATTACAAACTACAAGAAATGACCATCCCTTCAGGTTTTAAGTGGCCTATCTTTTTTTAACTTTCTACTCTCTTTAGTTTTTGTTTTTACTTGATTACCTCTATTTAATGTATTTAATGTTGCATACATAATTTATTCTGCAATTCAGTTTGCTGTTGCAAATAAGCATATTCACAAGGTTGCTCTACAGGAGAACGTTGAATTGATGAAGCTAATGTTTACTTGCTGCCACCTTATCCAGTGACTTCCCTTCCAAAAAAATACCTAGCCTCTATCCATAAATTACAAAGGTGCGAATTTAAAATGCTTCTATGCTGCCACCTCATCCAGTGACTTCCCTTCCAAAAATACCTAGCCTGTCTATCAGGTGTGAATTTAAAATGCTTCTATGGGCCACTACAATACCAAATTTTTACATTTGTTAAGTATTTTGGCATCGATGAAGGTTTTTTTTTTAGACCAAAGACAGTAGGAGAAACCCCAACCTATTTTTTGTATTTTTTTTTTAGTTCAGACGTGTTTTATTCACTCCCACGGGAGTTGAATCTAGACCTGTTGGATGGTACTTAGGTGCTCTAACCACTAGACTAGAGACCTTTCACGGCACCGATGAAGTATTAAAGTTTAATTCTTCGTAAAGCAATGCAACTCCATGTTTTTAATAGTTCAAAGATGGGCTGAAGCCAGAAAAGAAGTTACTAGTTACAGTTTTTTAAAAGAAAACATAGGGTGGTCTAGGTCAGTCTAGGATAAATGTTTATGACAAGTTAAAATCCAAATTTTGAAATGAAGATTTCAGATCAGGTGATTTATGTTTGCAGTTCATGAGGTCGCACCTCATCATAGTAGAAGATCTTGTTTCTTTCCTGTTCCCAGAATTGAGTCTTGGCCATTAACTGTTCTACCAAACCTGCACAATTTCTAGTAAATATATGTGGCATTTCAGTTTCCATTTTACTCTGTAGATATGATACATACCTGGAATTTTGTTAACTATAATTCGAGCACGCTCTGCCCTTTTCAAGTGCTTGTGCGCTCCTCTGCTTATAGAGTACCTTCGCTCATCCTGTTGAAAATTATAATCAACTTAGTAAAAATTAAAATTCTAGATAAGGCAATGTCTGGGGCTATGGTCATCAGGCAGCTAGTGTCTAGTGTGCACCCTGCTGTATTCTTCTAGCCATCGCTCTTCATCACATGAAGCCATCCATTTCTCAACCTTATCCATTATGTCTTTCCGGCTTGTGGCCTCCTCTTTTGCTTTGTATATATATTCATCCATTGTCTTTAGTAGATCATCATGGACCACATCTCCTGTTCATTTATTCCCCAAATAGTTATATTAGTGAACGCATTGGAGACTGGTAAATATACTTCAGCAGTGAAACAAAGATAATGGCATATAACTGTGCTGAACGCACCTGACATTATCAGATTCATTATTTTGTCCATTTCTGTTTGATAAGGCATATCCATGTGTGATTTCTTGCAAATTTCGTCGACTTCTGCTCTCTTTTTTTTAAGAATAGCTCTTTCATTTTGCTTGCCTTCAACTGATTCAGACGCTGAACTTCAGATTCAACCTATTTCATTCAATATGGTAAAACTAATAACCTATCAGCTTCAAGGCAGTTACTTGTCTGACATAATTCATATCTGCTTTGAAGTTTGGTCTTTACCTGTTGAATTGTCTCAAGTGTGAGGCTTCCAGGACCTAACATACCATTTACTGAAGTCATTGTGAGTACCTTAATTTGCCCATATGGTTGACGCTCCTCCATAGTAGTATCCAGAGTATTCCATAAGTTTGTTAATGCTTTTACAAGGTTTTGGAGCTACAAAATAATACCTGCTTTAGTAATAATATTTAATGCATTTCAAGGTTCTCTTTTTCTTGAATATTCACATGCTATATTTCCTGTTAGAACTAGTAACAAGAATAACTTGCCAATGCTGACATTATTAATGAGTTCAAAGGTGATAATTTTTGTAAGACCAATGAATGCCATTTTGCTTTTTATGCTATTCTATGAATGCCATTTTGCTTTATGCTATTTCTTAAACTAAGTGTGCTATTAGGTTGTTTTATATGACTCCCTGAGAACCTGAATTTATCCTCTGTTTTTAATCCTGTCACTGACCAAGTGAAATGGGGCTACCGGCTACAATGGTTGGTACCAAGAAGGATGACAAATCACCTTTTCCCTTCTATTGCTCTTCTCTTCTTTTTAGCTGTTGAACAGTCATATTGAGCTTGTTGAGGATGTCATCACTGATATTCTTCGTATGTTGCTCATTTGGTCCATCTAGCAACCTTGGGTGAACATTAGCAAGTATCTTTGAAGGATCCATTCCCATTACTTTTGCAAAATTGTGAATTAGAACTTTGTATTCTTCCACTTTGCAGAGGCGATCACTCTGGAGAAAATAAAATTCTGAAATCAGATCCAGGAGTGTTATAATATGTTTATGACAGTTCATGTTTATCATCAAGTGAAGTAGGCATGTCTACCTTTTCTCTTTTCAGTCTTTGCAATTCGCTTTGGAATTCTTCGAGTTTCTTTAGTGACAGATCTTCTTCATTCACAGTGACAGTTTCATTCCCTAAGTGTCCTGCGATTTCAGAAGCAATTCTGTGTATTTCAGTTTGAACCTCCGTGAACTGCTTTACTCTGGCTTCCTTTCTCATCTGCATTTCTTGTAGGGCAGGTGTAATGGAATTCAGCTGCTCCTTTAGAGTGCCTGCCATTTTCTCAGGCTGCAGAAATTGGTTTCAGGTTAGTTTCAAACTGTTTCTTGTTAGATATGAATAAATGATGAGACCCGCAAGATCTGGATGTTTACTCGTGCTGGGAATGATCTTTCTCCCAGGGATAGCAGCAGGTTGGTAAATTCTGCCTCAGATTCAGCTAATGCTTGATGCAGCTGAATCCGAGACATATTGGCACTATTTACTTTTCTTCTGTAAACTTCTTGGCATTCCTGCTCAAGCTCTTCCAGTATTCTTTCCCTTTCATTTTGGTCTTGCCCAACTTCATCCCATATCATCTAAGAACCATGCAGAGTTTAGTAAATATCTCAGCTAAAGCAGACCGGATATATATTATTTGTTGAAAAAACTTTGTGTACCTTGAGTTCTTGAAGCAAGTAGGCACATGAAGACTCTGGCAGCGCAGCACCAGGAGCTTTTTCAGTCATCTTGAGTGATCCCATTTCAAGGACCTGACAAACTCAGAGCAGATATTGCTTGGCTCAATTCAGCTGAGTGCGGTACGTTACATGCTTAGAAGAGGTGGCCGTGGAGGGCACAGATTTTTAGCAAGTGTATGACAGAAAAGCTGCGAAATACAGTGGTGTCTGCTGCTGCGAGTGGCTTTAGATGCTGGTTTTGCTTGCAAGTCACGTAGTATATTTGTGGTGTGGTTGGTGTCGCCATGAGAGCTGCTATGCAACATAGGCCCAAGCTTTGCCAAGAAGTTTGTCTCTCTACACTAGCTGATCTGGTGGCCTCTTGAAATTTTAATCAATAATACTAGTAGTAGCCTTAGTGATAATAATTAATTCTGGAAAAGTTGGGAAGGTCTCGTCTCTTGAGACGTTTCTCCTTTTCATTCATTCAATTAATGTGTTTAAAAAATAATGTGCTACTAATGAAACAAAAAGATGAGTGTGCTATATCATGCTGACTTGCTGATGGCTGCGCTGCATCTTTCAGCCGATTGAATTCTGGAGGCTTCAGGCGTGAGCTGAGCTTCCAGCTGAAGCCGCACGCTACTGGAGCAATAGGTGGTGCTTTAAACTTTATTGGACTTGTGCACCATTTGGAGAGCGATGTGCCACTTCTTTTGGCCACTAGCTGGTAGATCTGAAAGTAACAGAACAATTGCTTGCTTGCTTGCCCTGACGGTTGGGTTGGCTGCAGGCTTCTGCTAGCTGAAACTTTCGTGCTCCTGTTTGTTCCTAACCACGAGACATAGAATATCAACGGCCGGGTGTTTGTATCTGATTTTACCTTTTATTATGGCACAAATGCTGCTTATCTGCATTCAAGCTTATAAATGGTAACAAGGCATCCTAATATCATGTTGTTTGTGCGTGTTGGCATGCCACGTTGGCGGAAGTAGATGTCATGTCAGTGAGGGGTATAGCAACCTCCCATCTTGCAATACCATGACCCGATTCAGGGTTCGCAAGCTGCAAAGAAGAGGTGAGATTGGCCATCCGGAACGTCAAACAAGCAGGAAGAACTGAAGATGGTGCCAGATCGGTTTCGAGCATGGAAAGTAGCTCTGGTTTTTTCCTTCAAAAATGGGATCAGATGGAGCAAGATATCAAAGAAAAAAAATCGTCTTTTGTTAGTGGAAGATGGATATGTATGCATTAATCCAGTTGACCCGTACCCCTCAACTCTCTGCTGGTGAAAGCTTGTCAGTTGACACCTAACAGAGGGACGGCCATATGCCATTGCCATGTGCATGTCATCCAACAATTCGAGATTAACCTGTGATGAGGGCCTGTCTGAAACAACTCACATAAGTTGCGTCCCCTTCTCAGGAGACAAGTACCACAGGTAGGGTGGATGTTAAGGCTTTGATTTGGCCACCATGGGAATAGCAGTCCAGGTCAGAGTGTGATTATGAGCCTGGGTATGCAAATGACTTCTCTGAATCTGCCATTCTGCCTGTAAACTTTGATGATGGCTCTGACATTTGCTGGGCATACATGACCGAAAATGGAAGATGCAGAACGTTGAGTCAAGAGACGCCATACATGACCACACACTGCACCTAACACAAGCTCCTCAGGCTTAGCTGCCGCAGCGGCAGCTAGAAATGAGTGCAGCCCAACAGGCTCAGCTGCACTACTCATCCCTTCAGGTGGCCAGCGTCGTCGGGAAGC